>JARFIW010001336.1:9135000-9529445 GCA_036346225.1 Platerodrilus igneus | reverse complement strand
AACTTATTTTTATAGGATTTGCTGAAATAGAAACAATTGTGCAGTCTATTTTCCTTTAGATTTAGCGGAAAAGCCCGAATATTTATTTTGTCTAGAAAACAAAACTTGTTTTTATAAGACTTGCTAAAGTAGATACAATTGTACAGTCAATTTTCTGCTAGGATTAGCGGAAATAGCTTGACTATTTATTTTACCTAGAAAGTAAAATTTGATTTAACAGAAAACAGCCTGAATAATTATTTTGTCTAGAAAGTAAAACTTGTTTCTATAGCGCTTGTTGTAGCATAAACAACTGTAAAGCCTATTTTTCTTAGGATTTAGCGGAATATTGCTAGAATATTTATTTTTCCTTTTAAGTAAAACTTATTTTTATAGGATTTGCTGAAATAGAAACAATTGTGCAGTCTATTTTCCTTTAGATTTAGCGGAAAAGCCCGAATATTTATTTTGTCTAGAAAACAAAACTTGTTTTTATAAGACTTGCTAAAGTAGAAACAATTGTACAGTCTATTTTCTGCTAGGTTTAGCGGAAATAGCTTGACTATTTATTTTACTTAGAAAGTAAAATTTGATTTAACAGAAAACAGTCTGGATATTTATTTTGTCTAGAAAGTAAAACTTGTTTCTATAAAATTTGCTAAAGTAGAAACAATTGTGCAATCTATTTTCCGTTAGATTTAGCGGAAAAGCCCGAATATTTATTTTGTCTAGAAAACAAAACTTGTTTTTATAAGACTTGCTAAAGTAGAAACAATTGTACAGTCAATTTTCTGCTAGGATTACCGGAAATAGCTGCACTATTTATTTTACCTAGAAAGTAATACTTGATTTAACGGAAAACAGCCTAAATATTTATTTTGTCTAGAAAGTAAAACTTTTTCTATAAGATTTGCTGAAGTAGAAACAATTGTGCAATCTATTTTCCGTTAGATTTAGGGGAAAAGTAAAAATATTTATTTTGTCTAGAAAACAAAACTTGCTTTTTATAAGACTTGCTAAAGTATAAACAATTGTACAGTCTATTTTCCGCTAGGTTTAGCGGAAATAGCTTGACTATTTATTTTACTTAGAAAGTAAAATTTGATTTAACAGAAAACAGTCTGTATATTTATTTTGTCTAGAAAGTAAAACTTGTTTCTATAAAATTTGCTAAAGTAGAAACAATTGTGCAATCTATTTTCCGTTAGATTTAGCGGAAAAGCCCGAATATTTATTTTGTCTAGAAAACAAAACTTGTTTTTATAAGACTTGCTAAAGTAGAAACAATTGTACAGTCAATTTTCTGCTGGGATTACCGGAAATAGCTGCACTATTTATTTTACCTAGAAAGTAATACTTGATTTAACGGAAAACAGCCTAAATATTTATTTTGTCTAGAAAGTAAAACTTTTTCTATAAGATTTGCTGAAGTAGAAACAATTGTGCAATCTACTTTCCGTTAGATTTAGGGGAAAAGTAAGAATATTTATTTTGTCTAGAAAACAAAACTTGCTTTTTATAAGACTTGCTAAAGTAGAAACAATTGTACAGTCTATTTTCTGCTAGGTTTAGCGGAAATAGCTTGACTATTTATTTTACTTAGAAAGTAAAATTTGATTTAACAGAAAACAGTCTGGATATTTATTTTGTCTAGAAAGTAAAACTTGTTTCTATAAAATTTGCTAAAGTAGAAACAATTGTGCAATCTATTTTCCGTTAGATTTAGCGAAAAAGCCCGAATATTTATTTTGTCTAGAAAATTTATAAGACTTGCTAAAGTAGAAACAATTGTACAGTCTATTTTCTGCTAGGTTTAGCGGAAATAGCTTGACTATTTATTTTACTTAGAAAGTAAAATTTGATTTAACAGAAAACAGTCTGGATATTTATTTTGTCTAGAAAGTAAAACTTGTTTCTATAAAATTTGCTAAAGTAGAAACAATTGTGCAATCTATTTTCCGTTAGATTTAGCGGAAAAGCCCGAATATTTATTTTGTCTAGAAAACAAAACTTGTTTTTATAAGACTTGCTAAAGTAGAAACAATTGTACAGTCTATTTTCTGCTAGGTTTAGCGGAAATAGCTTGACTATTTATTTTACTTAGAAAGTAAAATTTGATTTAACAGAAAACAGTCTGGATATTTATTTTGTCTAGAAAGTAAAACTTGTTTCTATAAAATTTGCTAAAGTAGAAACAATTGTGCAATCTATTTTCCGTTAGATTTAGCGGAAAAGCCCGAATATTTATTTTGTCTAGAAAACAAAACTTGTTTTTATAAGACTTGCTAAAGTAGAAACAATTGTACAGTCAATTTTCTGCTAGGGATTACCGGAAATAGCTTGACTATTTATTTTACCTAGAAAGTAATACTTGATTTAACGGAAAACAGCCTAAATATTTATTTTGTCTAGAAAGTAAAACTTTTTCTATAAGATTTGCTGAAGTAGAAACAATTGTGCAATCTATTTTCCGTTAGATTTAGGGGAAAAGTAAAAATATTTATTTTGTCTAGAAAACAAAACTTGTTTTTATAAGACTTGCTAAAGTAGAAACAATTGTACAGTCTATTTTCTGCTAGGTTTAGCGGAAATAGCTTGACTATTTATTTTACTTAGAAAGTAAAATTTGATTTAACAGAAAACAGTCTGGATATTTATTTTGTCTAGAAAGTAAAACTTGTTTCTATAAAATTTGCTAAAGTAGAAACAATTGTGCAATCTATTTTCCGTTAGATTTAGCGAAAAAGCCCGAATATTTATTTTGTCTAGAAAACAAAACTTGTTTTTATAAGACTTGCTAAAGTAGAAACAATTGTACAGTCTATTTTCTGCTAGGTTTAGCGGAAATAGCTTGACTATTTATTTTACCTTAGAAAGTAAAATTTGATTTAACAGAAAACAGTCTGGATATTTATTTTGTCTAGAAAGTAAAACTTGTTTCTATAAAATTTGCTAAAGTAGAAACAATTGTGCAATCTATTTTCCGTTAGATTTAGCGGAAAAGCCCGAATATTTATTTTGTCTAGAAAACAAAACTTGTTTTTATAAGACTTGCTAAAGTAGAAACAATTGTACAGTCAATTTTCTGCTAGGATTACCGGAAATAGCTGCACTATTTATTTTACCTAGAAAGTAATACTTGATTTAACGGAAAACAGCCTAAATATTTATTTTGTCTAGAAAGTAAAACTTTTTCTATAAGATTTGCTGAAGTAGAAACAATTGTGCAATCTATTTTCCGTTAGATTTAGGGGAAAAGTAAAAATATTTATTTTGTCTAGAAAACAAAACTTGCTTTTTATAAGACTTGCTAAAGTATAAACAATTGTACAGTCTATTTTCCGCTAGGTTTAGCGGAAATAGCTTGACTATTTATTTTACCTAGAAAGTAAAATTTGATTTAACAGAAAACAGTCTAAATATTTATTTTGTCTAGAAAGTAAAACTTGTTTCTTTAAGATTTGCTAAAGTAGAAACAATTGCGCAATGTAGTTTCCGTTAGGTTTAGCGGAAAAGCCCAAATATTTATTTTGTCTAGAAAACAAAACTTGTTTTTTATGACTTGCTAAAGTAGATACAATTGTACAGTCAATTTTCTGCTAGGATTAGCGGAAATAGCTTGACTATTTATTTTACCTAGAAAGTAAAATTTGATTTAACAGAAAACAGCCTGAATAATTATTTTGTCTAGAAAGTAAAACTTGTTTCTATAGCGCTTGTTGTAGCATAAACAACTGTAAAGCCTATTTTTCTTAGGATTTAGCGGAATATTGCTAGAATATTTATTTTTCCTTTTAAGTAAAACTTATTTTTATAGGATTTGCTGAAATAGAAACAATTGTGCAGTCTATTTTCGTTTAGATTTAGCGGAAAAGCCCGAATATTTATTTTGTCTAGAAAACAAAACTTGTTTTTATAAGACTTGCTAAAGTAGAAACAATTGTACAGTCTATTTTCTGCTAGGTTTAGCGGAAATAGCTTGACTATTTATTTTACTTAGAAAGTAAAATTTGATTTAACAGAAAACAGTCTGGATATTTATTTTGTCTAGAAAGTAAAACTTGTTTCTATAAAATTTGCTAAAGTAGAAACAATTGTGCAATCTATTTTCCGTTAGATTTAGCGGAAAAGCCCGAATATTTATTTTGTCTAGAAAACAAAACTTGTTTTTATAAGACTTGCTAAAGTAGAAACAATTGTACAGTCAATTTTCTGCTAGGATTACCGGAAATAGCTGCACTATTTATTTTACCTAGAAAGTAATACTTGATTTAACAGAAAACAGCCTAAATATTTATTTTGTCTAGAAAGTAAAACTTTTTCTATAAGATTTTCTGAAGTAGAAACAATTGTGCAATCTATTTTCCGTTAGATTTAAGGGAAAAGTAAGAATATTTATTTTGTCTAGAAAACAAAACTTGCTTTTTATAAGACTTGCTAAAGTAGAAACAATTGTACAGTCTATTTTCTGCTAGGTTTAGCGGAAATAGCTTGACTATTTATTTTACTTAGAAAGTAAAATTTGATTTAACAGAAAACAGTCTGGATATTTATTTTGTCTAGAAAGTAAAACTTGTTTCTATAAAATTTGCTAAAGTAGAAACAATTGTGCAATCTATTTTCCGTTAGATTTAGCGGAAAAGCCCGAATATTTATTTTGTCTAGAAAACAAAACTTGTTTTATAAGACTTGCTAAAGTAGAAACAATTGTACAGTCAATTTTCTGCTAGGATTACCGGAAATAGCTGACTATTTATTTTACCTAGAAAGTAATATTGATTTAACGGAAAACAGCCTAAATATTTATTTTGTCTAGAAAGTAAAACTTTTTCTATAAGATTTGCTGAAGTAGAAACAATTGTGCAATCTATTTTCCGTTAGATTTAGGGGAAAAGTAAAAATATTTATTTTGTCTAGAAAACAAAACTTGCTTTTTATAAGACTTGCTAAAGTATAAACAATTGTACAGTCTATTTTCCGCTAGGTTTAGCGGAAATAGCTTGACTATTTATTTTACTTAGAAAGTAAAATTTGATTTAACAGAAAACAGTCTGGATATTTATTTTGTCTAGAAAGTAAAACTTGTTTCTATAAAATTTGCTAAAGTAGAAACAATTGTGCAATCTATTTTCCGTTAGATTTAGCGGAAAAGCCCGAATATTTATTTTGTCTAGAAAACAAAACTTGTTTTTATAAGACTTGCTAAAGTAGAAACAATTGTACAGTCAATTTTCTGCTAGGATTACCGGAAATAGCTGCACTATTTATTTTACCTAGAAAGTAAAATTTGATTTAACAGAAAACAGTCTAAATATTTATTTTGTCTAGAAAGTAAAACTTTTTCTATAAGATTTGCTGAAGTAGAAACAATTGTGCAATCTATTTTCCGTTAGATTTAGGGGAAAAGTAAGAATATTTATTTTGTCTAGAAAACAAAACTTGCTTTTTATAAGACTTGCTAAAGTAGAAACAATTGTACAGTCTATTTTCCGCTAGGTTTAGCGGAAATAGCTTGACTATTTATTTTACCTAGAAAGTAAAATTTGATTTAACAGAAAACAGTCTGGATATTTATTTTGTCTAGAAAGTAAAACTTGTTTTTATAAAACTTGCTAAAGTAGAAACAATTGTGCAATCTATTTTCCGTTAGATTTAGCGAAAAAGCCCGAATATTTATTTTGTCTAGAAAACAAAACTTGTTTTTATAAGACTTGCTAAAGTAGAAACAATTGTACAGTCTATTTTCTGCTAGGTTTAGCGGAAATAGCTTGACTATTTATTTTACTTAGAAAGTAAAATTTGATTTAACAGAAAACAGTCTGGATATTTATTTTGTCTAGAAAGTAAAACTTGTTTCTATAAAATTTGCTAAAGTAGAAACAATTGTGCAATCTATTTTCCGTTAGATTTAGCGGAAAAGCCCGAATATTTATTTTGTCTAGAAAACAAAACTTGTTTTTATAAGACTTGCTAAAGTAGAAACAATTGTACAGTCAATTTTCTGCTAGGATTACCGGAAATAGCTGCACTATTTATTTTACCTAGAAAGTAATACTTGATTTAACGGAAAACAGCCTAAATATTTATTTTGTCTAGAAAGTAAAACTTGTTTCTATAAAATTTGCTAAAGTAGAAACAATTGTGCAATCTATTTTCCGTTAGATTTAGCGGAAAAGCCCGAATATTTATTTTGTCTAGAAAACAAAACTTGTTTTTATAAGACTTGCTAAAGTAGAAACAATTGTACAGTCAATTTTCTGCTAGGATTACCGGAAATAGCTTGACTATTTATTTTACCTAGAAAGTAAAATTTGATTTAACAGAAAACAGTCTAAATATTTATTTTGTCTAGAAAGTAAAACTTGTTTCTTTAAGATTTGCTAAAGCAGAAACAATTGCGCAATGTAGTTTCCGTTAGGTTTAGCGGAAAAGCCCAAATATTTATTTTGTCTAGAAAACAAAACTTGTTTTTTATGACTTGCTAAAGTAGATACAATTGTACAGTCAATTTTCTGCTAGGATTAGCGGAAATAGCTTGACTATTTATTTTACCTAGAAAGTAAAATTTGATTTAACAGAAAACAGCCTGAATAATTATTTTGTCTAGAAAGTAAAACTTGTTTCTATAGCGCTTGTTGTAGCATAAACAACTGTAAAGCCTATTTTTCTTAGGATTTAGCGGAATATTGCTAGAATATTTATTTTTCCTTTTAAGTAAAACTTATTTTTATAGAATTTGCTGAAATAGAAACAATTGTGCAGTCTATTTTCCTTTAGATTTAGCGGAAAAGCCCGAATATTTATTTTGTCTAGAAAACAAAACTTGTTTTTATAAGACTTGCTAAAGTAGAAACAATTGTACAGTCTATTTTCTGCTAGGTTTAGCGGAAATAGCTTGACTATTTATTTTACTTAGAAAGTAAAATTTGATTTAACAGAAAACAGTCTGGATATTTATTTTGTCTAGAAAGTAAAACTTGTTTCTATAAAATTTGCTAAAGTAGAAACAATTGTGCAATCTATTTTCCGTTAGATTTAGCGGAAAAGCCCGAATATTTATTTTGTCTAGAAAACAAAACTTGTTTTTATAAGACTTGCTAAAGTAGAAACAATTGTACAGTCAATTTTCTGCTAGGATTACCGGAAATAGCTTGACTATTTATTTTACCTAGAAAGTAAAATTTGATTTAACAGAAAACAGTCTAAATATTTATTTTGTCTAGAAAGTAAAACTTGTTTCTTTAAGATTTGCTAAAGCAGAAACAATTGCGCAATGTAGTTTCCGTTAGGTTTAGCGGAAAAGCCCAAATATTTATTTTGTCTAGAAAACAAAACTTGTTTTTTATGACTTGCTAAAGTAGATACAATTGTACAATCAATTTTCTGCTAGGATTAGCGGAAATAGCTTGACTATTTATTTTACCTAGAAAGTAAAATTTGATTTAACAGAAAACAGCCTGAATAATTATTTTGTCTAGAAAGTAAAACTTGTTTCTATAGCGCTTGTTGTAGCATAAACAACTGTAAAGCCTATTTTTCTTAGGATTTAGCGAAATATTGCTCGAATATTTATTTTTCCTTTTAAGTAAAACTTATTTCTATAAGATTTGTTAAAATAGAAACAATTGTGCAGTATATTTTCCGTTAAATTTAGCGAAAAATCGCGAATATTTATTTTGTCTAGAAAGCAAAACTTGTTTTATAAGACTTATTGAAGTAGAAACAATTGTACATTCAATTTTCTGTTAGGTGTAGCGGAAATAGCTTGACTACTTATTTTACCCTAGAAAGTAAAATTTGATTTAACAGAAAACAGCCCGAATAATTATTTTGTCTAGAAAGTAAAAGTTCTTTTTATAGCTCTTGCTTTAGCATAAACAAGACTATTTCCTCTGGATTTAACGGAAAATTACTCGAATATTTAATTTGCCTTTTAAGTAAAACCTATGTTTATAGGATTTGCTGAAGTAGAAACATTTGTGCAGTTTATTTTCCGTTATATTTAGCGGAAAAACCCGAACATTAATTTTGTCTAGAAAGCAGAACTTGTTTTTGTAAGACATGCTGAAATAGAAACCATTGTGCAGTCTATTTTATGTTAGATTTAGCGGAAATGCACGAACATTAATTTTGTCCAGAAAGCACTTGTTTTTGTAAGACATTTATTTTGTCCAGAAAGCAGAACTTGGTTTTGTAGAACTAGCTGAAGAAGAAACAATTGTGCAGTCTATTTTCCGTTAGATTTGGCGGAAAAGCCCAAACATTTATTTTGTCTAAAAAGCAGAACTTGTTTTTGTAAGACTTGCTGAAATAGAATCAATTGTGCAGTATATTTTCAGTTAGATATAGCGGAAAAACCCAAACATTTATTTTGTCTAGAAAGCAGAGCTTGTTTTGTAAGACTTGTTGAAATAGAAATAGTTGTGCAGTCTATTTTCCGTTAGATTTAGCGGGAAATCCCAAACATTTATTTTGTTTAGAAAGCAGAACTTGTTTTTGTAAAACTTGCTGAAATAGAAACAATTGTGCAGTCTATTTTCCGTTATATTTAGCGGAAAAACCCGAACATTAATTTTGTCTAGAAAGCAGAACTTGTTTTTGTAAGACTTGCTGAAATATAAACAATTGTGCAGTCTATTTTCCGTTAGATTTAGCGGAAAAGCACGAACATTTATTTTGTTTAGAAAGCAGCACTTGTTTTTGTAAGACTTACTGAAATAGAAACAATTGTGCAGTCTATTTTCCGTTAGATATAGCGAAAAACCCTAACATTTATTTTGTCTAGAAAGTAGAACTTGTTTTTGTAAAACTTGCTGAAATAGAAACAATTGTGCAGTCTATTTTCCGTTAGATTTAGCGGAAAAGCCCAAACAATTATTTTGTCTAGAAAGCAGAAGTTGTTTTTGTAAGACTTGCTGAAATAGAAACAATTGTGCAGTCTATTTTCCGTTATATTTAGCGGAAAAGCACGAACATTTATTTTGTCTAGAAAGCAGCACTTGTTTTGTAAGACTTACTGAAATAGAAACAATTGTGCAGTCTATTTTCCGTTAGATTTAGCGGAAAAGCCGAAACATTTTTTTGTCTAGAAAGCAGAACTTGTTTTTGTAAAACTTGCTGAAATAGAAACAATTGTGCAGTCTATTTTCCGTTAGATTTAGCGGAAAAGCACGAACATTTATTTTGTCTAGAAAGCAGAACTTGTTTTGTAAGACTTACTGAAATAGAAACAATTGTGCAGTCTATTTTCCGTTAGATTTAGCGGAAAAACACGAACATTTATTTTGTCTAGAAAGCAGCACTTGTTTTGAAAGACTTACTGAAATAGAAACAATTGTGCAGTCTATTTTCCGTTAGATTTAGCGGAAAAGCCGAAACATTTTTTTGTCTAGAAAGCAGAACTTGTTTTTGTAAAACTTGCTAAAATAGAAACAATTGTGCAGTCTATTTTCCGTTCGATTTAGCGGAAAAGCCCAAACATTTATTTTGTCTAGAAAGCAGAACTTGTTTTTGTAAGACTTGTTGAAGTAGAAACAATTGTGCAGTGTATTTTCCGCTAGATTTAGCGTAGAAGCCCAAACAATTATTTTGTCTAGAAAGCAGAACTTGTTTTTGTAAGACTTGCTAAAATAGAAACAATTTTGCAGTCTATTTTCCGTTCGATTTAGCGGAAAAGCCCAAACATTTATTTTGTCTAGAAAGCAGAACTTGTTTTTGTAAGACTTGCTGAAATAGAAACAATTGTGCAGTCTATTTTCCGTTCGATTTAGCGGAAAAGCCCAAACATTTATTTTGTCTAGAAAGCAGAACTTGTTTTTGTAAGACTTGTTGAAGTAGAAACAATTGTGCAGTGTATTTTCCGCTAGATTTAGCGTAGAAGCCCAAACAATTATTTTGTCTAGAAAGCAGAACTTGTTTTTGTAAGACTTGCTATAATAGAAACAATTTTGCAGTCTATTTTCCGTTAGATTTAGCGGAAAAGCCCGAACATTTATTTTGTCTAGAAAGCAAAACTTGTTTTTGTAAGCCTTGCTGAAATAGAAACAATTGTGCAATCTATTTTTCGTTAGATTTAACGGAAAATAGTTCGGATATTTATTTTGTCTAGAAAGCAAAACCTGTTTTTATATAATTTGCTCTAGCAAAAATAGCCTATTTTCCGCTAGATTTAACGGGAAATGGTTTCAATATATTTTGCCTCGAAAGAAACAATTGTACTTCAATCGTATCGGCGAATGACGTGGCGTAACTTAAACTTTAATAAATTAAATCTATTGCCTTTAATATAGCAGGACGTTGACTAAATTTGACATAGTTCCAGCAAAAACCAACGCACTGGTAAAAGATACAGTTTTATGGACCGCGCAACTGTTTACAAAATAAACGAGGTCCAAACATTGATCCTTGAGCAATCTCAATCCCACGCACTCTTAATTAAGTTCGCTAGAGGCGTTTTGAACGTTTTCAAACCCATAAATATATGATTCGTGATTGAAGTTTCTAGAATTTGAAAATTGGACACCCTGGAAGTTCAGCGAATCCGACCGTTGGTTGTTTGTCAACACAAGCCGCATCTAGCTTGATCGTTGATTTAAACAAATTTTTATAAAATTCCTGGATGTAATTGTAACTCGTTTGCAGCTGATTCAAACAACCATCTCTTGAAGCAGCTGCAAACTCCACACCAATCAAATTCGCACAGCAATTAACCTTGTTCGTGTATTTAAAACATGGCGGCCACTTACACCAACCAATCATTATTCATTTACGTACGTTCGATATCCACACGAACGCTATTCCACTTTCAAAAAGCAAATTGAGTCATTATCTTCAATTGGTGATACACGATTGGTCGGACGCGATATGATTTATTAACGCATAATTATTATATTACCTTTATCCAGGTATATCTATGATAGAGTACGAAAATGACTATAGATTTAGGCGTCAAATAAATATAAAAATTCGATAGATTGCATCACGATTTTTCTCGTTATAGGTAGATCAGATTATTATACATAATGATCGGGTATTTTAAATAAGACGGTTCGTTCTTTTTTGTTGGTGCCCTTGAGGCGCTGTCTGTAATGTTGGTACGTTTGATGTGTTAATCACGTGGTTGAGTTCTCATCTGCAACTTGTCTCGACACCTGATATTTTAATTATGGCACAAGGTTGATTCTCTAAAATTAATCAATTAAGCGTGGGCTAGTGCGAGGATACGAATCGCGCTACGAAGACTAGGTGGCGCTACGTCACACCAAAAAGAAACAAATGCAATTTTGTCTTTTACTTGGCAACTTTCTGGGACGCGTGTTACTTAAGTGGCGCGCACGTCCTACATGCCCCACCCGAAAGTACCACATTGTCCAAGCTCCAAGGAACGAGTTTCAACTTAACCCCCACCCGGTGCTACTGCCACGGGTTCGAATCCCGATAGAAGAACAATTTTTTACGAGTTCAACTTCGTTTTCTTAGTCTTTGGGAGAATTCTCCTTACTGGAAGCTTCGTTCTTACTGTTTTTTACCGTTACCGACTTTGTTTTCTGAATCCAAGAACCCAATGTTCGACAAAACACGTCTCCTTATCCCCTCTTATCCCAACGTATAATCCCCGTAAAATGTATCGTCTCTAATAAGAACATTTAGGTACTTCATTCGGTTTTAATATCTGAAATTCTCGTCGACTTTGTTTTCCGAGTCCAAGAGCACCGATGTTCGACAACACACGTCCCCTTATCCCCTTATCCCCCTTATCCCCCCGTAAAATATATCGTCTCTACTAAGAATATTAAGGTACTTCATTCGGTTTTAATATCTGAAATTCTCGTCGACTTTGTTTTCCGAGTCCAAGAGCACGATGTTAGACAACACACGTCCCCTTATCCCCTTAGCCCTTCTTACCCCCCCGTAATATCCTCGTAAAATATATCGTCTCTACTAAGAACATTAAGATACTTCATTCGGTTTTAATATCTGAAATTCTCGTCGACTTTGTTTTCCGAGTCCAAGAGCACGATGTTTGACAACACACGTCCCCTTATCCCCTTAGCCCCTCTTATCCCCCCGTAATATCCCCGTAAAATATATCGTCTCTACTAAGAACATTAAGGTACTCATTCGGTTTTAATATCTGAAACTTTCTCCGGCCCTCAACATGTAATGAAAGAGCGATGCTACGCACATGTTTAGAAAATCACGTCCGACTGTGTTATATGTCCCCATGTAAGCTGTGTCCGCCATACTGTTAAGCATGGAGATTAATCCATTCATTCTCCACAAGTTAGAACCATTTTATTAAAAAAATCCCTACTGTAAATGTAACGCCGTGTATATCTCTATCACAATGCGTCCCCCTCGTCCCCTTGTAATATGTGCAGTGCCCCCTGGAAAAAACATCACATTGAAAAATGTATCTTACCAAGTAAGGAGGGTTAGAAAGTACTTTATTTGATGCTTCACTAATGAAAGTCTAGCGTTCTACAAAACGTGTCCCCATTATGTCCCCATGTAAAATGCGTCTTCCACATCGTTAGGAACAGGAAATTAATTCACTCGGCGATGGTAAATTAGGATCCAACTGTGTAGGTTAACTCTGCCTAAATCTCTATCACAACGCGTCCTCCTTGTCCCCTTGTAATATGTGCCATGCTCATCTTGTAAAACGAATGCCCTTAAAGGACGTTAGAAACTACTTCATTTGATGCCTCTTGGTAAGGTATGCTTCATTTGCGAAAGTTTAGTGTTTCGCAAAACGTGTCCCCTGTATTGTGTCCTTATAACATGCGTTTTCCGTATTGTTAGGAACTGGAAATTAATCCATTCGGCGAGGGTAAATCAGAATTTCTATATAAAATTGATGCCATTAGTGTATGTGTAACGCCGACTAAATCTCTATCACAACGCGTCCTTCTTGCCCCCTTGTAATATGTGACATGCCCCCTTATAAAACGTGTCCCCTGTATTGTGTCCCCATGTAAAATTCGTCTTCCATATTGCCAGGAAGAGGAAATTAATTCATTCGGCGACGGTAAATCAGTACCCAACTGTGTAGATGTAATGCCGCCTAAATCTCTATCACAACGCGTCCTCCTTGTCCCCTTATAATATGTCCCGAGTCCCCTTGTAAAGCGTATCCCCTTAAACATATTTCTTACCTACAAAGGGCGTTGAAAAGCACTTCATTTGATGCCTCTTAGTAAAGTATGCTCGCTAGTGAAGGTCTAAGGTTCTGCAAAACGTGTCCCCTGTATTGTGTCCCCATGTAAAATGCGCCTTCCGTATCGTTAGGAACAGGAAATTAATTCATTCGGCGACAGTAAATCTGGATCCAACTGTGTAGGTGTAACGACGCCTAAATCTCTATCACAACGTGTCCCCCTTTGTCCCCTTGTAATATGTGCCGTGCCCCTTTGTAAAACGTATTCCCTTAAAAATATTTCTTACCTAGAAAGGGCGTTGAAAAGAACTTCATTTGTTGCCTCTTAGTAAGGTATGCTCTACCAGTGAAGGTCTAAGGTTATGCAAAACGTGTCCCCTGTATTGTGTCCCCACGTAAAATGCGTCTTCTATACCGTTAGGAAGAGGAAATTAATTCATTTGGCGAAGGTAAATCAGTATCCAACTGTGTAGATGTAATGCCGCCTAAATCTCTATCACAACGCGTCCTCCTTGTCCCCTTGTAAAACGTATCCCCTTAAAAATATTTCTTACCTAGAAAAGGCGTTAAAAAGTACTTCATTTGAAGCCTTTTAGTAAGGTATACCCGCTAGTGAAGGTCTAAGGTTCTGCAAAACGTGTCCCCAGTATTGTGTTCCCATGTAAAATGCGTCTTCTATATCTGGATCCAACTGTGTAGGTGTAACGCCGCCTAAATCCCTATCACAACGCGTCTTCCTTATCCCCATGTAATATATGCCGTGTCCCCTTGTAAAACGTATCCTCTAAAAAATATTTTTACCTAAAAAGGGCGTTGAAAAGAACTTCATTTGATGCCTCTTAGTAAGGTATGCTCGCTAATGAAGGTCTAACGTTTCGCAAAACCTGTCCCCTGTATTGTGTCCCCATGTAAAATGCATCTTCCATATCGTTAGAAACAGGAAATTAATTCATTCGACGACAGTAAATCTTCATCCAACTGTGTAGGTAACGCCGCTTAAATCTCTATCAAAATGCGTCCTCCTTGTCCCCTTGTAATATGTGCCATGCGTCCTTGTAGAGCATGTGCTCTTGAAAACGTTTCTTGCCAAGAAAGGGCGTTGGAAAGTACTTCATTCGATACCTCTTGGTAAGGTATGTTCCAGTGAAGGTCTAACGTTCTGCAAAACCTGTCCCCTGTATTGTGTCCCCATGTAAAATGCGTCTTTCATATCGAACAGGAAATTAATTCATTCGGGGACGGTAAATCAGGCTCTAACTGTGTAGATGTAACTCCGCCTAAATCTCTATCACAACGCGTCCTCCTTGTCCCCTTGTAAGCAGTGCCCCTTTATAAAACGTATTCCATCGAAAAAAATTTCTTATCTAGTAAGGGCACTGAAAAGAACATCATTTGATGACTCTTAGAAAGGTATGCTTCACTAGCAAAAGTTTAATGTTTCGCAAAACGTGTCCCCGCTATTGTGTCCCCATGTAAAATGCATCTTCCATATCGTTAGGAACAGGAAATTAATTCATTCGGCGACGGTAAATCAGGATCCAACTGTGTAGATGTAACGCCGCCTAAATTTTATCACAACGCGTCCTCCATGTCCCCTTGTAATATGTACCCCCGATAAAAAATATCCCTTCAAAAATGTTTCTTACCAAGTAAGAGGGTTGGGACATACTTTATTTAATGTTTCTTAGTAAGGTATGCTCTACTAGTGCTGCACTGGTGAAGGTCTAACGTTCTGTAAAGCGTGTCCCCTGTATTGTGTCCCCCCGTAGAATGCTTTTGCGGCATCGTTAGGATCCGGAAATTAATTCATTCCGCGACGGTAAATCAGAATCCTTATAGAAAGAGGATCTAACTGAGTAGGTGTAACGGTGCCTAAATCTCTATCACAACTCGTCCCCCTTGTCCCCTTGTAATATGTGCCGTGCGCCTTTGTAAAACGTATTCCTTAAAAGTTGTTTCTTACCTAGAAAGGGCGTTGGAAAGTACTTCATTTGACGCCTTTTAGTAAGGTATGCTTAACTAGTAAAGGTCTAACATTCTGCATAACGTGTCCCCTGTATTGTGTCCCCATATCGTTAGGAACATGAAATTAATTCATTCGGCGACGGTAAATTAGAATCCTTATATAAAATGAATCCGACTGGTGTAGGTGTAGCGCCGCCTAAATCTGTATTAAAACATGTCCCCTTTGTCCCCTTGTAATATGTGTCGTGCCTCCTGGTAAAACATATTCTCTAGTAAAATGTTTTTTATCAGGTAAGTAGGGTTGGAAAGTACTTCATTTGATGCCTCTTGGTAAGGTAGCTCAAGTAGTAAACCTCTAACGTTCTGCGAAACGTGTTCCCTGTTGAAAATTAATTCACTCAGTTAAAATCCTTCGAAAAAATGTATCCACTAGCGTAGGTGTAACGGCATGTATATCTCGTGTAAGATGTACCCTCTGTCAAATATATCCCCTTAAAAAGTGTATCCCTCCTACTAAGAGCGTCGACGCTAGTAAATTCACGGTCTCTTAGTGCGTCCTACTAGTGACGGTTTGATGTTACGTATACGTTTCACGAAACGTGTCCTCATGCAAACTGTGTCCCCATATTGTTAGGCATTAAAAATTAATTCATTTCGTGACAGTAAATCAGAACCTTTTTATAAAATGGAATCCACTAGTGCAGGTGTAAGGCCGCTTGAATCTCTGTCACAACGGAACAGTATGCCGGAACAGTATGCAATGTGTTGGTAATCGGTTGGAAGTCTTGCAAAACCATAAGGATGTACCAATAAAGTAGCTGCAATCTCAGTAAAATGCTATTTTATACTTGTTGAACGATGCTAGCGCTAGCATAGGAAATGTTAAACAAATGGATAAAGGCGGAACAGTTTGCAAGGTGCAAATAATCGATTAAACGTTTCGTACAACGATGAAAATATATCGAACAATCGGCGGACACCCGGTAAAATAATACTTAACTCTTTTGGAGCAAAGTTGGTGCGTTAAAAAAACGTTAAGGGAAGGAATAAAAGCCGGAACAGTCGGCAATACGAAAATGATCCGTGAGCTATTACGGAAGTGTAAGGAGATGTCAATGGTTAGCTACAATCGCGATTAACTAATATTGTATTTCTGTAGGGCAACGCAACCGCTGGCATAAAAATGTTGGACAAATGGAAAAAAGGCGGAACAGTCTGCAAGGTGCAAATAATCGATTAGAGGTTTCGCACAACGATAAGAATATATCGAACAATTGGTGGACAACCGGTAAAATGATACTAAACTCATGTGGAGCGACACTGGGACGTTTAAAAAACGTTAAGGGAAAGAATAAAAGACGGAACAGTTGGCAATACGAAAATAATACGTGCGCTACTGCGGAAGAGTAAGGGGATAGCAATGGTTAGCTGCAATCGCGATAAACTAATATTGCATTCCTGTAGAGCCACACCAGCGCTGGCAAAGAAAATGTTGAACAAATGGATAAAAGACGGAACAGTCGACAATCCTTAAATAATCCGCTAGAGCTATTACGGAAGTGTAAGAAGATGTCAATGGTTAGCCGAAATCGCAACAAACTGATACTGTATTCCTGTCGAGGGATACCACACCTGGCACAGAAACTGTTGGACAAATGGTTTAAAGACGGAACAGTATGCAACGTGTTGGTAATCGGTTGGAAGTATTGCAAAACCATAAGGATGTACCAATAAAGTAGCTGCAATCTCAGTAAAATGCTATTTTATACTTGTTGACCGATGCTACCGCTAGTATAAGAAATGTTAAACAAATGGATAAAAGGCGGAACAGTCTGCAAGGTGCAAATAATCAATTAGAAAATTCGCACAACGATAAGAATATATCAAACAATTGGTGGACACCCGGTAATATGATACTTAACACCTGTGGAGCGATGCTGGAGCGTTTAAAAAACGTTAAGGGAAAGAATAAAAGACGGAACAGTTGGCATTACAAAAATGTTCCGTAAGCTACTGCAGAAGTGTAACAAGATGTCAAGGGTTAGCTGCAACCGCGATAAGCTAATATTGTATTTCTGTAGGGCGACACCAGCGCTGGCAAAAAAAAAAGTTGAACAAATGGATAAAAGCCGGAACAGTCGACAATACGGAAATGATCCGTTAGAGCTATTGCGGAAGTGTAAGGGGCTGTCAATGGTTAGTTACAATCGCGATTAACTAATAGAACATTTCTGTAGGGCGATGCAACCGATGGCATAAAAAAGTTGGATAAATGGATAAAAGGCGGAACAGTTGACAATACGGAAATAATCCGCTAGAGCTATTGCGGAAGTGTAGAGAAATGTCAATGGTTAGCTGCAATCGCTTTAAACTAATATTGTATTTCTGTAGGGCAACGCCAGCGCTTGCAAAAAAAGTTGGACAAATAGATAAAAGGCGGAACAGTCGACAATACGGAAATGATTCGTTAGAGCTATTGCGGAAGTATAGGAAGATGTCAATGGTTAGCTGCAATCGCGATAAACTAATATTGTATTCCTGTAGAGCAACACCAGCGCTAGCAAAAAAATGTTGAACAAATGGATAAAAGCCGGAACAGTCGGCGATACGAAATTGATTCGTGAGCTATTGCGGAAGTATAGCGAGATGTCAATGGTTAGCTGCAATCGCGATAAACTAATACTGTATGCTTGTAGAGCAACACCAGCGCTGGTAAAAAGTGTTGGACAAATAGATAAAAGTCGGAACAGTCGGCGATACGGAAATGATCCGTTAGAGCTATTGCGGAAGCGTAACAAGATGTCAATGGTTAGCTGATATCGCGATAAACTAATATTGTATTCCTGTAGGGCAACGACAGCGCTGGCAAAAAAAAGTTGGATAAATGAATAAAAGGCGGAACAGTCGACAATACGGAAATGATCCGCTAGAGCTATTGCGGAAGCGTAACGAGATGTCAATGGTTAGCTGATATCGCGATAAACTAATATTGTATTCTTGTAGAGCAACACCAGCGCTGGTAAAAAGTGTTGGACAAATAGATAAAAGTCGGAACAGTCGGCGATACGGAAATGATCCGTTAGAGCTATTGCGGAAGCGTAACAAGATGTCAATGGTTAGCTGATATCGCGATAAACTAATATTGTATTCCTGTAGGGCAACGACAGCGCTGGCAAAAAAAAGTTGGATAAATGAATAAAAGGCGGAACAGTCGACAATACGGAAATGATCCGCTAGAGCTATTGCGGAAGCGTAACGAGATGTCAATGGTTAGCTGATATCGCGATAAACTAATATTGTATTCTTGTAGGGCAACGCCAGCGTTGGCAAAAAAAGTTGGACAAATAGATAAAAGGCGGAACAGTCGACAATACGTAAATGATCCGTTAGAGCTATTGCGGAAGTGTACGGAGATGTCAACGGTTAGCTGCAATCGCTTTAAACTAATATTGTATTCCTGTAGGGCAACGCCAGCGCTGACAAAAAAAGT
The DNA here is from genome assembly GCA_036346225.1 of Platerodrilus igneus. Classification (NCBI taxonomy): domain Eukaryota; kingdom Metazoa; phylum Arthropoda; class Insecta; order Coleoptera; family Lycidae; genus Platerodrilus; species Platerodrilus igneus. The sequence goes on along the minus strand of JARFIW010001336.1, from coordinate 9,510,852 downwards.
TGGATAAATGGATAAAAGGCGGAACAGTCGACAATACGAAAATGATTCGTTAGAGCTATGGCAAAAGTGTAGGGAGATGTCAATGGTTAGCTGCAATCGCTTTAAATTAGTATTGTATTCCTGTAAGGCAACGCCAGCGCTGGCAAAACAAAGTTGGACAAATAGATAAAAGCCGGAACAGTCTGCGATACGAAATTGATTCGTGAGCTATTGCGGAAGTATAGCGAGATGTCAATGGTTAGCTGCAATCGCGATAAACTAATACTGTATGCTTGTAGAGCAACACCAGCGCTGGCAAAAAGTGTTGGACAAATAGATAAAAGTCGGAACAGTCGGCGATACGGAAATGATCCGTTAGAGCTATTGCGGAAGCGTAACGAGATGTCAATGGTTAGCTGATATCGCGATAAACTAATATTGTATTCCTGTAGGGCAACGACAGTGCTGGCAAAAAAAAGTTGGATAAATGAATAAAAGGCGGAACAGTCGACAATACGGAAATAATCCGCTAGAGCTATTGCGGAAGCGTAACGAGATGTCAATGGTTAGCTGATATCGCGATAAACTAATATTGTATTCTTGTAGGGCAACGACAGCGCAGGCAAAAAAAAGTTGGATAAATGAATAAAAGGCGGAACAGTCGACAATACGGAAATGATCCGATAGAGCTATTGCGGAAGCAGAACGAGCTGTCAATGGTTAGCTGATATCGCGATAAACTAATATTGTATTCCTGTAGGGCAACGACAGCGCTGGCAAAAAAAAGTTGGATAAATGAATAAAAAGCGGAACAGTCGACAATACGGAAATGATCCGTTAGAGCTATTGCGGAAGCGTAACGAGATGTCAATGGTTAGCTGATATCGCGATAAACTAATATTGTATTCCTGTAGGGCAACGACAGCGCTGGCAAAAAAAGTTGGATAAATGAATAAAAGGCGGAACAGTCGACAATACGGAAATGATTCGCTAGAGCTATTGCGGAAGCGTAACGAGATGTCAATGGTTAGCTGATATCGCGATAAACTAATATTGTATTCTTGTAGGGCAACGCCAGCGTTGGCAAAAAAAGTTGGACAAATAGATAAAAGTCGGAACAGTCGGCGATACGGAAATGATCCGTTAGAGCTATTGCGGAAGCGTAACGAGATGTCAATGGTTAGCTGATATCGCGATAAACTAATATTGTATTCCTGTAGGGCAACGACAGCGCTGGCAAAAAAGTTGGATAAATGAATAAAGGCGGAACAGTCGACAATACGGAAATAATCCGCTAGAGCTATTGCGGAAGCGTAACGAGATGTCAATGGTTAGCTGATATCGCGATAAACTAATATTGTATTCCTGTAGGGCAACGACAGCGCTGGCAAAAAAAGTTGGATAAATGAATAAAAGGCGGAACAGTCGACAATACGGAAATGATCCGCTAGAGCTATTGCGGAAGCGTAACGAGATGTCAATGGTTAGCTGATATCGCGATAAACTAATATTGTATTCTTGTAGGGCAACGCCAGCGTTGGCAAAAAAAGTTGGACAAATAGATAAAAGTCGGAACAGTCGGCGATACGGAAATGATCCGTTAGAGCTATTGCGGAAGCGTAACGAGATGTCAATGGTTAGCTGATATCGCGATAAACTAATATTGTATTCCTGTAGGGCAACGACAGCGCTGGCAAAAAAAAGTTGGATAAATGAATAAAAGGCGGAACAGTCGACAATACGGAAATAATCCGCTAGAGCTATTGCGGAAGCGTAACGAGATGTCAATGGTTAGCTGATATCGCGATAAACTAATATTGTATTCTTGTAGGGCAACGACAGCGCAGGCAAAAAAAAGTTGGATAAATGAATAAAAGGCGGAACAGTCGACAATACGGAAATGATCCGTTAGAGCTATTGCGGAAGCATAACGAGATGTCAATGGTTAGCTGATATCGCGATAAACTAATATTGTATTCCTGTAGGGCAACGACAGCGCTGGCAAAAAAAAGTTGGATAAATGAATAAAAAGCGGAACAGTCGACAATACGGAAATGATCCGTTAGAGCTATTGCGGAAGCGTAACGAGATGTCAATGGTTAGCTGATATCGCGATAAACTAATATTGTATTCCTGTAGGGCAACGACAGCGCTGGCAAAAAAAGTTGGATAAATGAATAAAAGGCGGAACAGTCGACAATACGGAAATGATTCGCTAGAGCTATTGCGAAAGTGTAGGGAGATGTCAATGGTTAGCTGCAATCGCTTTAAACTAATATTGTATTCCTGTAGGGCAACGCCAGCGCTGGCAAAAAAGGTTGGACAAATGGATAAAAGACGGAACAGTCGGCGATACGAAAATAATCCGTCAACTATTGCGGAAGTGTAGGGAGATGTTAATGATTAGCTGCAATCGCGAAAAGTAATATTGTATTCCTATAGAGCGACACCACCGCTGGCAAAAAAAGTTGGACAAATAGATAAAAGCCGGAACAGTCGGCAATACGAAAATGATCCGTGAGCTATTGCGGAAGTGTAGGGAGATGCCAATGGTTAGCTGCAATCGCTTTAAACTTATATTGTATTCCTGTAGGGCAACGCCAACGCTGGCAAAAAAAAAGTTGGATAAATGGATAAAAGGCGGAACAGTTGACAATACGGAGATGATCCGCTAGAGCTATTGCGGAAGTGTAAGGAGATGTCAATGGTTAGCTGCAATCGCTTTAAACTAAAATTGTATTCCTGTAGGGCAACGCCAGCGCTGGCAAAAAAAAGTTGGACAAATGGATAAAAGCCGGAACAGTCGGCAACACGAAAATGATCCGTGAGCTATTGTGGAAGTGTAGGGAGATGTCAATGGTTAGCTGCAATCGCGATAAACTAATATTGCATTCCTGTAGGGCAACTCCAGGGCTGGCAAAAAAAGTTGGATAAATGGATAAAAGGCGGAACAGTAAACAATACGGAAATGATCCGCTAGAGCTATTGCGGAAGTGTAGGGAGATGTCAAGGATTAGCTGCAACCGCGATAAACTTATAATGCATTCCTGTAGGACGAGACTAGCGCTGGCAAAAAAAAAAAGTTGGATAAATGGATAAAAGGCGGAACAGTCGACAATACGGAAATGATCCGCTAGAGCTATTGCGGAAGTGTAGGGAGATATCAAGGGTTAGCTGCAACCGCGATAAACTTATAATGCATTCCTGTAGGACGACACTAGCGCTGGCAAAAAAAAGTTGGACAAATGGATAAAAGGCGGAACAGTCGACAATATGGAAATGATCCGTTAGAGCTATTGCGGAAGTGTAAGGAGATGTCAATGGTTAGCTGCAATCGCTTTAAACTAAAATTGTATTCCTGTAGGGCAACGCCAGCGCTGGCAAAAAAAAGTTGGACAAATGGATAAAAGCCGGAACAGTCGGCAACACGAAAATGATCCGTGAGCTATTGCGGAAGTGTAGGGAGATGCCGCTGGTTAGCTTTAAACTAAAATTGTATTCCTGTAGGGCAACGCCAGCGCTGGCAACAAAAAGTTGGACAAATGGATAAAAGCCGGAACAGTCGGCAACACGAAAATGATCCGTGAGCTATTGCGGAAGTGTAGGGAGATGCCGATGGTTAGCTTTAAACTAAAATTGTATTCCTGTAGGGCAACGCCAGCGCTGGCAACAAAAAGTTGGACAAATGGATAAAAGCCGGAACAGTCGGCGATACGAAAATAATCCGTGAGCTATTGCGGAAATGTAGGGAGATGCCAAGGGTTAGCTGCAATCGCGATATACTTATAGGACGACACTAGCGCTGGCAAAAAAATGTTGGATAAATGGATAAAAGGCGGAACAGTCGACAATACGGAACAAAAAGCGTTGGACACTTGGATAAAAGCCGGAACAGTATACAATGTGTTGATAATCGATTGGAAGTAATGCAAAACCATGCATTGGGATGCAAATTGGGATTTCTCTCTTTGTCGTCTTTGAAACTAAGTTAGCCTTTGGAAAATGCACAACCCCTTCCCCACACCCCGCCCTATCATTAGCAAAAACTGTCCCGTGGCTAAGTTTACGACAGGTCACAATTTCCTTCTAGTTTGGTGTTTCTAGTTCTGCTGCGAAGAGGACGTACTGCCTACGAAGACATCGGAACGCACCTAACACCGGGGAAATTTTGCAAATCCCCGCGTTATTTGTGGATGATTGACGTCATAAAATGCTTTTACTTTTCCAATTTTAGGCAAAGGTTTAGAAAAGTTATTGACAACTACCGCCGTCTTCTAAAACGTTTCTTTTGTTTCGTAAACAATAACGATAAATTCAAACAACCATCTGCAAGCCACAACACTTTCTAACCTCAAATAAAGACATGACGACCGACTCGACTACAAATCAATAGATTCTTGTTCATTAAGAGCGGTGAACAGGAACGAATAAAACCTATTATTTTAATCAGTTGGTGGTAAAGCCAGGCGTCCTTGAGCTGCCACACAAACAGAAGACATCTTCATCAAACTGACCGCTAAGACCGCCGAACCCAACACCATCATCATTGACCAATGACCGATCCCCTTCCAATTAAATGCCCAATTATAATTAAGTTTCATGCATTTTTGCTTGTCGTACAACATTCCAGCGGCTTTGTGGGTGCTGATATTCTTTAACGGCAGCTAAACATACGTACTTTTTACAAGATGGCTGTCAATGGAGCGTGATTATGCAGTACTTTTGTTGTGGAACAAAAGGTGAGATAGGTATTACTTTATAATTAAATTTGTGTGATGGTGACTTCGTTTTAATTAGGGGCGCGTTCTGAAGTGTCATGGAGCTCGTATATAACACTTATATCAATAAACTATTTTAAAATAACAGAAAGATTTGATTTTAAAGCTGTTTTATGTAAAAAGAACTACTTACTTAACTACAAACCAAGAAAAAAGCTTCTCTTTGGTGTAAGATATTGATAATTATTTCTAACACAAAAGAGGGCCTTAAATTAGTCCTTGAGGAACCCCAATCGTATATAAACTGTCATTCAACTTCCCGTATCAAATTACAGGCTTTGTTTAATTATCAAGAACTGTTCTAGATTTCTTTGACTATTGGTATGTACTTGAAGGATATGCTAGGTACCATGCTTTAGGAGTATATAGTGTTGCCTAACCTCCTCCAAGTATTTGTTAATATCGTCATTTTAAATTAACTAAATTAACTCATTGATGCTTAAGCAGCGATTAAATAAACAAATAGAACACATGGAACAAACTAGAAAAACTAAACAAACTGAATAAACCAAAAAACTCAATAGCGAATAATCTGAAAGAACTCAATACTGAATAGGCTTAATAAACTGAAAAATAAATAATCAAATTGAATGATTAAACTGAAAAAAATAACTAACAAACGGTATTAACTGAAAGACTTAGTTAACTGAAAACGCAATACTGAATGTACAAAATAAACTAATAAAACTAACTGATTGATTATATACTCAATAAATTAAAACAAACGAATAAACTGAAAGAATTCAATACTGAATAGACTTAATAAAATAAAAAATAAATAACCGAATGAACTTATTAAACTGAAGAACTGAATAAATTGAAACCTAAAGAAACTGAATGAACTGAGAAAATTAGAAAACTTAAACGAAAGAACCTGAATAAACTTGAATACTCAATATTGAATGAGCCGAATATAGTAAATAAACTCATTAAATTGATTAGATTGATTGAACTGAATGACCTGAACAAACCAAATAAACTTAAATTGAATAAATTAAACTGAATCAACTAAATTACATAAAAAACTCAATACTTGCATAAACTCAATAAACTAAACACTAAGTAATCTTAGAAAAGTGAAAAACTAAATAATGATTATACGGAATAAACTGAATAAACTGAAAAACTCGATACTGAATAAAGCTGAAAACTAAATTAACTGAGAAAACTAAACACTAAACGGAAGAAACTGAGTAAACTAGAAAACTCAATATTGAATGAGCCGAGTAAAGTGAACAAACTCATTAAATTGATTAGATTGATTAAACTGATAGACCTGAATAAACCAAATAAATTGAATAAATTAAAAAAACTAAATAAACTGAATTAACTAAACTACATGAAAACTCAATACTTGCTAAACTCAATAAACTAAAAACGATGTAAATTAATAAAAGTAAAAACTAAATATACTGATTATACAGAATAAACTGAAAAACTCGATATTGAATAAACTTGTAATAAAGCTGAAATCGTAAGTAACTGAGAAAACTAAAAACTGAATAAAATGATTAAACGGAAAAAACTGAGTAAACTAGAAAACTCAATATTGAACGAGCCGAATAAAGTGAATAAACTCATTAAATTGATTAGATTGATTAATCTAAATGACCTAAATAAACCAAATAAATTTCATAAATTGAATAAATTAAAAAACTAAATAAACTGAATTAACTAAGTTACATGAAATCTCAATACTGAATAAACTCAATAAACTAAGCACTAAGTAAACTTAGAAAAGTGAAAACTAAATAAACGGATTATACGGAATAAACTGAATAAACTGAAGAAACTCGATACTGAATAAAGTTGTAATAAACCTGAAAACTGAAATAACTGAGAAAACTAAAAACTGAATAAAATGATTAAACGGAAGAAACTGAGTAAACTAAAAAACTCAATATTGAACGAGTAGAATAAAGTGAACGAACTCATTAAATTGATTAGATTGATAACCTGAATTAACCAATAAAACTTAATAAATTGAATAAACTAAAAAAACTAAATAAACCGAATCGACTAAATTACATGAAAAACTCAATACTTGATAAACTCAATAAACTAAACACTAAGTAAACTTAGAAAAGTGAAAAATCAAATATACGGATTATACGGAATAAACTGAATAAACCGGAAAAAACTCGATACTGAATAAACTTGTAATAAAGCTGAAAAGTGAATTAACTGAGAAAACTAAAAACTGAATAAAATGATTAAACGGAAGAAACTGAGTAAACTAGAAAACTCAATATTGAACGAGCCGAATAAAGTGAATGAACTCATTAAATTGATTAGATTGATAACCTGCATTAACCAAAAAAACTTAATAAATTGAATAAACTAAAAAAACTAAATAAACTGAATCCACTAAATTACATGAAAAACTCAATACCTGATAAACTCAATAAACTAAACACTAAGTAAACTTAGAAAAATAAAAAACTAAATAATGATTATACGGAATATACTGAATAAACTGGAAAACTTCATACTGAATAAACTTGTAATAAAGCTGAAAACTGAATTAATTGAGAAAACTAAGCTCTAAACGGAAGAAACTGAGTAAATTAAAAAACTAAATATTGAATGTGCCAAATAAAGTGAATAAACTCATTAAATTGATTTAGATTGATTAAACTGAATGACCTGCATAAACCAAATAAATTTAATAAATTGAATACATTAAAAAACTAAATAAACTGAATTAATTAAATTACATGAAAAACGCTATACTTGATAAACTCAATAAACTAAAAACTAAGTAAACTTCAAAAAGTGAAAAACTAACTAAACTGATTATACGGAATAAACTGAATAAACTGAAAAAACTCAATACTGAATATACTTGTAATAAGCTGAAAATTGAATTAACTGAGAAAACTAAACACTAAACGGAAGAAACTAAGTAAACTAGAAAACTCAATATCGAATGAGCGGAATAAAGTGAATAAATTAATTAAATTGATTAGATTGATTAAATTGAATGACCTGAATAAACCAAATAAATTTAATAAATTGAATTAACTAAATACATGAAAAACTCAGTACTTGAGAAACTCAATAAACTAAACACTAAGTAAACTTAGAAAAGTGAAAAACTAAATAATGATTATACGGAATAAACTGAATAAACTGAAAACTCTATACTGAATAAACTTGTAATAAAGCTGAAAATTGAATTGACTGAGAAAACTAAACACTAAACGGAAGAAATTGAGTAAACTAGAAAACTCAGTATTAAATGAGCCGAATAAAGTGAATAAACTCATTAAACTGATTAGATTGATTAAACTGAATGACCTGAACAAACCAAATAAACTTAATAAATTAAATAAATTAAAATAATAATAAATTGAATCGATTAAATTACATGAAAAACTCAATACTGGATAAAACTCAATAAACTAAAAACTAAGTAAACTTAGAAAAGTGAAAAACTAAATAATGATTATACGGAATAAACTGAAAGAACTCGATACTGAATAAACTTGTAATAAAGCTGAAAACTGAAAAAACCAAAAACTGAATAAAATGATTAAACGGAAGAACTGAGTAAACTGGAAAACTCAATATTGAATAAGCTGAATAAAGTGAATAAACTCATTAAATTGATTAAACTGAATGACCTGAGTAAATCAAATAAGCTTAATAAATTGAATAAATTAAAAAACTAGATAGACTGAATAAACTAAATTACATGAAAAACTCAATACTGGATAAACTCCATAAACTAAAAACTAAGTAAACTTAGAAAAGTGAGAACTAAATAAACTGATTATGCAGAATCAACTGAAAGAACTCGATACTGAATAAACTTGTAATAAAGCTGAAAACTGAAGAAACTAAAAACTGAATAAAATGATTAAACGGAAAAAACTGAGTAAACTAGAGAACTCAATATTGAATGAGCCGAATAAAGTAAATAAACTCATTAAATTGATTTGATTGATTAAATTGAATGACCTGAATAAACCAAATAAACTTAATAACTTGAATAAATTAAAAAAACTAAATAAACCGAATTAATTAAATTACATAAAAACTCAATACTGAATAAACTCAAAAAACTAAACACTATGTAAACTTAGAAAAGTGAAAATGGATTAACTGGATAAATTTAACAAATTTATCACGCTGGTTCCTTTATTGGTAGGTAAACATTCTTTGCGGTGTGAAAATATTAGACGCCATCTAGCGCCGCAATTCGACAATAAACGCCATCGTTGCTTTTTGGGTTTTTAATCGACTGGCTCTTGAGTGTACTTTTGGCAGTCGCCTACGTTAGAGGGCGTCTTGTATTCACATCGTCCTACCTAGTGCGTAAGATAAAACGATAAAACGATTAATCGTGCCGTTGATACCAACTTTCCGATAAAAACTCCAATTTATCGATAGTTTTACGTTTGCAATAAAGGCGGTCCTAATATTGATCCTTGAGCAATACCGTTGTGGCGTTTTTAATTCGTGTAATTTTAATATTATCAAGCCTGTAAAAGGACGTACTTAAAATAATACTTTCCCAAAACAACAAAGAATTGTAAAATCCGTACCCTTCGCTAAAAACCGGTCGTAATTTCCATAATTGAAAGACAATAGGTCGAAAACACAGAGAAGGCCTCGTCATCTTAAGCATGTAATGACCTTAATAATGTTCTACTTAAAATAAGTATTATTTGTAATAGTCTTATTTTACGGTAGTTAACCTTAGAGCATAGGATTCCATGGTTAACGACGTAAAAGATGCGTCGTTAGCATTTTTATTCGGTTCTACATCGAATTAGGTACAATTTATTATGACTTACGCAAGTGAGAAGAGCGCGAAACAAAGGAAAAGGGAAATTATGGGATGCCAACTTGTATTTATGTGACGTTTGTTGGCACAAACTGGTATTCAATTATTAAAATACTTTTTTCTTTGCAGATACACCGTTAAATAAGAACGCTCGACAAGGTAAGTGTTTGATACTTTGTAGGTTAGGTACACGTAACCGGTCAGAGACAAACAGGGCGGTTTTGGGGAACGCTTGCGTTAACTTTCAATTCAAGCACGTGTGCAAATAGTGTTAAGGTTAGAAATTCCACTACGATAAAATACCCGAGTGGACACACTTGCAGAAATAGTGTTAAAGTTAAGCCACAGTTAGGAAAGGCACTAAAACAAGATACCCGAACGAGCGCGTGAACGGAAATAGGGTTAGGGTACGGTTAGGGTACGGTCAAAACAGGCGCATGTACGAAAATAGTGTTAACGTTAGGTTACGGTTAGGGCTTGCGGTTGAACAAAATGCTCGAACAGAAACATGGTCAGAACAATGATAAGGTTCTGTTACGGTTCGAAATGCTACTACAGCAAAGAACCCAGACGGGCACAAGTGTGAAAATAGTGTTAAGTTTAGAGGCGGTTAGGAACGACAAACCAAAATACCCAAACGGGTATATGTGCGCAAATAGTGTTAGGTTACTGTTAGGAATTCTACTAAAGCAGCAACCAAACAGGCGTACCTGCAGGAAAAGCGTTCACGTTAGGCTACGGTTAGGAATCACACTTAAACCATGCTCGAACGTGAACGTGATCCGAAAAGAGCTAAGATTATATTACGATTGGAATGCTATTAAAACAAAATACCCGAACGGGCACTACGCAGAAAAAGTGTTAAGATCGGGGACGGATAGGAACGACCCTAGAACAAAATACCCAAACGGGCACTTAAGCAGAAAAAGTGTTAAGATCCGGGACGGTTAGGAACGACCCTAGAACAAAATACCCGAACGGGTATATGTACTCAAATAGTGCTAGGTTAGGTTAGAAGTACTGTTAAAGCACAATACCCGAACGGGCACTTATGCAGAAAGTGTGAAGATTACGTACGGTTAGGAATGACACTAGAACCAAATACCCAAACGAATATATGTACGTAAATAGTGTTAGGTTACGGTTAGGAATTTTACTAAACCAAAATATCTAAACGGGCGTATGTGCAAAAATAGCACTCACGTTTGGTTACTGTTAGGAACCACATTTAAACAATACTCGAACGCGTACATGATCAAGAAAGGGCTAAGGTTATATTACGGTTGGAATGCTGTTAAATCATAATACCCAAACGGGCACTTACGTAGAAAAAGTGTTAAGATTAGAAACGGTTAGAAACGACCCTAGTACAAAATACCCGAACGGGTATATGCACTCAAATAGTATTAGGTTCGATAGGAATGCTGTTAACACAAAATACCCAAACGAGCACTTACGCAGAATAAGTGTTAAGATTAGGGACAGTTAGGAAGGACCCTAGAACAAAATAACGGAACGAGTATGTGTACTCAAATAGTGTTAGATTAGGTTAGAAATGATGTTAAAGCAAAATACCCGAACAGGCATTTATTCAGAAAAAGTGATAAGATTAAAAGCGGTTAGGAACGACCCTAGAACAAAATACCCGAACGGGTATATGTACTCAAATAGTGTTAGGTTAAGTTAGAAATGCTGTTAAAGCAAAATACCCGAACAGGCATTTACTGAGAAAAAGTGTTGAGATTAGGAACTGTTACGAACGACCCTAGAACAAAATACCCAAACGGGTATATGTACGCAAATAGTGGAAGGTTACGGTTAGGAATTTCACTAAATCAAAGTACCCAAACGGACGCATGTGCAGAAATAGCACTCACGTGAGGTTACTGGAACCACGTTTAAACAATAGTCAAACGCGAACATAATCAGAAAAGAACTAAGATTATACTACGGTTTGAATGCTGTTAAAACATAATACTCGAACGGGCACTTACGCTGAAAATGTGTTAAGATTAGGAACGGCTAGGAACGACCCTAGAACAAAACGACCTAACGGGTATATGTACTCAAATAGTGTTAGGATAGGTTAGAAATGCTGTTAAAGCAAAATACCCGAACAGATACTTATTTAGAAAGAGTGTTAAGATCACGGACGGTTAGGAATGACACTAGAACCAAATACCCAATCGGGTATATATACGCAAGTAGCGTTAAGTTATGGTTAAGGATTTTACTAAACCAAAGTACCTAAACGGGCGTATGTTAAGAAAAAGCATTCACATTAGGTTACTGTTAGGAACCACATTTAAACACTCGAACGCGAACATGATCAGTAAAAGGCTAAGGTTATATTACGGTTGGAATGGTGTTTAAACATAATACCCGAACGGGCACTTACGCAGAAGGAATTAGGGACGATTAGGAGTAACCCTACGGTAAAATACCTGAACGGACATATAAACGCAAATAGTGTTAAGGTTAGAAATGCCACTAGAACAAAATACCCGAGCAGACATACTTGCAGAAATAGTGTTAAAATTAAGTCACAGTTAGGAGAAGCGATAAAACAAAACACCCGAACGAGCATGTGAGCGAAATTAGGGTTAGAATACGGCCAAGAAAGTTATTAATGCAAAACACCCGAACAGGCCCATGTCCGAAAATAGTGTTAACGTTAGGTTACGGTTAGGAATCCTCAAACAGGAACATGGTCAGAAAAGTGTTAAGGTTCTGTTACGGTTAGAAATGCTATTAAAGCAAAATACCCAGACGGGCACGTGTGTGAAAATAGTGTTAAGTTTAGAGGCGGTTACGAATGACAAAACAAAATACCCAAACGGATATGTGCGCAAATAGTGTTAGGTTACTGTGTTACGTGCCAATCAAATTGGCCCTTAAATATTGTTTTAGGTTAATTTTGATGTGCGGAAGTTTCGCGCCACAATTTTAAAAGACTACGCGCGTATTTCCGTTACGTCACAGTGCGTTTGCTCCAGATCGCGCGACGCGAGTGGAGTAGGGAGAAGTGTTTACGTGACTCTTTTTAACGTGGCCTTTTTGCCTGAACCTTCGAGTGGAGTGGACGTTTGAGGTATCGTATCGTGCCTTATCTTTACCTATGTAGATTTCCTTGCTTGCTTGTCTTTGTTTGTCGCCCCTTATACCATGTTCCCGTCATTCCCTGCAGAGGTAGAAGAAATTTGAAGCCACCTAGGCGAACCGTACTGCACGACCCTGGATGAACGAGCTCATGACTGCCGGAGCTGGTCCGAACGCTTTGGAAGAGCGTCGGGCGTACCATCTTTAACTACCTCAAAAGGGCCTTCAGTAGCCTGATGGACTTTAGAGAAGCCAACTTTAACTCAATCCCGCCGGACGCCGGATTTCTTATGTGAGTACTCTCTTTGCTAATTTGTTCGCTATTATATCTATTGTCTTAAATGTATAAATTTTCCGATTATTGCGCAATATATTTTGTGCATTGGTGACGTCATTGGCAGATGAGCGCGCCCAAAATCTGTATAAGATTAGCGCTACCAACTGCCGATGGTGTCTAGTAAACCCCGCTTGCGGTGTTGTATTTATCGAACTTTTAAACTGTACGAATTTGGGTTTAAATGTAAGAATTCACTTTATAATGTAAGAACTGTTAGGAATTGTACTGAAGCAGCAACCAAAAACGGCGTAGGTGCAAAAAGGCTATGGTTAGGGATCACACTTAAACAATACTTGAACGCGAACGTGATCAGAAAAGGGCTAAGATTATATTACGGTTGGAATGCTGTTAAAACAAAATACCCGAACGGGCACTTACGCAGAAAAAGTGTTAAGATTAGAAACGGTTAGGAACGACCCTAGTACAAAATACCCGAAAGGCCGTAAATTTTAAATCGTAGGAATTTCCTGCAGGAAAATGCTGTTTAGGCAATTTGCAGTAATTAGAATTTTTAAATTGGCAAATTTAAATTAAAACTTACCAAGAATGTATTTTTTACTTGTTTTTTTTTTCAATATATTGGGTGTGTGCCAAGGGTGGAATTCTAGTAGCTATCACTTTTTTGGTGCAGGTGTTACCGAGAAAATCTGCTGTAAAATTTAAATCTTAGGATTTTCCTACAGGGAAATGCTGTTTCGGCGATTTGTAGCCATTGAAAAATTTTAAATGGCAAATTTAAGTTCAGAAATTCCCAAGAATTTGTGTTTTTCGCTAATTTTTTTCTATATACTGGGCGTGGCAGGGGTGGAATTCTAGTAGATGTCACTTTTTTGTGCACAGATGTTACCAAGAAAATCTGCCGTAAAATTTAAATCTTAGGAATTTTCCGCAATAATATGCTGTATTGACAATTTGCAGCAATTGAAAAATTTCAAATGGTAAATTTAAGTTTAGAAATTCCCTAGAATGTGTACTTTTCGCTTGTTTTTTTCTATATATTGAGCATGACAAGGGTGGAATTCTAATAGCTGTCATATTTTGTGCGGGTTTTACCGGGAACTCTGCCGTAAAATTTAAATCTTACGAATTTCCTGCAGGAAAATGCTGTTTTACGACTTGCAGTAATTTAAAAATTTTAAATTGGCAAATTTTTAGTTGACACTTGCTTAGAATTTGCATTTTTGCAAGCTTTTTTCTATATACTGGGTGTGATAAGGGTGGAATTTTATTAGATGTCATCTTTTTGTACAGATGTTACCGGAAAATCTGTCGTAAAATTAAAGGAATTTCCTACAGGAAAATGCTGTTTCGACGATTTGTAGCAATTGAAAAATTTTAAATGGCGAATTTAAGTTCAGAAATTCCCAAGAATTTATGTTTTTAGCTTGTTTTTTCTATATATTGGGCGTGACAGGGGTGGGATTCTAGTAGATGTCACTTTTTTGGGCATATGTTACCGAGAAAATCTGCCGTAAAAATTAAATTTTAGGAATTTCCTACAGGAAAATGTTGTTTCAGCGATTAGTAGCAATTGAGAGATTTTAAATGGTAAATTTAAGTTTAGAAATTCCCTACAATTTGTATTTTTTGCTTGTTTTTTTCTATGTATTGGGCGTGACAAGAATGGAATTCTAATAGCTGTCATTTTTGTGCGGGTTTTACCGGGAACTCTGCAGTAAAATTTAAATCTTAGGAATTTGCTGCAGAAAAATGCTGTTATGGCAATTTGCAGTAATTTAAAAATTTTAAACTGGTAAATTTAAGTTAAAACTTGCCAAGAATCCGTATTTTTTTCTTGTTTTATTTCAATATATTGGGCGTGACAAGTGTGGAATTCTTGTAGCTGTCACTTTTTGTGCAGATGTTACCGGGAAAATCTGTTGTAAAATTTAAATCTTAGGAATTTCCTGCAGGAAAATGCTGGTTTGGCGATTTCTAGCAGTTGAAAGATTTTAAATGGCAAATTTAAGTTCAGAAATTCTCAAGAATTTGCTTTTTCACGTGATTTTTCTATATATTAGGCGTGACAGGAGTAGAATTTTACTGAATGTCACGGTTTTGTGCAGATGTTACCGAGAAATTTTTGCCGTAAGATTTAAATCTTAAGAAATTCCCGCAGGAAAATGTTGGTTTAACGATTTGTAATAATTGAAAAATTTTAAACGGCAAATTTAAGTTTAGAATTTCCTAGAATTTGTATTTTTCGCTTGTTTTTTCTATAAATTGTGCGTGACAAGGATGGAATTCTAATAGCTGTTAGTTTTGTGCGGGTTTTACCGGGAAATATTGTGGAAAATTTAAATCTTAGGAATTTCCTGCAGGAAAATGCTGTTGTGACGATTTGCAGTAATTTAAAAATTTTAAATTGGTAAATTTAAATTAAAACTCGCTAAGAATTTGTATTTTTTACTTATTCTTTTTCTATATATTGGGCGTGACAAGGGTGGAACTACCAAGAAAATCTGTCTTAAAATTTAAATCTTAGGAATTTCCTACAGGAAAATGCTGTTTCGGTGATTTGTAGTAATTGAAAAATTTTAAATGGCTAATTTTAGTTCAGAAATTCCCAAGAATTTGTGTTTTTCGCTTTTTTTTATATACTGGGCGTGACAGGAGTGGAATTCTAGTAGATGCCACTTTTGTGTACAGATGTTACCAAGAAAATCTGCCGTAAAATTTAAATCTTAAGAATTTCCTGCAGTAAATGCTGTTCCGGCGATTTATAGTAATTAAAAAATTTTGAATGGCGAATTTAAGTTCATAAATTCCAAAAATTTGTGTTTCTCCATTGCTTTTTTTTATATATTGGGCGTGACAGGGGTGGAATTCTAATGGATTTTACTGTTTGTGCAGATCTTACCGGGAAAATCTGTCGTAAAATTAAAATCATAGGAATTTCCCACAGGAAAATGCTGTTTCGGCAATTTGTAGCAATTTAAAAATTTTAAATGGCAAATTTAAATTTAGAAATTCCCAAGAATTTGTGTTTTTCGCTTATTTTTTTGTATATATTGGGCGTGACAGGGGTGAAATTCTAATAGTTGTCATTTTTTGTGCGGTTTTTACCGGGAACTCTGCCGGAAAATTTAAATCTTAAGAATTTGCTGCAGGAAAATGATGTTATGATAATTCGCAGTAATTTAAAAATTTTAAACTGGCAAATTTAAGTTAAAAGTTGCCAAGAATTTGTATTTTTTTCTTGTTTTTTTCTATATATTGGGTGTGACAAGTGTGGAATTCTAGTAGATGTCACTTTTTTGAGCAGATATTACCGAGAAAATCTGCCGTAAAATTTAAATCTTAGAATTCTCCGCAGAAAAATGCTGTTTTGACGATTTGTAGCAATTGAAAAATTTTGAATGGCAAATTTAAGTTTAGAAATTTCTTAGAAGTTGTATTTTTCGCTTATTTTTTTCTAAATATTGTGCGTGACAGGGGTAGAATTTTAATAGCTGTCATTTTTAATGCAGGTTTTATCGGGAAATCTGTCGTGAAATTTAAATCTTAGAAATTTCCTGCAGGAAAATGCTGGTTTGACGATTTGCACTAATTTAAAAATTTTAAATTGAGAAATTTAAGTTAAAACTTGCCGAGAATTTAAAGTTTTTATTTGTTTTTTCTATATAATTGGGCGTGACAAGAGTAAAATTCTAGTAGCTGTCACATCATTGTGCAGGTATTATCAAGAAGATCTGTCGTAAAATTTGAATCTTAGGAATTTACCGCAGGAAAATGCTGTTTTGCCGATTTGTAGCAATTGAAAAATTTTAAATGGCAAAATCGCATTAATTTAAAATTTTAAAATTAGGAAATTTAAATTAAAACTTGCCAAGAATTTGTTTTTCTCCATGTTTTTTTATATATTGGATGTGACAAGAGTAGAATTCTAGTAGCTATCACTTTTTGTGCAGACATTAACGAGAAAATCTGATGTAAAATTTAAATCTTAGGAATTTCCTACAGGAAAATGCTGTTTCGGCGGTTTGTAGCAATTGAAAAATTTAAAATGGCAAATTTAAGTTCAGAAATTTTCTAAAATTTGTATTTTTCGCTTGTTTTCCTATGTATTGGGCGTGACAGGGATGGAACTCTAATAATTGTCATTTTTTGTGCGAGTTTTACCGGGAATTCTGCCGTAAAATTTAAATCTTAGTGATTTTCTGCAGAAAAATGCTGTTTTGGCAATTTGAAGTAATTTAAAATTTTAAAATTGGCAAATTAAAGCTAAAACGCCAAGAATTTGTATTTTTTACTTTTTTTTAATACATTGGGTGTGACAAGTGTGGAATTCTAGTAGCTGTCATTTTTTGTGCAGGTATTACTGAGAAGATCTGTCGTAAAACTTAAATCTTAAGAAATTCCTACAGGAAAATGCTGTTTCGGCGATTTGTAGCAATTGAAAAATTTTAAATAGCAATTTAAGTTCAGACATTCTCAAGAATTTGTGTTTTCCGCTTGTTTTTTTTTATATACTGTGCCTGACAGGGGTGAAATTCTAATAGCTGTCATATTTTGTTCGAGTTTTACCGGAAATTTTGCGGTAAAATTTAAATCTTAGGAATTTCCTGCAGGAGAATGCTGTTTTGGCAATTTGCAGTAATTTAAAATTATAAAAATTGGCAAATTTAGGTTGAAAGTTGCCTAGAATTTGCATTTTTGCAAGCTTTTTTCTATATGTTAGGTGTGACAAGGGTGGAATTTTATTAGTTGTCTTTTTGTTCAGGTATTACTGAGAAGATCTGTCGTAAAATTTAATTCTTAGGAATTTCCTACAGGAAAATGCTGTTTCCGTGATTTGTAGCATTTGAAAAATTTTAAATGGCGAATTTAAGTTCACAAGTTTCCAAGAATTTGTGTTTTTAGCCCGTTTTTTCAATATATAGGGCGTGACAGGGGTGGAATTCTAGTAGATGTCACTTTTCTGGACATATGTTACCGAGAAAATCTGCCGTAAAATTTAAATTTTAGGAATTTCACGCAAAAAGTTGCTGTTTTGACGATTTGTAGCAATTGAAAAATTAAAAATAGCAAATTTAAGGTGTGGAATTTACAGGAATGTATTTTTTGCTGGTCTTTTTCTATATATTGGATGTATCCTGGGTGTAATTCTAAGAGCCATTACTTTTTGTCTGGAATTTACCGGGCTAATTAGCCCTAAAATTTAAAATCTAGGAATTTCCCACAGGAGAATGTTGCTTCAACGATTTGCAACAATTTAAAAATTCAAAATGGCACCCTAAGGATATATTTTTTACTTGTCTTTTTCTATGTGAAAATGGGGTGAAATTCAAATGGCTTTTTGTCCGAATTTTACCAGGGAAATCTGCCGTAAAATTTAACTCTTCGAAATTTCCTGCAGAAAAATGCTGTTTCGACATTTTTAAACAATTGAAAAATATAAAATGGCAATTTAAGGTAAGAAATATTTTTAAAATTTTTTATGTTTTGCTTGTCTTTGCGTGTCTGGGGTGGAATTCTAATAGCAGTTATTTTTTGTTTGAATTTTACCTGGAAAATCTGCCGCAAAACGTTAATTTTAGGGAATTTTCGGTAGAAAAATGCTGCTCGCTTTGACAGTTTGTATCAAATTAGAAATTTAGAATGGCAATGTTGACGTAGGTAATTGTGACAAAATTTTCTTGAGCTACAAATTTCTTATAGGAGTATCGGTTTGAGCAAACGTCCTGAAAATATCTGAAAAGTTGAAAACTGATTTTTTATTTTAGGAATTTGTTTAGCTGAGCTAAGTTTCTAAGGGTTATGATTTCAAATGGGAAGAAATTGCTTAGTTTTGAAGTCGCATGCTAATTATGCAACAAGCTTGGATTAATTTACATTTCAGTCCCATGATGAAGACATTAATAATAATAAAACAAACCTCATCAAGATCCATTCTTACTTCCTGTTCAACCTCATCCACTCCGTATCCTGAAAACTGACACTATCACAGTCCACTTCACACTCCACCGCCTCGAATAATTACAACCACCCGCTCACATCTACCATTCTTCCTAGCTCGCGTTTCCGGTAACTCGTCTCAAGACTTCGCGTGAATCTACTGTTGGTTCTTGTTTCTTGTACGTTCGAGAGGTCCTCGGCGTACTTTGTTACGTCACCAACAGGTTGTTTCTTTAGTGGTGGTCACTATCACGGAGGCCTGATGGTTTTGCTTGCTCAGATGGAGAGGACAATAGACCTCGACGGGTATCATCACGATGGGTTTCTTTGTCGTAAGATGTTTGATGAGATGAATCTCGTTTCGTTTTTGTGCACGTAATTGAGTGTGGTTACAATGAGATGATGCATGATGCTGTCGTTTTATGGACTTCTGTAATTATCGGAGTGACGAATGTTTATTTATCAATTTTCACGAGACGTGGAGTCAGTTGGGGTCGTAAATTTATTCTTTATTGAAAGGGTTTGTTGTATTTTATTCTTGTTAATTTTAGAAATCTATGAGAGGTCGTTTGGGAACTGAAGAACGTAGACACGTTGACGTAGTTCGTTCCACATCCTCTGCAGTAACGCAGGGTACGTTCTTGATTTAAATACACTCATCCAAAGTAAACCGCAAGATACAGGAGTCAGTACTAATTTTCATTATTTAAAATACTCACAGAATGATCTACCCCAACCTTAGGATTAATTGATTTTCCCATTGGCCAAAGCCTTTCGTCCTTGCAAGGCGAAATTAAAACGCTAACACCAACACACACGCGCAGAAACACACAAAAACGCTATTGAACATGTACAAACCCGTCAACAAGCACCAACTCGCACGTTTGACAATACACATGCGCATCATCACACATAAGCGCGGCTAATTGCACACGCATTAGAGCACACGTGACTGGAAGCACACCCTTTACATCAACGCGCACGCGCAGAAACACAAAAACGTTCTTGAACATGTAGAAACACGTCAGCAAATACCAACACGCACATGTACGCACACGCATGCATCCAAATGTATGTGCATGCGCATCATCACACAAGCGCGGATGAAGGCACGCGCATTAGAGCATACGTCACTGAAAGCACACCCTTCACATCAACGCACACGCGCAGGAACACGCAAAAACGCCCTTGAACATGTACAAACGCGTCGACAAACACCAACTCGCACATGTACGCACACGCATGCATCCCAATATATGTGCATGCGCATCATCACACAAGCGCGGCTATTGCACACGCATTAGAGCATACGTGACTGAAAGCACACTCTTCACATCAACGTACACGGGCACAAACACACAAAAACGCCCTTGAACAAGTAGAAACAAGTCAACAAACACCAACTCGCACATGTACGACACGCATGCATCCAAATGAATGTGCATGCGCATCATCACACAAGCGCGACTAAATGCACACGCATTAGAGCCTACGTGACTGGAAGCACACTCTTCACATCAAAACACGCGCCCACAAACACAAAAACGTATGTATGTGCATGCGCATCATCACACAAGCGCGGTTTAAAGGCACGCGCATTACGTGGTTGAAAGCACACTCTTCACATCAACGCACACGCGCAGAAACACACAAAAACGCCATTGAATATGTACAAACACGTCAACAAACACCAACTCGCACATGTACGGCACGCATGCGTCCAAATAAATATGCATGCGCATCATCACACATAAGCGCGGCTAATTGCACACGCATTAGAACACGCGTGACTATAAGCACACCCTTCACATCAACGCATATGAGTACAAACACACAAAAACACCTTTAAACATGTACAAACACGTCAGCAAACACCAACACGCACATGTACGCACACGCATGTATCCAAAATGTATGTGCATGCGCATCATCACACATAAGCGCGGCTAAATGCACACGCATTAGAACATACGTGATTGGAAGTACACTTTTCACATCAACGCGCACATGCACAAACACACAAAAACGCTCTTGAACATGTACAAACACGTCAACAAACACCAACTCGCACATGTACTCACACGCATGCATCCAAATGTATGTGCATGCGCATAATCACACAAGCGCGGCTAAATGCACGCGCATTAGAGCATACGTGACTGAAAGCACACTCTTCACATCAACGCACACGCGCAGAAACACACCAACTCGCACATGTACGACACGCATACATCCAAATATATGTACATGCGCATCATCACACATATGCGCGTTTAAATGCACACGCATTAGGGCATACGCGACAGGAAGCACACTATTCACATCAACGCACACGAACGCACACCTGAACATGTACACGCATATCAACACGAACACATGCTCAATATCATACTTATACGCACGCGATCTCATACATATACACTAGAGCACACGTCACTCGAAGCACACTCATATTGTCACGCACACACACCTGAACATGTACACGAGCACAAACTCGTATATGCTCACTCTCACGCACATGAATGCATGTGCGCCCATTAACACGAACACAAATGCGCATACGCGAGCTCATGCATACATCCACATACGTGCACATACGCATCATTGCACGTCTATAATTTCGACAAATTTCATAATTTTCAAAAATTTCATAAATTCCATAAGATTAATAAATTTCATAAATATGATATATTATAAATTCTATAAATTCCATGTATTTCATAAATTTCACAAATTTCATAAATTTTATATTATAGAAATTTTGTAAAAACCATAACTTTTATATACATTAAATTTCATAAATTCCGTATATTTCATAAATATCACATATCATAAAACCCTAAATTTTATAAATTTCATAAATTGAATAATTTTCGTAATCTCGTAAGTATTCTAAATTTCGTAAATTTTATAAAATTCTAAATTCTATAAACGTCAAACATCATAAATTCCATTTACTAATTAAATTAAATAAATTTCTAAAGCTTTTAGAGTTTCATAATTTTTATGTTTCATAAAATTCATTACTTTGACAAGTTTTACAAGATTCATAAATTTCATAAATTGTATAAAATTACAAAAGCATAACTTCTATAAATTTGATAAATTTCGCAAGATTTTAAATTGTGCAAAAATTTAAAATTTCCTAAATTTCGTAAATTTTTGTATATTTCGTAAATTTAATAAAATTTTATTAATTTCATTAATCTCAAATTTCATAAATTTGTAATTTTATCTTTTTCATAAATTATACAAAATTCGGAGACATAATAAATTTCATAAATTTTGTAGGATTCATAAATTTCATAAATGTCAAATTTCAAAAATTTCATGTTTCATAAGTTTCATTAATACCATAAATTTCATAAATTTCCTAAATTTCATAAATTTCATAAATTTCATAAATTTCATAAATTTAATAAATTTCATAAATTTCATAAATTTCATAAATTTCATAAATTTCCTAAATTCCATAAATTTTATAAATTTCATAAATTTCATGAATTTCATAAATTTCATAAAATTTATAAATTTCATAATTTTCGTAAATTTTTTTTAATCACAAATTTCATAGGCTTCGTAATTTTCATGTATTTTATAATTTATATAAATTTAATAAGTTTCTTAATTTTTATAAAATTTTTTAAAAAAATTTCATAAATATCAGAAATGATAAATCTCGTAAATCTGGTAAAAATTATATAATTTATAATTGTTTAAGTGTTGTAAATTGTCAAAATATCCTAAATTTTAATGCCAAAAAATCCGTAAACTTCAAAAATTTCATAAACTTCATATGTTATATAAATTTCTTAAATTTGATAACTATCGCAAATTACAAAAATGTCACAAATTTCTTTAGTATAATAAACTTCATAAGTTTCATATATTTCATAGATTCCTTGACTTTCAAAAAATCATCAATTTTAATAAATTTCATGGTTCTCAAATTTCATAAATGTTATAAATAGCATAAACTTTGTTTAATTTGGTCAATTGCAAAGTTTCATATATTTCATAAGTTTCATAAATTACATGTATTTTATAAATTTCATAAATTTTATAAATTTAATATATTTTATTTATCTCATAATTTTTATAATTTCTTAATTTTATAAATCTTATAAATTTCATAAATTTCGCGAATTCTGTAAATATTATAAATTTCATAAATTTTAGTAACTTCATTCATTTTATCTTGTTATAAATTTCGCGTATTTGGTAAATTTTAGGAGTTTCATAAATATATAAGTTTCTACATTAAATAAATTTCTAAAATCTCAAACTTTAGAAATTTCGTAAATTATATAAATTCTGTAGTTTCTATAAATTTCATAAATTTAATACAAATTTATGGTTTTCATAAGTTTCGAGTTTTAAAAACTGTATAAACGTTAGATATTTAGTAAACATTGGTCTCGTAAATCGCGTGACTAACTCTACAGAGCTTGTACCTAAACGGTACCTGCATAAATCTGGGTATCTCTCAGTTCTAGGAAATTGTAGAATATTTTAAAAATTAATTTTATAAAATGCTTAGATTTCATAAACTTCAAAATTTCTTACATTTTGTAAATTGCATAAATTTATTAAATTTTACATCTGACAAACTATATATTTCATTACTTCTATCAACTTCATAAATTCCATAAATTTCATAAACTTTAAAATTTTTATAAACCTGATAAGTTTCAAGAATTATTTAAGTTTCGTAAATATTTTTATTTCTAGACGTTTCATTAATTTCATAAATTTTATTAGCTCCATAAATTGCACAAATTTCATAAATTTCATAAATTTTATAAATTTCATAAATTTCATAAATTTCATAAATTTCACAAATTTTATATATTTCATAAATTTCGTAAATTACTTAAAGTTCATAAATTACATAAATTTCATAAATTTTGTATATTTCATAAATTTCATTGGTTCCATAAATTTCATAAATTTCATAAATTTCATAAATTTTATAAATTTCATAAATTTCATAAATTTCATAAATTTCATAAATTTCATAAATATCACAAATTTTATATATTTCATAAATTTCGTAAGTTACTTAAAGTTCATAAATTACATAAATTTCGTAAATTTTGTATATTTCATAAATTTCATTGGTTCCATAAATTTCATAAATTTCATAAATTTCATAAATTTCATAAATTTCATAAATTTCATAAATTTCATAAATTTCATAAATTTCATAAATTTCATAAATTTCATAAATTTCATAAATTTCATAAATTTCATAAATTTCATAAATTTCATAAATTTCATAAATTTTATAAATTTCATAAATTTCATAAATTTCATAAATTTCATAAATTTCATAAATATCACAAATTTTATATATTTCATAAATTTCGTAAGTTACTTAAAGTTCATAAATTACATAAATTTCGTAAATTTTGTATATTTCATAAATTTCATAAATTTCATAAATTTCATAAATTTCATAAATTTCATAAATTTCATAAATTTCATAAATTTCATAAATTTCATAAATTTCATAAATTTCCTAAATTTAATAAATTTCATAGATTTCATAGATTTCATAAATTTCATAAATTTCATAAAATTCATAAATTTCATAAATGACAAATTTCATGAATGACAAATTTCATGAATTTCTTAAATTTCATACATTCATAAATTTCATAAATTTCTTAAATTTCATACATTTTGTATATTGCATTAATTTTACAAATTTTACACTTGACAAATTATATAGTTCATAACTTCTATAAATTTTATTTAGTAAATTTCATAAACCTTTACTAATTTATGAAGCATTATGAGCGTACTATTTTATAAAAATTTCATAAAGTCTACAAACTCCATGAGTTTTATTAACATTATTTTAACAATTGGTTTGATTTTAGCGGGTGGGTGGCCTTGGAGTTGCTTTTAACAAAAATAGGACTTAGAACTCGAGAGCTAGTTTGTTAAATATATTTCTATTATTGGGCGAAGGGCCAAGTTTATTAGGCCAAGAACGTAAACTCAGAATATATTAAAATGTCTAAGGGAGCTACTAAGAGTTATAAGGGTTGGTTAGTACAAGGTAGTATATGCCAAACAAAAATAATCCACATATTTGATCACATAAACCTAAAAATATATGTTTGCCGTATTTTATGTATACTAAAATACCATTCAAATATAGTAGTTGAAATTAAGTGCCAAAAGGCAATTTTAAAATGACTAAGTGGCGTAGTAAGATGTGAAATGCTCAAGGGTTTATACCGAGTTGAATTTTTAAAAGCCTTTGAAAGTACATTTGCCGTCCAAAAGCCGGATGCGTCTATGAATGTTCACTATCAACATGCATCCAGGGTCAAGTATAATTTATTTTGGTTTCATTTTCTATAGAATCAACTTTTGGACAATATTTGTAAACTCAAAATTATTAGTTATAACAACGTAAAATGTGATTGGTTGAATGTAAAGGTTTAGGACATATATTAGAATTTAATGTGATTATGAAACTGTATAAAAGACATGGACTATGGTATGTGCGACACGAACTTAGTTATTTGTTATGGACTTTAAGATGTAGTAGGCTAGTAGAGAGTTAACATGGTCGCCTTAGAGAGTAAACAAAGTGATTATTTTTCGAACAAATTTTGTAATAGACGTGTTTTCAGAACGGTGCTAATTTGTATTCAAATATTTTGAAAAAGAAAATAAAAGTAATCATTTTTAAAAATGAGTTTAATTGAAAAGTGGTAAAGAAACAAGCGGAAGTATAAAGGGAATATTAGTGATTGTGCGACGATTAGAAATTGGATTTGGAGAGTGGTCTTAAAGGTAGCGGGTCAGCGAGAGTGGTTATACAGATTAGGAGTTGGATATTGGAGCGGGTTAAAGGCAGCAGGAGCATTGAGCGGAAACACAGATACGAGTTGGATATTGGAGCGGGTTAAAGGCAGCAGGAGCATTGAGCGGAAACAAGGATTTGAAGAGGAGATTAGTACAGAGGGAAGTTATAGCACTAGTTTTTTCTAAATTCTAAATTTGGGTTAATCATTTCAGATATTGGGGAACAGTTAAAAGTCGAGGACACCTGGAAGCAGCACGGAAATTCAACAGCATCATTGTGAAGACGTATACGGTAATTAGGATTTTGTGCCAGGATTCAGCAAGGCATCGACGGAGTATAGACCAGGTGAGTTTTAAAATCATATTTTTTTAATACGTCAAAATTTAGTCATATAAAATTTGGTTGTAATTTAATTTGGCACATAGTAACTTTGATATAATTAGAAATTTTGGCATATACTAAAGTAGAGTAGCAATTTTAGTAGTAAAACGAAAGGGTGCACGTTGGTTGGACTTAACACAACTACTTATAACGGAAACCCACTATAAGCAGTTGAATAACCTGAGATTAAGAGTTTTAAATAGTCGAGGCATTACATTAAATAGTTTATAAAAGAACCAACCAAACGGTGCAAGTACAAGGGGCGTGCATTAGGTGTGCACATTTTACAAAAGTATAAAATAAAGGGTATAATATAGGTGAAACACACAAAAAGTAGAGGGGTGCGGTATATAATAATATATATATATATATATATATATATATATATATATATATATATATATTGCATGGTTATGTTTTATAATAGATAGAAACGATACAAAACCGTTCTTTTATATGACTTTTTTACTTAAGTAATACTTAAACGTTCCAAGTATCTCTTCGATTTGCACGATTAACTTTTAAAAAAAAAATAAACGAGATACGTTATATATTTACATAAAACACGAACCATCGCAAGCGAGCAAAATTGCCCATCACCAATTTTTATACTTGCGACAGCTCGATATAGAACAAGTTACTGTTAGATTTTGTTTTATATAAAACGCATCATTAAAAAAAGATGAACATCGACGACCGAGTTCAACAGCCAGTAATTTACCTTTAATGGTAAAATGAAGACAACACCCATCGGAATACAAAAACAGGTGTAAAATTATCTATAAAGGTTTAATTTTACCTGGTTATGTTAAATTGATGATATAAAATTAAATAGAGTATTATATACCAGATGGAACGAGCACAGATACTTCGTTAATTAAGATCGTAGATAGTTTTTTGCCGCTAATTCTGTGGGGAAATTGTGACCAATTTAAGTAAATATTTAACGATGGAAGATGTAGAAGTTTGACAGGTTGTCGCTTGTTATAAAATAAGAAAATTAGCAAATTGTTAGTGATAAATTGTGTAAAAATATAGGAGTGCCTCAAGGTAATTTATAGGGCCTCTTTTATTCTACCGGCAGATTTGAATAATTTACGTATATTAAGTGTCGCTCTTGCAGGTATGGCTTTCTGTTAGAATTTTTTGAACATTCAAGTTATTTGTAATTAATTGAATTAAGTAACGTGTCTTAACCTGACTTTTCTTCAATACGCTTCTTTCTACTATTGCGGAAAGGTTCATGTGCCTTATATGCGCCACAAGGCGCTTTTGGGCGCAGTCTACTGGTTCAGAAATAATTTCGTTACTGTACTACAATACTGCAAGACAGCTCCAGCTTAGTTGAGGACGTCCATGTACCTCTGAAAATAGTGCCTTGCGTCCTATCCTGATGATGCCCCTTAGCACAGTGGACGAAACGTTGACTATTAGTTTCTAATGTGACGCGACCCAAGCTTATATGATTTTTTTGAATCGCCGATGATATGAAGCGATAACCACGTCCTGGGGTTTGGACTTTTGCTGAACGCTTGGTGCGACGAGTAGGATAAGACAATGTGTTGCGTCATGTTCTGTCATGTCATGGTAAGATATTTTATGTCATATCATTTGTTATGCCACACAATATCATGACGTTCGCATCTTGATGTATCTTACATCAAACAATGCCATGTCATAACATGTCATCTAAACACCTATTCTGTGGCATGCCATGCGACGTTATGAAGTATCTTATGTTGTGTAAGATCACATCGTGCCGCGTCTTGCTGTATTTAACTCTTGTTACATGCCAAAAATTGGCATTGTAAGTTTTTAATTTGCGAGTGAATTCGCGCCAATATTTTAAAAGACTTGTGCGTGTATTTCCGTCACTTCAGACAGTTGCATCGGCGCGCGGGATTGCGCAGACGCGGAGTGGGGAAGTAAGTGGTGATTTCCGTCACATCGTGGACTAGTGAACGAGACGTCGAACAGTGTGGTTATCTGTGGTGTGCCTTTGTCTTCTCTTTCAGGTAATGTAGGTTCTTTGTCGTATCTCTGCCCTGTATCGATCCTCACCTGTATCCTTTATCATACCGCTACAAAAGAAGAGAGAAGACAAACCAATTTGGTTTCAACGGGGGTGAAGGCCAAACCACGCCCAACAACACCCTACTACGCCCAACAACGCCCAACTAACGCCAGAATAGCTGCCATGTTGTGAAAAGCTCCACAGTTTACGTGAGTACATTCTATCTTTTCCTATAATCACAATAAACATTTTTTGCATGTGATACAATAATTTGAAACGTAAATCTGACGTAATATTTCGTGGCGCAATATTATGTACGTGTTTATTATATGTATTGCCAACTATCGTAGTGGCTCTTATCAATTATGCCGGGACTTTAACGAGTATACCTTAGAATAAAACAGTCGGGAGTATAATAGTGGCGCCCAACGTGAGTTAAAGTTCGGGCCTTTGGAGCTGGTTTTTTAAAAAAACTTCGACACTAACAAATTTAATTTAATATAATTTGTACATAATAACTTTATAAAAAATTAATTGTACTGGTGAGTAGCCTAGGTAGACAACAATGCAAAAGCTGTAAACTCAAGACTGACTCGGTTGAGTAGCTTGAACAACGAAGTATGGAGTTCGAAGACTGACTGCCGGGCATTGAGCTCCCGGGCCTTTTATAATAACCTGCCCCTCACACGGCTGTGAGAACTTGCAGATCTCATGTCTGCGTTTCTCTTTGTTACAATGTATCAATCTTAATTCTAAGTAATTGCGGTCTGTTGACCGCCTGTGACCTGCCACCTGCAGTATCACTGCCCTCACGGATGCAAAGTTGCATGTCCGTTTTCATGAACTGTCGATAACCTCTCTGGGTTATCCTTGTGTTACAATGTTGCATTGAACTTATACTTTTACTTAATAATTTCTAATAAATCCTATTAGATTCAATATATCAATATATAGGTAATTGGGGGATACATAACTCGTGTTAGCCCTTTGTCTTCTCTCTTCTTGTGTAGCGGTACGATAATGGATACAGGTGAGGAACGATACAGGGCAGTGATATGACAAGGAACCTACATTACTTGAAAGAAAGACAAAGGCACACCACAGATAACCACACTGTTCGACGTCTCATTCCCTAATCCCTGTCGTGTCGGAAAACGCGCACTTCCTTCATCACCCCACGTCTGCGCATTCTCTAGCGCCGACGCAACTGTCCCAAGTTACGGAAATGCACAAGTCTTTTAAAATATTGGCGCGAATTCACTCGCAAATTAAAAACTTACAATGCCAATTTTTGGCATGTAACACTCTCATGCCATATCTTGCCATATCATACCACGTGACATGTCATATCATGTCGTGCTCTCATATGCTCTCATATGCCATGCGATGTCACAAAGTGTATTATCGTATCGTGATGATACGTTGTGTCATATCACATCGTGTTGTGGCTTACTGTATCGCATGCCATGCCAAGCTATGTCATATCGTATCATAGCTTGTGACAGTATGCCATATAATGCCGCGCTCTTATATACCGCCATCTCATGACATTTCATGCCATATAATCTCCATCGTGTGATGCTGTCGTTAAGTGTATTATCGTATGGTGATGATATGCTGTCTTATATCACATCGTGTCGTATCTTGCTGTATCTCACGCTACGCCATGCCATATCTCACCTTATTATACCATGTGACATGTCTTGCTTTTATGTATCTTCACCTCTTGGTATTTCATGTCATACAATTCCCATCATGCCCTGCGATGTCCTGAGGTATATTATCGTATCGTGATGCTACGTTGAGTCATATCACATCGTGTTGTGTCTAGCTGTATATCATGCCATGCCATGCCATGTCATTTGCCAGTACGCCATATCATGTCGTGCTCTCATATAACGCCATCTTATAACATTTCATGCCATATAATCCGCATCATGCCCTGTGATGTCTCGAAGTGTATTATCGTATCGCGATGGTATATTGTGTCATATCACATCGTACCGTATCTTGTATCGCATGCCATGCCATATCATATCACACCAGGCGACAGTATGGCACTATGTCGTGTACTCGTATACCGTCATTCCATGACATTTTATTTTATAGAATTCCCATCATGCCATGCGATGACTTGAAATATATTACCATGTTGGACTGATATTATGTTTCATATCACATCGTGTCGTGTCTTGTTGTATCTCATGACATGCCATGTCATGTCACATTACATCATACCTGGGAACAGTATGCCATATCATGCCGTGCCCTTATATACCGCCATCTCACGACATTTAATGCCGTATAATTCCCCATAGTGTGATGCTATGCCATTAAGTGTATTATCGTATGGTGATTATATGCTGTCTCACATCACATCGTGTCGTGACTTGCTGTATCTCACGCCATACCATGCCATATATCATCATATCATACTATGTGACATGTCATATTATGTCGTGCTTTTATATATCGATATCCTGAGGTATATTATCGTATCGTGATGCTACGTAGTGTCAAATCACATTGTGTTGTGTCTAGCTGTATATCATGCCATGTCATGTCATGTCATGTGACAGTATGCCATATCATGTCGTGCTCTCATATAACGCCATCTTATAACATTTCATGCCAGAGAACCTGCTTCATGCCATGTGATGTCTTGAAGTATATTATCGTATCGTGATGATATATTGTGTCATATCACATCGTGTCGTGTCTTGTATCGCATACCATACCATGTCATATGACACCAGGCGAGAGTATAGCATTATGTCGAGTACTCGTATACCGTCATTCCATGACATTTTATTTCATATAAACCCCATCATGCCATGCAATGTCTTGAAGTATATTACCGTGTTGGGCTGATGTGTCATATCACACCGTGTCGTGTCTTGCTGTATGTCATGTCATGCCTGTCATATGACATCATATCGTACCTTGTGATACAATGTCATATCATGTCGTGCTCCACCTCTTGACATTTCATGCCATATAATCCCTATCATGCCATGCAATGTCTTGAAGTATATTACGGTTTTGTACTGATATGTTGTCATATCACATTGTGTTGTCATCCTGTATCGCATGCCGTGCCATGCTATACCATGCCATATATCATACTAGGCGACAATATGTTCTCGTATACTGCCATCTCATGACATTTCATGCCATAGAATACACACATACCTTGCTATGTCATATAGCACATTATCGTATCGTGATGGTATATTGTCATAACACTTCGTGCCGCGTCACGCTATATCCCCTGCCATGCCATGCCATGTCGTATCATATCATACCATGTGACAGTATGCCATACCAGTATACCGCAATCTCATGATATTTTATAATCCGCATCATGCTTTGCGATGTCATGTAGTGTATTATCGTATCGTGATGATACGTTGCGTCATATCTCATCGTGTTGTGGCTTACTGTATCGCATGCCATGCCAAGCTATGTCATATCGTATCATAGCTTGTGACAGTATGCCATACAATGCCGTGCTCTTATATACCCCCATCTCATGACATTTCATGCCATATAATCTCCATCGTGTGATGTTGTCATTAAGTGTATTATCGTATGGTGATGATATGCTGTCTCATATACACATCGTGTCGTATCTTGCCGTATCTCACGCCATGCCATGCCATATCTTGCTACGTGCCAATCAAATTGGCCCTTAAACATGTATTAGTTTAATTTTGATGTGCGGAAGTTTGGCCCCACAATTTCAAAAGACTCGGGGCGCGTATTTCCGTTACGTCACAGTGCGTTGCGCCAGATCGCGCGGTGCGAGTGGAGTAGGGGAAAAAGTGATGGGAAGTTTCCGTTAGACGCTTGAACGTGGCTTTTTCGCCCGAACCTTCGAGTGGAGTGGACGCTTTGAGGTATCGTATCGTGCCTTATCTTATCTATGTAGATTTCCTTTGCCTAATTGTCTTTGTTTGTTGCCTTATACCTGGTATTCCTGCCCATTCCCTACATAGGTAGATGAAATTTGCAGCCACCTAGGGCGAACCGTACTGCACGACCCGAAAACGAGCCGGAAGACCATGCTCCGCAGACAGCACCGGAGCAAGCACCATCTTTAATCACCCCGGAGCGGAGCCCTGAGTGCTGGTCCGAACGCTTTGGAAGAGCGTCGGGCGTATCATCTTTAACTACCGCAAAAGGGCCTTTAGTAGCCTGATGGACTTGGGAGAAGCCAACTATAACCCAATTCCGTCGAACGCCGGATTTCTGAGTGAGTACTCTCCTTGTTAATTTGTTCGCTGTATTATTTATTATCTTAAATTTATGTAAATTTTCGATTATTGCGCAATATAAATTGTGCATTGGTGACGTCATTGGTAGATGAGCGCCCCCAAAATCTGTACAAGATTAGCGCTACCAACTACCGATGGTGTCTAGTAAACCCCGCTTGCGGTGTTGTATTTATCGAACTTTATAATTGTAATTATCGTTATAAATGTAAGAATCTCACCACATCATACAATGTGCTCTTATATATCTTCATCTCTTGACATTTCGTGCCATACAATCCCCATCATGCCCTGCGATGTCCTGAGGTATATTATCGTATCGTCATGCTACGTTGAGTCATATCACATCGTGTTGTGTCTAGCTGTATATCATGTCCATGCCATGTTAAGTCATATCATGTCTTACCATGTGACAGTATGCGATATCATGTCGTGCTCTCAAATAACGCCATCTTATAACATTTCATGCCAGAGAACCTGCATCATGCCCTATGATGTCTTGAAGTATATTACCGTATCGTGATGGTATATTGTGTCATAGCACATTGTGCCGTGTCTTGCTGTATCGCATGCCATGCCATATCATATCACACCAGCCGACAGTATGGCATTATGTCGTGAACTCATATACTGTCATTCCATGACATTTTATTTCATATAATCTTCATCATGCCATACAATGTCTTGAAGTATATTACCGTGTTGGGCTGATGTTGTGTCATATCACACCGTGTTGTGTTTTGCTGTATCTTATGCCATACCATGTCATGTCACATCATATCGTATCTTGTGACAGAACGTCATATTATGTCGTGCTGTCTCATGATATTTCATAATCCCCATCATGGTTTGCGATGTCATGTACTGTATTATCGTATCGTGATGATATGTTGTCTCATACCACATCGAGTCGTGTCTGCTGTATCGCATGCCATGGCATATATCATACCATGTGACAATGTCATATCATGTTGTGCTCTCACATAGTTATCTCATGACATTTCATGACATACGATCCTCCTCATACCATGCGATGTCATGAAATGTATTATTGTATCGTGATGATATGTTGTCTCATACCACATCGAGTCGTGTCTTACTATACCGCATGCCATGCATGCCGTGTCATATCATACCATATTACAGTCCCGTGGGCGAGGTACGCGTGGCACTACAGTCAGTTGGTAACAATATTAGATAATGTAAAAATGACGCGCAAATTATAGATGACGTCACACAATATGCGAATTATTGCAACACAATTTCACAATTATACAAATTTTAAGAAACGCCCCAACGGGGTACTCACCTGAACATGTAGGGCTTCTTGCAGAATTACTTTATGATGGTAGGCGGCGGTTTCGCTAATCTTTCTCGGGCGTGAGTGTTCGCTGGGTCCTGGTCGAATCCAAATTTAATTATCTTCTTCCTATATGTAGGGAACGACAGGAAACTGGTTTAGGGAACGATAGTCAAAATAAGGGCAAAAGAAATCTACTCTTACAGTTTAAAACGCGATAATTCTTACAATTAAAGAGTCGATAAAACAGTTTACGAGTTCATAAACACATCGCGCAAGCGCGAAATAAAAAGCGAGCAACGCCGCTGGCGGATGGTAGCGACAACCTTATTACAGATTCCGCGCAGCCAACTACCAATGATGTCACCAATGCACAAATTATATTGCGTAATAATCAGAAAATTTATAAAAAGTTAAATAAACAGGTAATACATAATTTACTCACATGATAGGTCCAGATCTCCACGAAGTACGCCTATCGTCCTTCCGGGTAGATAAAGATGGTATGCCCGACGCTCTTCCAAGCGTTCGGACCAGCTCCAGCAATCATGAGTTCGTCGTCCAGGGTCGTGGAGTACGGTTCGTCTAGGGCTCCAGATTACCTACCTATGCAGGGACAGACGGGAATACCAGGTATAAGGCAACAAACAAAGACAATTTGGCAAAGGAAATCTACATAGATAAGATAAGCACGATACGATACCTCAAGGCGTCCACTCCGCTCGATAGTTTTAGGCAAAAAGCCACGTTTAAGAGCGTCACGGAAACTCGTCCCCACTCTTTTGTCTTTTACACGTCGGCGCAAAGTTATTCGTCCAACCCTCCCGCGTCGCGCACTCTGCGCAAACTCACTATGACGTAACGGAAGTACGCGCCTAGTCTTTTGAAAATTCCGCGCACCGCGTCTTTTGAAATTATGGCGCGAAACCTCCGTACATCAAAATTAACCTAATACATGTGTTTAAGGGCCACTTTGGCACGTAACACTACATAACACAAAAAAGATACGATAAGACACAAAAGACAACAACACTTGTTCACGTTTCGGTGACTAGGCCAACACGTATGCCGGAAATCCACCACTTTCTTCTTGATAAACCGCATCGGCGCAAATCTCGCGCAACGCACTATCTGAAGTGACGGAAATACGCGTACAAGTCTATTTAAATTTATGGCGCGAAATTCTTACAAATTAAAACTTAATTGGGAGGTTGAGTGCCGAATTTTTCGGCACGTAGCAACCATAGCATGTGGCAGTATGTCATACTATGTCGTGTTCTCACACATCGCCATCTTATGACATGCAATATCGTGAAGTGCATCATCGTATCGGTATATGTTGTGTCATATCACATCGTACCATGTCTTGCTGTATCGCATGTCATGCCATGCCACGTCATGCTATATACTCATGCTATATACTCAGCGTATTATCGTATCGTTATATTTTGCGCCATATCATATCGTGTCGTATCTTGCTGTATCCATGCCATGTCATGCCATGCCATTCCGTCAAAAACTGAGTCACTGTTATTAGAGAGGGTTTGAAACTAAGTCACTACTACAGTAAATTAAAAACAGAGTGCTGTAAAAATAAAATAAAATCTTGAGTCACAACTGTAAGGAGTGTATAAATAAATTGCCGTAATAAAGAATAAGTTAAAACAAAGTCATCGTCGTAAAACATTTGAAAATGAATCACCGTTGTAAAAAATATTTGTAAATATGACTCAGCACCATGAAACAAAACGGAATCGCCGCCAAAACCTGAATCACACACCAGAAGTAATATAAAATTGAGTCAAAACTATAAAGAATAATTTAAAAATTATATCAGTGCTATAAAGAATAACTGAGTCACTACCGTAAAGATAATAAACTGAATCATTGCAATAAAGAATACTTTAGAACTGAGTCATTCCGTAAATAACTTTATACTGAGTCACTGCTATAAAGAATATTTGGAAAAATAGATGAGGGTTGTAAAACACAAAAAAAAAATTAATCATCGCCTAAAACTGAGTCACTGGTATCAGAAACTGTTTAAAATTGAGTCAGTCGTATAAAGAATAATTTAAAAATTAACTCAGTGCTGAAAAATTATTTAAAAACTAAATTACCAGCGTAAAGAATATAAAACTAAGTTATCGCAATGAATAATAACTTATAACTGAGTCATTGTCGTAAGTAACTTAAAACTAGGTTACCATAACATAGAATATTCGGCCCAATGAGTCAACGGCATAAAATATAATCGAATTGCCAGAAACTTACTTTTATCAGGATTAATTTAAAACTTAGTTACTACTCTAACTTACGAACTATCAGAAAGTGAGTCACTGGTATCAGGAACACTTTGTATCTGAGTCAATATTATAAAAGGTAATTTAAAATTAACTCAGCGCTGCCAGAAATGATTTAAAAACTGAGTTACCACCGTGAAGAAAAATAAACTGAGTAATCTAAATATAGAATATTTTAAAACTGAGTCATCGTCGTAAAAAACTCAAAACTAGGTTATCGCAATACAGAATATTTGCCATAAACAATAATTCAAAAACTGAGGCACTATTTCAGGAATAATGTAAATTGAATCAATACGTTAAAAAATAATTTGAAAACTTTGTGCTGTAGGAATAATTCAAAACTGAGTCACCTCCAAATCGCCGCAATAAAACGAGTCATCACAGTGAAGAACTTGTAACTAGGACGCCGTTGTGAAAACTATTTTGAAAATAAATCAGTTGAAAACTGAGGCGCTGTCAAGAACTAAGTCACTGTTATCAAGAATAATTTAAAACTGAGTCTGTACTATAAAGAAAATTCAATGCTGTAAAAAGTTATTTAAAAACTGAGTCACAACTGTAAAGAATGTGAAACTGAATTATTGCAACATATAATAGTCATCGCTGTAAGAAACTTAAAAGTGAGTCGCCGTTATAAAGAATATTTTGGAAAATGAGTCTGCGCTATTGAAAATAACACAAAAACCTAGACACCTCCAAAAGTAGAGCGATCGTAATCATGTGATCAAAAATCAGTTCTATAAAAAATAACTTAGAAATTAACTCGGTATTGCCAAAAATTATTTAAATACTGAGTCACTACCGTAAAGATTGTAAAACTGAGTTATCGTAATAAAAAGTAATTTAGAACTGGGTCATCGTCGTAAAGATTTTAAAATTAGGTCATCGTTAAAAAGAATACTTAGAAAAATAAGCTAGCGCTATGGAAAATATTAGTCACCGTTAATAGGAATAATTTAGAACCGAGTTGATACTATAAAGAATAACTCAGTGTTGCAAAAATTATTTAAAGACTGAGTCACCACCGTAAAAAATATGAAACTAAGATATCACAATCAAAAATCATTGTCATAAACAAGTTTAAACTAGGCCACCCTTATAAATAATATTCGGAAAAATCAAAAACTGAAGCGCTGTCAAAAACAGAGGCACTGTTATCCGGAATAGTTTAAAACTGTGTGTGTACTATAAAGAAAAATTTTGAAAACTGATTCAATGCTGTGAAAAGTTATTTAAAGACTGAGTCACCACTGTAAAGCATGTGAAACTGAACTACCGTAGTATAAAATGGTTCTTAAACTGAGTCAGAGTTGTAAAGAACTTAAAAATGAGTCGTCGCCGTAAAGAAAATTTTGAAACATAAATCTGTGCTATTAAAAATGGCTTAGAAACACAGTCACCACCTAAAACTGAGTCACTGTGATAAAGAATAGTTTAAAACGGATTTAGTGCTATAAATATTAGAAACATAACAGTACTGCCCAAAATTATTTAAAAACTGAGTCA
Organism: Platerodrilus igneus; assembly: GCA_036346225.1. NCBI lineage: Eukaryota > Metazoa > Arthropoda > Insecta > Coleoptera > Lycidae > Platerodrilus > Platerodrilus igneus. Next base: position 9,473,362 of record JARFIW010001336.1, on the reverse strand, counting down.
CCACCGTAACGATTATAAAACTGAATTACGGTAATAAAAAGTAATTTAGAACTGAGTCATCGTCGTAAAAAAGCTTAAACCTAGATTACCGTTATAAAGAATATTTAGAAAAATAACCCAACGCCGTGAAAGAGATCCCAAAATTGAGTCAACGTTGAGAAACTGGGTCACTGTTATCAAGAATAATTTAAAACTGAGTCAATACTATACAGAATAACTTAAAAACTAACTCGATGCTGTGAAATGTTATTTAAAAACTGAGTCACCACTGTAAAAATATAGAACTGAGATATCGCAATAAAAAATAATTTAGAACTTAGCCATCGTCGTAAACAGATCACCGTTATAAAGAATATTCGGAAAAATTAGTTATAAAGAGTAGTCCAAAAACTGAAGCGCTACCAAAAACTGAGTCACTGTTATCAAGAATAATTCAAAACTGAGTCTTTACTATAAAGAATAATTTGAAAACGGATTCAATGCTATAAATGTTATTTAAAAACTGAGCCACTGCCGTAAAGAATGTAAAACTGAATTAGCGCAGTTTAAAATAGTTTCAAACTGAGTCATCGTGGTAAAGAACTTAAAAAGTTAGTGGCAGTTATAAATAATATTTCGAAACGCAAGCCGCATCATTAAAAGTAATCTAAGCGTTGAATCACCACCAAAAATTGAGCCACTGTGATCAACAATAATTTAGAACGTATTCAATTCTATAAAAAATGATTTAGTAACTAATTCAGTACTGTCAAAGATTATTTACAAACTGAGTCAGTACTATAAAGCATAATTTAAAAACTACAATGCGTTAAACAATAATTTAAAAACTATGTTGCTACACTGAATCGCTTCGAAAACTGTCTGTGTTTTCGAAAATAGTTTAAAAACTGAGTCCGTACTATAAAGAATAATTCAAGTAATTCAATGCATTAAAAAATAATTTTAAAAACTATGTCGCCTCACTGAATCGCTTCAAAAACTGACCCTTGTTTTCAAAAATGGTTTAAAAACTGAGTCAGTACTATAAAGAATAATTGAAAAACTAATTCAGTGCTTTAAAAAAATTTTAAAAATACGTCAGTCGCCCCGAAAACTGACTATGTTGTCAAAAATAGTTTAAAAACTGAGTCGGTATTATAAAGAATAATTTAAAAAGTAATTCAGTGCTTTAAAAAAAATTTAAAAACTATGTCACCACACCAAGTCGCCCAGAAAACAGACTTTATTTTCAAAAATAGCTTAAAAACTGAGTCAGTACTTTAAAGAATAGTTTAAAAACTATCTCAATGCGCTGAAAAATAATTTAAAAACAATGTCGTTACACTGAATCGCTTCAAAAATTGCCTGTGTTTTCAAAAATAGTTTAAAAACTGAGTCAGTACTATAAAAAATAATTTCAAAAGTAATTCAATGCGTTAAAAAATAATTTTAAAAACTAACCTTTGTTTTTAAAAATAGTTTAAAAACTGAGTCAGTTCTATAAAAAATAGTTTAAAAACAAATTCAGTGCGCTAAAAAATAATTTAAAAACTATGTCGCCACACTGAATCGCTTCGAAAACTGACAATGCTTTCAAAAATAATTTAAAAACTGAGTCAGTACTTTAAAGAATAATTTAAAAATTTATTCAGTTTGCTAAAAGTAATTTAAAAACTATGTTGCCGCACTGAGTCATCCCCATAAACTAGCCCTGTTTTCAAAAATAATTTAAAAACTGAGTCAGTACCATAAAGAATAATTTAGGAAGTAATTCAGTGGGCTAAAAATAATTTAAAAACTGTGTTGCCACACTGAGTCATCCCCGAAAAGTGACTTTATGTTTTCTAAAATAATTTAAAAACTGAGTCAGTAGCATAAAGAATAATTTAGAAACTTAGGGCAATAAAAAATAATTTGAAAACTGTGTGGCCACACTACGTCACCCCAGAAAACTGACTTTATATTTTCAAAAATAGTTTAAGAACTGAGTCAGTACTATAAAGAATAATTTAAAAACTCAATGCGCTAAAAAATAATTCATAAACTGTGTCAGTACTATAAAGAATCATTTGAAAACTAATTCAGTGCTTAAAATTTTTTTTAAAAACTATGTCAATCGCCTTGAAAACTGACTATGTTTTCAAAATTAGTTTAAAAACTGACTCGGTACCATAAAGAATAATTTAAAAAGTTATTCAATGCGCTAAAAATAATTTAAACACTATATTGCCACACTGAGTCATTGCCGAAAACTGACTTTATGTTTTCTAAAATAATTTAAAAACTGAGTCAGTAGCATAAAGAATAATTTAGAAACTTAGGGCGTCACTGAGTCAGTACTATAAAGAATAATTTGAAAACTCAGTGCGCTAAAAAATACTTCAAAAACTGTGTCAGTAGTATAAAGAATAAATTGAAAACTAATTCAGTGCTTTAAAAAAAAATTTTAAAACTATGTCAATACTATAAAGAATAATTAAAAAACTAATTCAGTGCGCTAAAGGATTATTTAAAAACTATGTCGTCACACTGAATCGCTTCGAAAACTCACTGTATTTTCAAAAATAGTTTAAAAAGTAACTCAGTACTATAAAGAATAATTTAAAAAGTAATTCAGTACGCTAAAAAATAAATTTAAAACTGTGTCGCCAGACTGCGTCACTCCCGAAAATTGACTTTATGTTTTTAAAAATAGTTTACAAACTGAGTCAGTACTATAAAGAATAATTTTAAAAGTAATTCACTGCGCTAAAAATAATTTATAAACTGTGTTGCCACACTGAGTCGCCCCCGTAAACTGACTATGTTTTTAAAAATAGTTTAAATTGAGTCGGTACTATAAAGAATAATTTAAGAAGTAAATCATTGCGCTAAAAATAATTTAAAAATTGTGTTGCCACATTGTCATTTTCGTAAACTGACCATATTTTCAAAAATAGTTTAAAAACTGAGTCAGTACTATAAAGAATAATTTAAAAAGTAATTCAGTACGGTAAAAAATAATTTAAAAACTGTGTCGCCAGACTGCGTCACCCCCGAAAATTGGCTTCATGTTTTCAAAAATAGTTTAAAAGGAATAAGGAATAATTTTAAAAGTAATTCACTGCGCTAAAAATAATTTATAAACTGTGTTGCCACACTGAGTCGCCCCCGTAAACTGACTATGTTTTTAAAAATAGTTTAAATTGAGTCGGTACTATAAAGAATAATTTAAGAAGTAAATCAGCGCTCTAAAAATAATTTAAAAACTGTGTTGCCACATTGAGTCATCTTCGTAAACTGATCATGTTTTCAAAAATAGTTTACAAACTGAGTCAGTACTATAAAGATTAATTAAAAAACTTAGTGTGCTGAAAAATAACTTAAAAACTGCGTCGCCACACTGAGTCATCTCTGTAAACTAACCATGTTTTTAAATATAGTTTAAAAACTGAGTCAGTACTATAAAGAACAATTTAATAAGTATTTCACTGCGCTAAAAATAATTTAAAAACTGTGTTGCCACATTGTCGTCTTCGTAAACTAACCATATTTTCAAAAATAGTTTACACACTGAGTCAGTACTATAAATGATAATTTAAAAAATTTAGTGCGCTAAAAAATAATTTAAAAATTGCGTCGCCACACTGAGTCATTCCCGTAAACTGAGCATGTTTTCAAAAATAGGTTAAAACCTGGGTCACTATTTTAAAGAATGGTTTAAAAACTCAGTGCGCTAAAAAATTATTTAAAAACTGTGTCGCCACACGGCGATACTTCCGAAAACTGACTATATTTTTAAAAATAGTCTAAAAACTGAGTCAGTACTACAAAGAACAATTTAAAAAGTAATTCACAGCGCTAAAAATAATTTAAAAAACTTTTGTCACACTGAGTCGCCCCCGTAAACTGACTATGTTTTTAAAAATAGTTTAAGCTGAGTCAGTACTATAAACAATAATTTAAGAAGTAAATCAGTGCGCTAAAAATAATTTAAAAACTGTGTTGCCACATTGAGTCATCTTCGTATACTTACCATGTTTTCAAAAATAGTTTACAAACTGAGTCAGTACTATAAATGATAATTTAAAAACTTTAGTGCGCTAAAAAGTAACTTCAAAACTTCGTCGCCACACTGAGTCATCTCCGTAAACTGACCATGTTTTCAACAATAATTTAAAAACTGATTCAGTACTATAAGGAATAATTTAAAACCAATTCAGTGCGCTAAAAAATTATTTAAAAACTAAGTCAGCACATTGAATCGCTTTGAAAACTGACTCTTGTTTTTAAAAATAGTTTAAAATCTAAGTCAGTACTATAAAGAATAATTTTAAAACTAATTCAGCGCTTTAAAAAAAAATTAAAAACTACGTCACCACACTAAGTCGACCCGAGAACAGCTATGTATTTAAAATTAATTAAAGAACTGAGTGAGTACTATAAAGAATAATTTAAAAACTAATTCCGTGCTTTAAAAAAAAAAATTAAAACTGTGTCAACACTAAATCGCCCCGAAAGCTGACTGGGTTTTTTAAATTAGTTTAAAAAATGAGTCAGTACTATAAAGAATAATTTAGAAACTTGGGGCGATAAAAAGTAATTTGAAAACTATGTGGCCACATTACGTCACCCCAGAAAACTGACTTTACATTTTCAAAAATAGTTTAAGAACTGAGCCAGTACTATAAAGAATAATTTAAAAACTCAGTGCGCTAAAAAATAATTCAAAAACTGTGTCAGTGCTATAAAGAATCATTTGAAAACTAATTCAGTGCTTTAAACATTTTTAAAAACTCTGTCAATCGCCCCTAAAATTGACTATGTTTTCAAAATTAGTTTAGAAACTGAGCCAGTACTATAAAGAATAATTTAAAAATGTATACGGTGCGATAAAAATAATTTAAAACTGTGTTGCCACGCTGAGTCATCCCCGTAAACTAACCATGTTATTAAAAATAATTTAAAAACTGAGTTAGTACTATAAAAAATAATTTTGCGCCAAAAAATAATTTAAAAACTGTGTCGCCGCAATGCATCACTTTCGAAAACTGACTTTATGTTTTCAAAACTAGTTTAAAAACTGAGTCAGTACTATAAAGAATAATTTAAAAAGTAATTCAGTGAGCTAAATGTAATTTAAAAACTGTTGCCACTGAGTCATCCTCGTAAACTGACCATGTTTTCAAAAATAGTTTAACAATTGAGTCGGTACTTTAAAGAATAGTTTAAAAGCTCAGTGCCTTAAAAAATTATTTAAAAACTGTGTTTCCACACTGCATCACCCCCAAAACTGACTTTATGTTATCAGAAATAGTTTAAAAACTGAGTCAGTACTATAAAGAATAATTTAAAAACTAATTCAGTGCTTTAAAAAAAATTTTAAAAATGTCAGTCGCTCCGAAAACTGAATATGTTTTCAAAATTAGTTTAAAAACTGCGTCAGTACTATAAAGAATAATTTAAAAATTTATTCAGTGCGCTAAAAATAATTTGAAAACTGTGTTGCCACACTGAGTCACCCCAGAAAACTGACTTTATGTTTTCAAAAATAGTTTAAAACTGAGTCAGTATAAAGAATAATTTAAAAACCAATTCAGTGCGCTAAAAAATAATTTAAAAACTATGTCGTCACACTGAATCGCTTTGAAAACTGACTGTATTTTCAAAAACAGTTTAAAAACAGACTCAATACTATGAATTAAAAAACTAATTCAGTGCGCTAAAAATAATTTAAAAACTGTGTTGCCACACTGATTTATTTTCCTAAACTGACCATGTTTTTAAAAATAGTTTACAAACTGAATCAGTACTATAAAGAATAATTTAAAAACTCAGTGCGCCAAAAAATAATTTTAAAACTGTGTCGCAGTCTGAAACGCCTCGGAAACTGACTATGTTTTCAAAATTAGTTTAAAAACTGAGTCAGCACTGTAAAAAATGATTTAAAAAGTTATTCTTTGCGCTAAAAATAATTTAAAATCTGTGTTGTCACACTGAGTCATCCCCGTAAGCTGACCATGTTTTTAAAAATAGTTTAAAAACTGAGTCAGTCCTATAAAAAATAACTTAAAAACTAATTGAGTGCGCTAAAAAATAATTTAAAACTGTGTCGTCCCACTGAGTCTCGCCCAAAACTTTTGTTTTCAAAAATAGTTTAAAAACTAAGGAACTAAGGAATAATTTAGAAACCAATTCAGTGCGCTAAAAAATAATTTAAACACTATACGCCACACTGAATCACTTCGAAAACTGACTGTTTTCAAAAATAGTTTAAAAACTGAGTCAGTATTATAAAGAATAATTTAAAAACTAATTCAGTGCATTAAAAAATAATTTAAAACAGTGTCACCACACTAGGTAACTCCCAAAAACTGACTTTGTTTTCAAAAATAGTTTAAAAGCTCAGTCAGTACTATAAAGAATAATTTAAGAAGTAATTCAGTGCGCTAAAAATAATTTAAAAAGTGTGCTGCCACTGAGTCATCCCCGTAAACTGACCAGGTTTTCAAAATAGTTTAACAACTGAGTCAGTACTTTAAAGAATAGTTTAAAAACTTAGTATGCTAAAAAATTATTTAAAAGCTGTGTCGCCACACTGCGTCACTCCCGAAAACTGACTTTATGTTTTCAAAGATAACTTAAAAACTGAGTCAGTACTATAAAGAATAATTTAATAACTACAATGGGTTAAAAAATAATTTAAAAACTGTCTCGCAGTTTGAATCGCCTCGGAAACTGACTATGTTTTCAAAATTAGTTTAAAAACTGAGTCAGTACTGTAAAAAATAATTTAAAAAGTTTTTCAGTGCGGTAAAAAATAATTTAAAACTGTGTCGTCACACCGAGTCATCCTCGTTAGCTGTCTATGTTTTCAAAAATAGTTCAAAAACTGAGTCAGAACTATAAAAAAATAATTTAAAAACTATTTCAGTGCCCTAAAAAATAATTTAAAACTGTGTTGCCACACTGAATCTCCCCCAAAACTGGCTCTGTTTTCAAAAATAGTTTAAAAATTAAAGTCAGTACTATAAGGAATAACTTAAAAACCAGTTCAATGCGCTAAAAAATAATTTAAAACTATATCGCCACACTGAATCACTTTAAAACTGACTGTGTTTTCAAAAATACTTCAAAAACTGAGTCAGAACTATAAAGAATAATTTACAAACTAATTCAGTGCATTAAAAAATAATTTAAAACTGTGTCATCACACTAAGTAACCCCCAAAAATTAACTTTGTTTTCAAAAATAGTTTAAAAACTGAGTCAGTACTATAAAAAATAATTTAAAAATTTATTCGGTGCGCTAAAAATAATTTAGAAACTGTGTTGCCACTGAGTCATCCCCGTAAACTAACCATGTTTTTAAAATTAGTTTAAAAACTGAGTCAGTACTATAAGGAACAATTTAGAAACTTAGTGCGATAAAAAATAATTTAAAAACTGTGTCTCCACACTGCGTCACCTCCGAAAACTGACTTTATGTCAGTGCTATAAAGAATAATTTAAAACCAATTCAGTGCGTTAAAAAATAATTTAAAAGCTATGTCGCCACATTGAATCGCCCCGAAAACTGACTATGTTTTCGAAATTGGTTTACAAACTGATTCAGTACAATAAAGAATAATTTAAAAACTAATTCAATGCGCTAAAAAATAATTTAAAGCTGTGTTGCCACACTGAGTCACTCCCGAAACTTGACTTTGTATTCAAAATAGTATAAAAACGGAGTCAGTACTATAGGGAATAATTTAAATCCAATTCAGTGCGCTAAAAAATAATTTAAAAACTATGTCGCCACATTAAATCGCCCCGAAAACTGACTATGTTTTCAAAATTAGTTTACAAACTGATTTAGTACAATAAAGAATAATTTAAAAACTAATTCAGTGCGCAAAAAAATAATTTAAAGCTGTGTTGCCACACTGAGTCACTCTCGAAACTTGACTTTGTATTCAAAATAGTATAAAAACTGAGTCAGTACTATAAAGAATAGTTTAAAAATTATTTAAAAACTGTATCGCCACACTGCGTCACCCGGAAAATTGACTATGTTTTCAAAAATAGTTTAAAAACTGAGTCAGTACTATAAAGAATAATTTAAAAAGAATTTCAGTGCGCTAAAAAATAATTTAAAAGCTATGTCGCCACACTGAATCGCTTCGAAAACTGAAAATGTTGTCAAAAATAGTTTAAAAATTGAGTCAGTACTATAAAAAATAATTTAATAACTACAATGAGTTAAAAAGTATAATAAAAACTATGTCGCCACACTGAAGTGTGGAAACATAGTTTTAAGCGATTCATCGCTTCGAAAACTGATTGTGATTTTTAAAATAGTTTAATAACTGAGTCAGTGCTATAAAGAATAGTTTAAAAACTATCTCGATGCGCTAAAAAAATAATTTAAAAACTATGTCGCTACATTGAGTCGCATCGAAAGCTGACTGTCTTTTAGAAAATAGTTTAAAAACTGAGTCAGCGCTATAGAGATTGATTAAAAAATTAATTCAGTGCTGTGAAAAATAATTTAAAACTGAGTCACAATCGAAAAGAACAAAACTGAGTCATCGCAGTAAAGAATAATATAAAACTGAGTCGTCGTTTTAAAGAACTTTAACTAGGTTACCGTTATAAATATTTAAAAAAATTAGTCAGCGCCGTGAAATATAATTTAAGGACTGAGTCTGCGCTATACTGTGAGTCACTGTTATTAAAAGTAGCTTAAGAACTGAGTCAGTAGTATAAAGAATAGTTTAAAAACTATCTCGATGCGCTAAAAAAATAATTTAAAAACTATGTCGCTACATTGAGTCGCATCGAAAGCTGACTGTCTTTTAGAAAATATTTTAAAAACTGAGTCAGCGCTATAGAGATTGATTAAAAAATTAATTCAGTGTTGTGAAAAATAATTTAAAACTGAGTCACAATCGAAAAGAACAAAACTGAGTCATCGCAGTAAAGAATAATATAAAACTGAGTCGTCGTTTTAAAGAACTTTAAACTAGGTCACCGCTATGAGTATTTGAAAAAATTAGTCAGTGCCATAAAATATAATTTAAAGACTCAACGTTATACTCTGAGTCACTGATCAAAAGTAGCTTAAGAACTGAGTCAGTACTATAAAGGATAATTTAAAAATTAACACACTGTAAAAATAATATAAAACTGAGTCAAACGATTTTATACAGATTCATCGTCGTAAAAACCTAAAACTAGGACACTGTCAGGAAATGAGTCAGTGTTTTCGGTCACAGTTTAAAACTGAGTCAGCACTATAAAGAATATTTTTAAAATTAACTCGAGGTTGTACAAAATTATTTAAAAACTGAGGTACTGTCGTAAGGAATGCGATCACTATAAAGCATAGTTTGAATACTGAATCAGCGTCGCTTTGAAAATCGATCAGGGTGCACTTTTGAAAGGTTTGAACGTTTAAATTGTGTTGCTGTTAGTTTTGTAATTAAAAAGGGCTTGTGTAGGGTTAAAAAGTTAAATTTGACATTTTAAAATATAAATTGTGTTTGAAAAACAAGATAAGCTAGTTGATTAAAAATTATCTACTCGCTGCAATTAATTTAATTATTTTCTACCCCTAGATCATTCTAGCTTTATTTATTAAATCTATTTGAAGATTGTAATACATTTAGCGAAGTAAAAGTAAAACGTCGCTAACATGAGGTTCTGTTTAACGGACCAGAACCAAGTCATAAAAGAATTCCTTACCGATACATATACAAGAGTAACTCTCCGAAAACAATGCGTTCCGGTGATTAATGTCTGTAATAAACCTGAAGCGATGTGTATCTGTACTCGCATTTGACCAATAATTCTTGTACTATTTGCCATCGTCACACAAATTCCGGGAAACAAACAAAACGTGACGCACTATCTTCTCTAAAGAACAATTTTAATTACAACGCCAACGTACCTTTAGACACTGCCGATGTTTTCTTTTGTTACAGAAAAAGCAGTTGTGCGCCTTTGGAATTTTAACAGGCAATAGACTTTTGTGTATACGAATTCCATGTGGGAATTCCAATCCTCAAGCTTCTGGTTCAGACTGAAATTGTTGAAATATCCTGAAGAGATGGTATTTTTAGGCGTTTATCGGGGATTTACATTTGTACGTCAGATATGTAAAGCGATAAAGGAACGGAATTCTTTAGTGGCGGCGAGTGTGTATAAACAAAGTGGTTGGTAACACTAAATTAATGTTATCGTCAGCAACTAATTTTTAAATGTCTTCTTCTAGTGTTGAGATCAATTTCGACTCGAGAAGAAGAAGGTAATTGGTTGTTGTACGTTTGAGATTAATTGCGTCCTTAAAATCGAAGCCGTACGAGTTTTTTCATATAGCTTTAATCGCCAGAAATATGTAGGTTTAATTACGGAAACGATCTTCCAAAAGAATTAAAAAAATGTAGCTGGAAAAACGTATTATCGATACTTGAATAGTTCAGCTCCAGCTCATCTGACTGGTGTAACTTTTTCCATAAATCGCTACTAAAATTTGAAATCGAAATCTTCAGAAACTGCGGACGTATTCGTGAATTGGTATTTGTAACTTGACGACCACGACAACAATGACAACGACAGCAAGGTATAACGGCAACAAGAATAAAAGGAACAACGACAACCAAAACAACGACGAAAACGACCAGTGTCAACTGCGACGACAACGACGACAACAACGATAACGGTAAAAAATTAATAATACAACGACTAAAACGTCAACAAAAGCAAGGACAACGATAACAACAGCAAAAATAACAACATCGACAACGATGGCAAACACGAATAACAACGTTAACGACAGAAACGATGACAGCGACGTCAACGGCAATAGTAGTGACAACGGCAGCAACAACTACAGCGACAACATCGATAACAAAGGCAGCAACAGCAACAACGGCCGCAACAGCAACGGCAACTAGAACAACGGCAACAATTGCAGCCATGACAACAACAGCTGCAAAAGTGACGACGACCACAATGCCGGCAACAGAAAGAACGGCAACAAACGGCAACAATGACAACTTCAACATCGACAACAGTGACACAAGTGACGCTAGTGACACCCTGGCAACAATGCATCAACGACAACGGCAACATGTCAACGGCAACAGCGGTAAAAACCGCGGCAATGATTGCACCGATGACAACGAGTGCAACAACGACGGCAACGATAACAAGTAACAAATAATCACAACAACGAAAACGGCAACGAAAGCACTGACAACGATTACAAAGCAATAAAACGACAATTCTCAAAATATCCCGAACAAAGTATAGACAACGAAAAAACAAAATAACGCCATCAAACTAGGCAGCGGCAAAAACAGTAATAACAGCAATACCGGCAACAACTATAAAGAGACCAACAACGCCAACGACAGCGTTGAGACCAACCGCAGTGACAACAACATCAATAAAAATTGCAGCCGCAACGCCAGCGGCAACAACGATATCGGCGACAATAAGTAAGACAACGGCAAAAACGGTAGCGGCGACAATAAATAGAGCAGCGGCAACAACGACAACGGTAATAAAGGCAACAGCAGCAACCTTGAGAACAACGACGGCAGTGGAAATTGTTACCAACGCAGCATTGGTAGAAGTAGTAACATCACCAGCACCGGCAACGGCAACAATGAGAACGACACCAATTGTAACGGCCGTAATGACAATAACAAAAACAACGGCAACAATGACAACTACATCGACAACAGCGACAAAGTGAAATGACAACAACGCACCAACAACGTACCAAACTACAACTGCGGCAACATGCCAAAGACAATAACGGCGACAACGGCTAGAACGGCAACAGCAACAACAATGGCATTAACGGCTACGGGACGTACGGCCGCGGTGTCAACAAAGACAGCAGCGGTAACAATGACAATGAGGTCAACGGTAAAAATTTCAACTGCGGCAACAGCGGCAAAAGCGACTACGGCTACAACAACGGAGGCAACAGCAGCAACAACGAATGCAGCAACAACGGCACCTGTGATAACAGCAACAATAACAAGAGCAACCTTGTCAAGAGTGACAACAACAACGGCATCTGGAACAAGGTCAACAATAACAACGACAACAATGACGACAGCAAGTATAACGGCAACAAAATTAACAGGGACAACGACAGCACAAACGACAATTAAGACAACGACGAAAACGACCCGTGTTGACAGCGATGACAACAACGCACAACGACGACAAAAACGGCAACAACGACGGCAACGGTAAAAAAGTAAATCTAATAACACAACGGTTAAAACGTCAACAAAGGCAAAGACACCAGGAACAACAGCAAAAATATCAACGATGATTACAACATTGATAACGATGACAGCAACGTGAAACAACACTAACGGCAAAACGATAATAGTGACGCCAACGGCAGCAACAACATTGATAACAAAGGCAACAACGGCCGCAACAGCAACGGCACCGGTTGCCGCAACGACAATAAAAACCATGCCAGCAATCGTAGCCGCGACACCAACAGCTGCAAAAGTGACGACAACCACAATGACGGCGACAGTAAGAACGACAACAACGCCACCGACGGAAACGACAACAATGACAACTACAGCATCGACAAGTCACAAAAGCGACGCTAGCGAAAACAATTGCAACAGTATACCAACGGCAACATGTCAATGGCAACAGCGACAAAAATCGCGCCAACGATTGCTCTGATAACAACTAGGGCAACAACGACGGCAAAGATAACAAACAATCACAACGACGAAAACGGTAACAAAAGCACTGACAACGATAACAAAGCAATAAATGACAATTTCCAATATATCCAGATAACAACTAAAGTATGAACAACGGAAAAACAACATAACGCCAGCGAACCATAACAGCGGCAAAAAACAGTAATAGTAACAATAACGGCAACAACGATAATAAGATCAACGACGACAACGACAACATTGACAACAACAGCAGTGACAACAACATCAATAGCAATATCAGCCACAACGCCAACAGCAACAACTATAGCGGCGATAATAAATAGGGCAGCGGCAAGAACGACAACATTCAGAACAACTGCGGCAGTAGCAATCGTTTCAAACGCAGCGTTGGTAGAAGTAGTAACATCACCAGCACCGGCAACGGTAACAATGAGAACAACGATACGAATTGTAGCGGCAGTAATGGCAATAACAAAAACAACGTCAACAATTACAACTACAACATCGACAACAGCAACAAAGGTGAAAATAAAGACAACGACAACAACGCACCTCCAAAGTAACCAACAACATACCAAACAACAACTGCGGCAACATGTCAAAAACAACAACGGCAACAACGACTACAACGGCAAAAGCGAAGACAATGGCATCAACGGCTACGGGAAGTACGATCGCAGCGCCAACAATGAAAGCAGCGGTAGCAATGAGAATGAGGTCAACGGTGAAAATTTTAACTGCGGCAACAACAACAAAAGCGACCACACCGGCAACAATGGAGGCCGCAGCAACACTGCACCTGTGGTGCCGGCAACAATAACAACGGAAACCTTGACTAGAGTGACCGCAACAACGGCACCTGTGACAAAGGCAACAATAACAACAACAATGTCAAAAGCGACAAAAATGACAATAGCGACGGAAATGGCAACAATGTAACAACGACGACAATGACGGCATAACGACAGCAACGTTAACAAACAAATAATGATGACAACGACAACGAACGCAACAAAACCATTACAAAGCAATAAGATAACAATCACCAAAACAGCAGGAGTAGCTACGACAACCGCATCAACGACTGCATCGACATTAGCGCCACCGGCGCTAACAAGAACACGAACAACAAGAACGCGATGGAAACGGCAACAACGACAGCAGCGACAATAAATAGAGTAGCAGCTACAACTGCAACGACGACGAGGACAACATAAGAATCAACGGCGACACTGTTAACAGTGGTAGCAATGGCAACATCGGTAGGAGTAGCAACGACGTCACCTACTCCAACAACGGTAACAACAACAACACCAACTGCAACGGCGGCAACATCAACAACAACCATAATGTCAACAATGCCAACTACAGCATCGACAAATGTGACGATAGAAAACGGGGACACCGGCGGCAATGGTAGCAAAAGCAACATCGACAACAACACCAACGGCCGCAACGATAACAGCAACAAAGACAGAGGCGACAATAAAAAAGCCTCGGTAACAATGGAAACACACACCAACTGCTGTTGAGGCTAATACATCAAAATCGACACCAGTTTAGTGCCCTTCACTATAAACAACAACGATAATAACAACACCGACAGCAACGGCAACAGCAACCTCAACAACGACAGCAGCAATTACAACGGCACAGCTGCACCAAAAACAACAATGGCACCAATTACAACGACGACAACAACAACCGCAACGACAACAGCAGCAGAAACAACAGTAATAGCAGCGACGCCGGCAGCAATAACGGTGACAACAACAGCAAAGACAGCGGTAACGGCAACAACGAATACAATGGAAACAACTGTGCCAGTGACGACAAAGAGAACAACAACAGCAACTGCGACAGCAGCGCCAACGACCACAATGAAGAAAACATTAACGACAACAACGAGAACGATAACAACACAGCGACTTCAACAGCAACAACAACAACGAAAACAACGGCCCTACAGCAACGATGTCAGCAATGTCAACAACGAGAATAAAGGTATCAGCGACTGTAACAACGACAACATCGATAAAACGACAACAGATGTAATAAGCCCAACAACTAAAACAGCGACAACAGCGCAATCGACAACGTCAACAACGACAGCCGCGATAGTAACCACAACAGTGGCAACAAGGGCATCAATAAAAACAACACGAGCAACGAAAACATAGTCAACACCACCCACAGTTGCTACACTGTCACAACTACGACGACGGCAACAAGGGCAGCTTTAGCAAGGACAACAACTGTAACAACCATAACTATAACAACATCGACAATAATAACGTAACAACGACAACGATAGCAATGGTTACAGTAGTGACGCCAACAATGGCGTAGCGACGACAACAGCAACGACAATTACAACAATGCCAGCTTCAACGCCCAACGTAGCGACAATATGGCAACAATAACGACAACGAGAGGATAATAACGACAACTACAACAAGGACAATTGCGACAACGACAGTTGCGGCAACTGCGGAGTTGGCGACGACGGTGATACCACGCTTGTGGCGACGATAAGACTGACAACAACGACGGCAACGACGACAGCAACAACAACAAAAACTAGCAACATCATCAACGACAACAACAACGCAAGTTTTTAAAATTTAATTTGTATACATTATTGATATTTTGCTAGGAATAGAGTTAGTTATTAAAATTTATTTTCTAGACGTTTGTGTTTAGTTACTCATTAATAATAATAAATTATAATAAATAATAAATAAATAATAATATAATAAATATAATAAAATAGTAATAATATAATAAATAATAAATTAAAGACTCATTAATTGTAAAAGTAGCCTGTGTTAGGAGTTTCCTTCCAACCTAGGATTAGAAGAATTGATCTACCTGCGGCCACTTCCTGCAGTAGGTCTTCGGAGCTTTGCAGAGTATAAGCAAGCACAGCTGTAATTGATTTTTTTTTAATTTTATAAACATTACATGCTATCTGGTAGCCGATAATTGTGATTGGTTTTGTAAAAATCCGTGATTAAAAGGACGATTACGTTAGTGCACGCTTATTTCAAGCGGATGGTACAAACATAAACGCTCATTGTCGTAGAGGCAAAATAGTAATTAGAAATTAAACTGGTTGACTGTCTATCGATAAACTTAAGTTGTTTTTTTTTAAGTACACGCATATTTGGCCATTTCCAAACGCTCCTCGAAGTCGCCAGGAGTGGCCGATGATCTCATTTCCAACTGAAATATATAGCGGGTAGTAATCTCTTTAAAAGTATCAAGAAGAACTAATAAACTAAGAATTGCAAATCGATTAACTTGTAGTAACCGAGTAGTCACCCTAAGAGACGAGACGTTAATAAAATCTGCTTCAAGCTGCTCCTTTTTCATACAACTCAATAATTCCCCGTAAATGGAAAACTATACAAGAATCTTAAAACGCTACTACGTCTCCAACGGCGGAAAATATAAATCGTCGTAAACCAACCGCGTCTTCACAGCGTAATAAAGACACCACACAATTAACAATACCTAATGGCCGTTTAAAATACCATGAAAAGACAGCACAAAGACACTTTACAGTAGCCAACGAACACTAACAAGCCAAGGATGTAATAAAGCAAACATTTCTTAATTAGAATGCACGTCGTTTATAGCAAGTGTCACGTTTCTTTTAATGAATGGACGAGGGGAAGAACCGCGTTAACCGTTTTATATTTGCAGAAGAGTTGTGCTCTTTCAGGAACCCTAGATCTGCGTAACGCTTGTGCGATCACATCATGGGAGTATTTATGAAAACCGTAAATTTGAGAAGAACGACACACCATCTAGATACGTTCACGACAAGTGAAAAAGGTACGTTTATGTCAAATATCGACGTTTCAATAAGTGATATTTAAATAAGCGTCTGAAATATGCAGCACGATCATTATTTATCGAAGAAACGTCTTCGTTTAGTTGAGGTTAAGATAAACCAACAAAATTCAACTGAAACTTTTCATGTAATTTAATCCTAGAAATCCTTAAACTTAAAATTGTACTTGTATTGACTTTCAAGCACTAAGGAGCACTAACAAAGCACTATCTGTAAACAGTTTTTTTTAAAATTAAAGTCGACAGTTACGCTAGGCCTTGATATAATTTATTTTGCTTTTATCGGAACCATGAGGGCACTAACATTAATTATTGCTCCATCTTAGAGCACTAACGAAGCACTATCTATAGGCACTTTGATTTTTTAAAACTTAAAGACGACCGTTAAATTGCCCCCTCGGCGGTTTTTGCTGCTTTCTTGTAAACCATGAAAGCTTTAACGATGAGCTTTAAAGCACTACAAAGCACTAATGGAGCACTATTTATAAGTAATTTGATTTCTTTAAATATTTAAAAATTGACCGTCACGCTTTCTCGCTCTAATTTGCTCAGAAACTTTCAGACCACTAACAATAATTTTTGCGACCCAAAAGTGGACTCTTAAAACATCTCCTTTCTTCTCCAACGATTTTCACCGTTTTTTGGAAACTATGGAGCCGTTACGATAAACTTTGAAGCACTAAAGGGTACTAACCCATACCTATCTATAGAGAACTTCACTTTTTAAAAAATTATTGACCACGACTTCTTTCTCGCTACAATTCTGCTTGTTTTTCTCGAAACGCACGAGAAGCACTAACAATAATTTATGCGACACTAAAGAGCACTAACGGAGCACTATCCATACGAACTTTGATTTCTAAAAATCGAAAGGTCGGACGTTAAGTTTACCTGCTCCCACGGTTTTTCTCGTTTCTTCGTAAACAGTGAGAGCACTGACGATAAATTTTGAAGCACTAAAGAGCACTATCTATAAGCAATTTAATTTTTAGAACTTAGAAATTGACCGCTACGCTATTTACAGCTACACAGTTTCTTGTTATTCTCGGATACCTTGAGAGCACTAACGGTAATTGTTGCTAAACTTAAGAGCACTAACAAAGTACTATCCATAATCTTTGATTTTTAAAAATCCGAAAGTCTCTGTTAAGTTGTCCCCTCACACGGTTTGCCGCTTCTTCGGAAATCATAAGACCCTTGACAATGAGCTCTAAACACTAAAGAGCACTAACGCAGCACTATCTCTAGAGAGGTTGGTTATTAAAATATAAACACATTTATCGTTATACTCCTTTTAGCTAAGATTTTTCGGTTTATTTTCGGAAACTACAACACTAACAATAATTTTAACGACACTAAAGAGTACTAACTAAGCACTATCTATAGGCAACTTCGTTTTTGAAACTTAAAAATCGGCCGTTACGCTATTTCTTGCTATAATTTATTTTGTTTTTTCGGAAACCACGAAGACACTAACACTAATTTTTGCTGCACCGAAGAGCACTAACGAGGCACTATCTATAAGCTGCTTGGTTTTTAAAAACCTAAACGACAACCGTTAAGTTACTCCTTTTCGCGGTTTTTTTCGTTTTCTCATAACGATGAGGTTAAAAGCGCTAAAGAGCACTATCTATAAGCAATTTCCTGCAGTATTCCTTCTTTTGAAAACCATAAGAATACTAGCACTAATTTTTTGGAGCACTAACGTGCACTAACGCTGGTCTATAAGCAAATTTACGCTTTAAAAATTAAAAAATTGACCTACGCTTTTTTACACTGATTTTTTTTGTTCTCCCTGAAACCATGAGAGCACTACAATAATTTTTCGGCACTAACGAAGCGCTATCTATAAGTTCTAGAAGTCGGCCGCTAAGTTGATTCTTTGTCACAGTTTTTGTTGCTTTTTCGAAAATTACGATAGCACTAGTGATGATCTTTGAAGCACTAAAGAGAGCTAGCGAAGCACTATCTGTAGCTAGTTGGTTCTGGAACTATTTAAATATTGAAAGTTAGGCTTTTTCCTGTTACAATGATTCTTTCTTCGGAAACTATGAGAGCACCAACAATCATTTTTACGGCACTAAAGAGCACTAACGAGGCTTTGTCTTAGCCACTTTGGTTTTTAAGAATCTGGAGGTCGTCTGCTAAGTTGCTCCCACTTCAGGGTTTTTTCGAAAATTATATGTGCCTAACAAAAGCAATTCAGGTTTTAGCAAGTTTCTTCGAAAATCCTGAGAGCACTAATGACGAACTTTGAAACACTAAAGAGCACTAACAACGTACTATTAATTTGGCGCTTTGGTCGTTCAAATATTGAAAAATTAATCGTTACGCTTCTTCACGCTACGATGTTGTTTTGGGAAACTACGAGAGCACTAAAAATAAGTTTTTCGGCACTAAAAAGCACTAACAAAGCAGTATCTATATCTATTAGTAACTTCGTTAATTAAAGAATTGACTGTCATGCTTTTTCCCATTGATTTTTCTTGCTTTTCGCAAACATGGCAGCACTAACAATAATTTTTATAGCACTAAACAGCACTAATAAAGCTCTATCCATAGGCTTTGGTTTTTAAAAATTTGAAAGTGAACCGTTAAGCATTCGCGTTTTTGTCTCATTTTAAACAATCATGAGAACTTTAACCATGAGATTTAAAACGCTAGAGAGCACTAACGAAGCACTATCTATAGGCAATTTCCTGCTTCAATTTTTCTTGTTTTCGTAGAACACTTGCAATAATTTGTGTGGCGCTAGCAAGCTTCAACGAAGCACTATCTATAGGCAATTCCGCTTTTTAAAAAATTTCAAAATTTACCGTTACGTTTTTTCTTGAGAGCACTAACAATAATTTTTTGTGCACCAACAAGCACTAACTAAGCGCTACCTATGGGTTCTTTTGTTTTTAAAAATTTACAAATTGACCGTTAAGTTTACACCCGTCTCACAGTCTTTGTGCTTTCTTGGAAACCGTAAAAGCACCAGTGATGAGCGTTGAAGCACTAAACAGCACTAACAGAGCACTATCGATAGGCATGCTAGATATGGAAATACTTAAATATTAACGGTTATGCTTTTTTCTGTTACAATTTTTCTGTTTTTCAAAACTGTGAGAGCACTAGCAATAACGTTTGCGACACTAAAGAGCACTAACGCAGCACTATCTGTAGGCATTATGGCTTTAAAATTTTGAAAGTCAATCAAACGAGTCCCCGTCCCTCCAGGGTCTTTGCCTCTTTTTCGGAAACATTGAAAGCTCTAATAATGAGCTTGAAAGAACAAAAGAGCACTAACGAAATACTAGCTATAGGCAATATAGTTTAAAATATTCAAAAATTGATAGTTACAACTTTTCCGGTTACAACTTTTTTTTCGAAAAGCTTCAACAATAATTTATGCGCCACTAAAAAGCACTAACGAAGCTCTGTTTATAGGAGCTTTCGTTTTTAAAAATCCGTTGGTCGATCGTTAAGTTGCACCATCTTTTCGGTTTTTATCTTCTCGGAAACTATAAGAAGCATAACGATGTTTTTTAAGAACTAAAGAGCACTAACGAAGCACTATCTAAAGCCCATTCTCATGACACGGGTAATAACTTTTGTGACGCTACAAAGCACTAATAACGCACTTTTTATAGGCGATATCGCATTTTAGAAATTTAAAAATTGACCGCCACGCTTGTTTTAATTATGATTTTTCTTGAAAGCGATAAGGATGAGCTTTGAGGCATTAAAAAGCACTAATGAAGCACTATCTATTAGCACATTAGTTTGGAAATATTTAAATATTGACAGTAACGCTTCCCACCGTTACCATATTTCTTACTTCCTCGAAAACCATCAGAGCACTAACAATAACTTTGCGGCACTAAAGAGCACTAACGTATATCTATAGGCAATTTAGTTTTGAGGATCTGAAGTCAATCGTTTAACTTGCCCATCCCCCTCCCTCTTCGCGGTTTTTACCGTTTCTTTGAAAACAAGGAAAGCCTTAACGATGAGCTTAAAGCACTAAGGAGCACTAACGAATCGCTATTTATGGCAAATTTTATTTTCTAGCAATTTAATAATTGACCAGACCATTATCTTATTACCATTGCGGCTTTTTGTTTTTCTCAGAAATCAAGCGAGCACCAACAATAATTTTTGTAGCGCTAAAAAGCACTAATGGAACACTATAAATAATTCTTTTTTTAAAAATTTCGAAATTGAGCGTTGCGCTTCTTTCCGCCACGATCTTGTGCTTTTCTCGAACACAATAAAAGCACTTACAATAATTTTTGCTTTACTTACGAGCACTAGCGAAGCACTATTTACAGGTATTTTAAATTTATAAGTCGGCCGTAAATTGTGTGCCTTTGTCGACGATTTTTGTCGTCTTTCGGAAACCATGAGAGCCCTAATAATGACCTTTAAGGCACTAAAAGGCACTAACGAAGCAGTACTTACAAACAGTTTTTAAACCTCTCAGTCGGCCGTTAAGTAGATCCCGGTTTTGAAGTACTTTCGAAAACCATAAGCACTAACGTAGCACTATTTGTAGACACGTTAATTTTTAAAAATCTGAAAGTTGTCCGTTTTGTCTTTTTTTTGGTTTTTTTAGTATTTTCGCAAACCATATGAGCACTAACCATGCGCTTTAAAGCACTAAGAGGCACTATTTGTAGACACGTTAATTTTTACAAATCTTAAAGTTATCCGTTACGTCTCCTTTTCGGTTTTTCCAGTTCTTTTCGCAAACCATGGCAGCACTAATCATGCGCTTTAAAGCACTAAAGAGCACTAGCAAAGCACTATGTATAGGCAGTTTCATTATTTTTAATAAATTCAAAACGTGACGGTCTTGCTTTTGCTCGCTATGATTTTTCTTGTTTCTCTAGGAGACCATGAGAGCTCTAACAATAATTTTTGCAGCACTAAATAACACTAACGGAGAATTATTTGTAGGCATTTTCGTTTTTAAAAATCGAAAAGTCGGCCGTAAAATTAACCCTTCTCCGACGGTTCTTCCAGTGTTTATCGAATACCATGAGAGCACTAACGATGAGCTTGGAAGCACTAAGGAGCACTAACGAAGCACTATCGATAGCCAATTTTGCTTTTCTAATAATTCAAAATTTGACGCTACTAGTTACATATTTACTTCGCAATACACAAAGGCACAAACAAAATTTTTTGCGGCATTAAAAGCACTAACGAACATAATATATAGACACTCTCGTGTTTAAAATCCATAAGTTGGCCGCCAACATCCCCTTCGGTTTTTGCAGCTTTTGTTCGAAAACCATGAAGCACTAACGAGCAATAACGAAGCACTATTTATGGTAAAATTTCGT
Source organism: Platerodrilus igneus (assembly GCA_036346225.1). Lineage (NCBI taxonomy): Eukaryota > Metazoa > Arthropoda > Insecta > Coleoptera > Lycidae > Platerodrilus > Platerodrilus igneus. The sequence goes on along the minus strand of JARFIW010001336.1, from coordinate 9,451,495 downwards.
TATTTAAAAGATTATAAAAGTTGACCGTCACGCTTTTTCTTGAACGATTTTTATTGTTGTTTTAAAAACTATGAGAGCACTAACAATAAATTTTGCAGCACTAAAAAGCACTACCGTATGGGCGTTGATTTTTGGAAATTTCAAAGTCGACCGTTAAGTTGCATTTTGGATTTTTGCCGTTTTTTCGGAAATCGTATGAGGTTCACGATGAACCTTGAAGCACTAACGAGCACCAACGAAACACTAGCTATAGGTAATTTTGCTTTTATAAATTTAAAAAGTAACAATTACCTTGTACCCGTTTTAATTTTTTTGTTTCTCAGAAATCATGTGAGCACTAACAATAATTTTTGCGGCACTAAAGAGCACTAACAAAGCGTTATCTTTCGTGTTTTAACAATCTGTAAGCCGGTGATTAAGTTCTTCTCTCCCCAGGGTCTTTCTCGTCATTTTGAAAACCACGGGCGCACTAAGCATGCGTTTTAAAGCACTAATGAGCACTAGCAAAGCACTATATATAGACATTTTCGTTATTTTTATAAATTCAAAACTTGACTATCTCGCTTTTTCTCGTTATGAATTTTTTGTTGTTTCTAGAAAACCATTAGAGCACTAACAACAAAATCTACAGCACTAAAAAACACGAACGGAGGATTATCTGTGGGTTTTTCGTTTTAAAAATCGAAAAGTCGGCCGTAAAATTGACCCTCTGACAGTTTTTCCCGTACTTATCGAAAACCATGAGAGCACTAACGATGAGTTTTAAAGCACTAAAGGGAACTAACGAAATACTATCTATAGCCCGTTTCGCTTTTAAATAATTTAAAAATTGAGGGTTGTTCTTTTTTTTACGGTTACCAGTTTCCTATTGATCTCGGAAACAATAAGAGCACTAACAATAATTTTTATGACATTAAAGAGCACTAACGAAGCACCATATATAGATACTTTCGTTTTTAAAATCCCTGTCGACCGTCATACCCCCTCCGGTTTTTGCAGTAATTTCGGAAACCATGAAAAGACTAACGATAAGCTTTAAAGCACTAGCGTGCAATAACGAAGCACTACTTATGGCAAAATTTTGTTATTTATCAATTAAAAAGCTGACCATCGCGCTTTTTCTCTCAACGCTTTTTATTATAGTTTTTGGAAACTATTAGGACCCTAACGATAAATTCTGCAACACTTAAGAGCACTATCTAAGCACTATTTAGAGGCTTGTTGATTTTTGGAAATTTGAAAGTCGGCCATTAAGTTTCCTTTTGGGGTTTTGCCGTTTTTTTAGAAACTGTGGGAGCCTTGACGATAAACTTTGAAGCACTAACGAGCACTAGCCAAACACTATTAATTTCGTTTTTTATAAATTTGAAAAGTAACTACTGCCATTTTCCACTGCAATCTCTTTGTTTCTCAGAAATCATGAGCAATAACAATAATCTTTGCGGCACTAAAGAGCACTAACGAAGCGTTATCTGTAAGCGCTTTCGTGCTTTAACAATCTGCAAGCCGATCAATAAGTCAACCCCCATTTCCCTGTTTTCCCCGAGTATTTAAAAACTGCAGCATTCACAACGTGCTTTAAAGCACTAAAGATCACTAACGAAGCACCATCTATAGGCAATTTCATCGTTTTTTAAAATTCATGACCGTCATGCTTATGCTCGCTATGATTTTTCTTCTTCTTCTGGGAAACCACGAAAGCACTAACAATAATCTTTGCGGCACTAAAGAGCACTAACGAAGCGTTATCTGTAAGCGCTTTTGTGCTTTAGCAATCTGCAAGCCGGTCAATAAGTCAACCCCCATCTCTCTGTTTTCCCCGAGTAATTGAAAACCACAGCAGCATTTACGACGTGCTTTAAAGCACTAAAGAGCACTAACGAAGCACCATCTATAGGCAATTTTATGGTTTTTTTAAATTCATGACCGTCACGCTTATGCTCGCTATGATTTTTCTTCATCTTCTAGGAAACCACGAAAGCACTAACAATAATTTTTGCGGCACTAAAAAACACTAAACTAGCACTGTCTGTGGGCATTTTCGTTTTTAAAAATCGGAAATTCGGCCGTGGAATTGGGCCTCCCTCCAAGGATTTTTCTAGTGCTTATGAAAAACCATGAGATCATTAACGATGAGCTTTGAAGCACTGAAGAGCACCAACGAAGCACCGTATTTTAAATAATTTAAAATAAAAAAAGGCACTAAAAGCACTAACGAAGCACAATATATAAACCCTTTCATTCTTATAATCCATAAGTCGACCGTCAATATCCCCGCCGGCTTTCCCACTTGTTTTTATGAAACCATGAAAAGACAAACGATGAGCTTTAAAGCACTAACGAGCAGTAACGAAGCACTATTTATAGCAAAATTTCGTTTCTTAAAAAATTAAATGGTTTAACGTTGGGCTTTTTTTGCAACGTTTTTATTGTGAGAGCTCTAATAATAAATTTTGCAGCACTAACGAGCACTATTGAAGCACTATTTATAGATTAATTTTTAAAAATTTGAAAGAGAGTCCTTGCGGTTTTTTGCCGTTTTTCGCTAAAGATTATGCTTTGTTATTGCTCATTAGTGCTACAAACCTCGCAGAATGGGTATTGACCATCGGCTTATGAATTTTAAAAACCCAAGTGCTTATATATTGGGCTTCGTTAGTGCTCTTTAGCGCCGTAAAAATTATTATTAGTGCTTTCATGGTGTTCGAAGTATATAGGAAAGTAATAGCAATAAAAAAGCGTATTCGTCAGTATTTTAATTTTTGAAAAAACAATATTGGTGATATATGGTGCTTCGTTAGTGCTATTTAGTGCTTTAACGCTCATCATTATTCCTCTCCTAGCTTTCGATAAACACCGAAAAACCGCCGAAGAGAGTCCATTTTACGGTCGATCTTCCGATTTTTAAAAACAAAAGTGTCTCTAGATAGTGCTCCGTTAGTGTACTTTAGTGCCGCAATAGCTATTGTTAGTGCTCTCATGGTTTTCTAAAAAAATCATTGGAAGCAAATCCTTGATGATTAAGTTTTCAATTATTAAACAGATAAATTAGTGCTTTGTTAGTGCTTTTTAGTGCTCGAAAGCGCTTTGTTAGTGCTCCCGTGGTTTTCAATAAACGAAAAAGGGAGAAAACTTGATAGTCGGCTTACTGATTGTTAAAACACAAAAGAACCCATAGATAATTTTACGTTAGTGCTCTTTAGTGGTACATAGATGATTGTTAGTGCTCATGGTTTCTGAGAAACAAAAAAATCATAAGGGGAAAAAGTAGTGGTTACTTTTAAAAACAAAATTACGTATATATAGTGTTTTGTTAGTGCTCGTTAGTGCTTCAGTTCATCGCCAAGGCTCTCACGGTTTCAGAAAAATGACAAAAACCATGGGGCAACTTAACGGCCGGTTTTTAAGGAACAAGTAGTAGTAGGAGTACCTCAGGCTTCAACGTGGGTCTTGTATTATTTTTAAAACTAGAGTAATGGTTCTAAAGTTTTGGGTGAGCTCCGCCTGGTACTAAGTTTTCGCTTCTTAAACGTAAGATTTTACTTTAATTGGGCAACGTCGATCTAGGATATTTACATATATTTAAAAAAATAAACGTAGTGGTCTCTTGTGACTGACAAAAATCTTGGCTATAAGTTTTTCCGCGAACAATATTTAGATACACACTGACGACGTACCGTTTGATTTTTATTGTCCATAAAACTTTTAAGGAGTAAAATACGACGTCGTCGAGCTTTCTGAATAGCTTAAGTAGAGACATTCATTTTTAGTATATTCTTGTTGCGGCAATGAATTTGCATACAATTTACATTACATTTTAAACAAGCTGCTGGAATTCGAAGTCCATCTGCATTAGTAATAACCACTTTGTATAAGTATACTCATCGTGATAGAAATTAAAAACATTATACTTCCACAAGCTAACGCATACCTCGATCGTCGATCTTCGATCTTTGATCTTCGATCTTCGATCTTCGATCTTCGATCTTCGATCTTCGATCTTCGATCTTCGATCTTGGATCGTCGATCTTCGATCTTCGATCTTCGATCTTCGATCTTCGATCTTCGATCTTCGATCTTCGATCTTCTATCTTCGATCTTCGATCTTCGATTTTCGATCTTCGATCTTCTATCTTCGATTTTCAATCTTCGATCTTCGATCTTTGATTTTCGATTTTCGATGTTCTATCATCGAACGTTTATCTTCGATCTTTGATTTTCGATCTCCGAACTTCGAGCTTCGAGCTTTGCTCGTCCGTCTTCGAACATCGATCTTCGATTATCGATGTTCGATGGTTGATCTCCTGTATTCGATTTTTGATCTTCGATCTTCAATCTTCGATTTTCGATATTCGATCTTCGATTTTCGATCTTTACTTTTCGATTTTCGATTTTCGATCTTAACTTTTCGATCTTCTACCTTCGATCTTCGATCTGCGACCTTCGATCTTTGATTTTCGATCTTTGATCTTCGATCTTCGATCATCAATCCTTGATCTTTGGTCTTCGGTCTTTAGTCTTCGATCTTCGATCTTCAATTTTCAATCTTCGATCATCGATTTGAGTCATCGATCTTCGATCTTCGATTTTCGATTTTTGATTTTTGATCTTAGATTTTCGATCTTCGATCTTCGATCTTCGATCTTCAATTTTCGATCTTCGATTTTCGATCTTTGATTTTCGATTTTCGATCTTCTATCATCAATCAAGCTTCGATCGTCCGTCTTCGACCTTCGATCTTCGATTATCGATGTTCGATTGTCGATCTCCTGTATTCGATTTTCGATCTTTGATCTCCTATCATCGATCTATGATCTTGATCTTCGATCTTCTATCATCAATCGAGCTTCGATCGTCTGTCTTCGACCTTCGATCTTCGATTATCGATGTTCGATCGTCGATCTCCTGTATTCGATTTTTGATCTTCGATCTCCGATCTTCGATTTTCAATCTTCGATCTTCGATCTTTAATCTTCGATCTTCGATCTTCGATCTTCGATTTTCGATCTTCGATTTTCGATCTTCGATCTTCGATCTTCGATCTTCGATCTTCGATCTTTGATTTTTAATCTTCGATTTTTGATCTTCGATCTTCGATCTTCGATCTTGGATTTTTAATCCTCGATCTTCGATTTTAATCTTCGACCATCGATCTTCGATTTTCGATTTTTGATATTCGATATTAGATCTTCTATCTTCGATTTTCGACCTTCTATTTTCGATCTTCGACCTTCCATTTTCGATCATCGACCGTTGATCTTTGATCTTCGATCTTCGATGTTCGATCTTCGATGTTCGATCTTTGATTTTCGATCTTTGATTTTAGATCTCCGATCTTCCTTCTTCGACCTTCCATCTTCGATCTTCGACTCTTAATCTTGGATTTTGGATATTTGATCTTCATTCTACGATCTACGATCTACGATCTTTAATCTTCGATCTTCGATTATCGATCTCTGATTTTTGATTTTTCATTTTCGATCTACAAATTTCAAACTTAGCCCTTCAATCTTTGATCTGGGATGTTCGTAGTCAATCATTGATCTTTGATCTTCAATCTTTGATCATCGATTTGAGTCTTCGATCTTCGATCTTCGATTTTTGATTTTCGATCTTTGATCTTCGATCTTCGATCTTTGACTTGAGTGATCGATCTTCGATTTTCGATTTTCGATTTTCGATTTTCGATTTTCGATTTTCGATTTTCGATTTTCGATTTTCGATTTTCGATTTTCGATTTTCGATTTACGATTTTCGATTTTCGATTTTCAATCTTCGATCTTCGATCTTCGATTTTCGATTTTCGATTTTCGATTTTCGATCTTCGCGCTTCGATCTTCGATCTTCGATCTTCGATCTTCGATCTTTGATCTTCGATCTTCGATATTCGATCTTTGATCGTCGATTTTCGATCTTCAATCTTCGACCTTTGATCTTCGATCTTCAATCTTCAATCTTCGATCTTCGGCTTTCAATTTTAGATCTTGGATCTTCGATCTTCGATCTTTCAGTCTACGATCTTCGATCTTCCATCTACGATCTTCGATCTTCGATCTTCGATCTTCCATCTACGATCTTCGATCTTCGATCTTCGATCTTAGATTTCGATCTTCAATCTTCGATCTTTGATCTTCGATCTTCGATCTTCGATCTTCGATCTTGGATCTTCGATCTTCGATCTTTCGATCTTTGATCTTCGATCTTCAATCTTCGGTCTTTGATCTTCAGTCTTCGATCTTCGATTTTCAGTTTTCGCTTTACGATCATCGATTTTCGATCTTCAAACTTCGATCTTCGATCTTCGATTTTCGATTTTTGATTTTCGATTTTCGATTTTCTATCATCGATCAGTGATTTTCGTTCTTCGATCTTTGATTTTCAATTTTCCATTTTCAATCTACAAATTTCGAACTTAGCCCTTCAATCTTTGATCTTCGATCTTCTTAGTCGAACATCGATTTTCGATCTTCGATCTTCGATCTTAGATCTTCAATCTTAGATCTTCAATCTTCGATCTTCGAACTTCGATCGTTGATCTTGGATCGTCAATTTCCGATCTTAAATCTTCGATCTTCGAACTTCGATTTTCGACGTTTGATCTTCGACATTCGATCTTCGATCTTCGACCTTCGACATTCGATCTTCGATCGTCGATCTTCGATTTTCGATTTTTGATCTTCTATCATCGATCATTGATCTTCGATCTTCGATCTTTAATTTTCGATTTTACATTTTCGATCTACAAATTTCAAACTTAGCCCTTCAATCTTCGAAATTCGATCTTCGATCTTCGAAATTCGATCTTCGATCTTCGATCTTCGATCTTCGATCTTCGATCTTCGATCTTCGATCTTCGATCTTCGATCTTCGATCTTCGATCTTCGATCTTCAATCTCCGATCTTCGATCTGTGATATTCGATTTTTGATCTTCGATCTTCAATTTTCGATCATTGATCTTCGACCTTCGATTATTGATCTACCATATTCGATTTTTAATGTTTGATGTATCAACTTTCAATCCTCTATCTTCGATTTTCAAGCATTTAATTTCAAAGTTCAAGTTTTATGCAACAACCTTTAACCTTCACGCTTCAAGATTCAAAATTCAAGCTTCAAGCTTGAGGCATCAAGTTTCAATTACCAAGGCCAGACTTCAAGTTTCACGCTACAAACTTCTAGCTTCAAACTTTATTTATCAAGTTTCAATCTTAAAGTTTTAATTTTAAATTAACAGACTTCGAGTTGTAAACTGAAGCTACAAGTTTAAGTTGCAAACTTGAAGCTTCTAGCTTTGAGCTTCGGTTTAGAGCTTCAACCATCACATTCCAAGCTCCAATCCCTAAATTCTAAGGTTCAAGGCCCATGCTACAAGCTTCCAGCTTCAAACAACAAACTTCAAGCGTCAAGCTATTAGCTCCAAGCTCCGAGTTCCAAGCTTCAAGCTTCAAACTTCAAGCTTCGAGTTTTTGACTTTCGGCACTCAGCGCTCGGAGTTCGGCTTTTCGCTTTCTGTTTTTGACTTTCGGTTTTAGGTTTAGGCTTTCTGTTTTAGGTTTCCGGTTATCCGGTTTCCGGTTTCCGGTTTTCGGTTTTTGTCTTTCGGCTTCCGGCGTTCGGCATTCGGCTGCCCGCTTTCGACTTTCGGCTTTCGGCTTTCGGCTTTCAGCTTTCGGGTTCCAGGTTCGGCGTTCAGCGTTCGGCGTTCGGCTTTCGGTTTTCAGCGTTCGGCGTTCGGCTCTCGGCTTCCGGCTTTTGGTTGTCGGCTTTCGGCGTCCGGTTTTCGGCTCACGGCTTTCGGCTTTCGGTTTTCGGTTTTCGGCTTGCGGGTTTCGGCGTTCGGCTTTTGGCTTTCGGATTTTTGCTTTGGGCATTCGAATTTCGGCTGTCAGCTTTTGACTTTCGACTTTCGACTTTCGATTTTCGGCGTTCGGCTTTCGGCTCCAGGCGCTCTGCGCTCGGCTTATGGCTTTTGATTTTCTGCTTTCTGATTGTTGCTTTCGTTTTTCGGCTTTTGGATTTCGTATTTTGGAGTTCGGGCTTTTTGATTTCGGTTTCGACTTTCGACTTTCGACTTCGACTTTCCACTTTCGACTTTCGACTTTCGACTTTCGACTTTCGTCTTTCGACTTTCGCCTTTCGACTTTCGGCTTTCGACTTTCGACTTTCGACTTTCGACTTTCGACTTTCGACTTTCGACTTTCGACTTTCGACTTTCCGCTAGCGCCTTTAAGATTTACGTTAGAGGATTTAGGTGACAAGTTTTATGTTTTTGGTTCCAGTGCTTCGGTTTCAGGTTTTAAATTTTGGTTATCGGTTTAAAGTTTTCAAATTACAAATTTCAAGTTTTGGGCTTCGTGTTTCGAATTTTCTAGTTTTTAGGTTTTCAAGTTATGGTTATTTTTCAATTTTTAAAAGTTTCCAGATTCAATTTTAAAGATTTATGAGCTTTACAGCTGAGATTGATAGAGTGTCCATGATTTCAGAACTCCTCGAAACGACCGAAATTCTAGGCAACATAATGTTAACACGTAGTCATCGTGACCTAAATTAAGACAAGAGATTTCGACCAGTAACAGAAATCAGCGCCACCCCGAAATACTTTAGAAGTCGATGATTTTCTTAACAGTTTCTAGGCAAGACTTTAAATTGCAAAATATAGGAACAAGCTTGATAAAGCACACAATCCGCTAACATTACTTGCAGCAACTCATGCGATAAGCATTAAATAGAAAATATCTCGGTAGTATCTTATCTAGCAGGTACGGAAACCCGTTCTAACAAACGCACAAAGACAAATCTCGGCATTTAGTTCTAAATTATGGGATAGCCTTTGACTTTTACACGTTCTTTATTTAACTATATGCAACTTAGGTTGGTATCCGTATACGTTTACATCATGAGAACGCTGACCATTAAGTGAAATGCGTATATACGTTTAATGAACAAGAGAAGTTGTCGTTTAAGACTGCTTAAGTACCTTCAAAAGCTCTTCAGTATAGTAGTTCATTATAAAACGTACGCCACTTAAACACAGTGCGCCAGCAGGAATGTCATAATAAAACTCGACTTTAAATATCTTTCCTTATCAAGGCTCTTACTTGTTCTACGCGGCTTTTAGTAGTTCATTTTACATTAAGAAAGAACGACTCTTTTAATGAAATGAAGATGAAATACTTGTAATTGGATGGGTACAACCGAACATTAAATGTACTGTTAATTATAATAAAACAGGACGCATTGATGCTGTACATGATGCTGCTAAAAACAAAAGTAGTTAACAAAACCAAAAAAAGATCGAGCGAGCCTGAAACTTAGAGATTGAAACTTGAAGTTTGAAACTTGAAAGTTGAAAGTTGAAAGTTGAAAGTTGAAAGTTGAAACTTGAAACTTGAAACTTGAAACTTGAAACTTGAAACTTGAAACTTGAAACTTAAACTGTGAAACTTGAAACTTGAAACTTGAAACATAAAAATTAAAACTTGAAGGTTGAAACTTGAAACTTGAAACTTGAAGCTTGAAGCTTGAAACTTGAAACTTGAAACTTGAAACTTGAAACTTGAAACTTGAAACTTGAAACTTGAAACTTGAAACTTGAAACTTGAAACTTCAAACTTCAAACTTCAAACTTCAAACTTCAAACTTGAAACTTGATACTTGAAACTTAAAACTTGAAAGTTCAAACTTCAAACTTCAAACTTGAAACTTGAAACTTGAAACTTGAAACTTGAAACTTGAAACTTGAAACTTGAAACTTGAATCCCGAAACTAGAAACTTGATTCTTGAAACTTGAAACTTGAACCTTGAAACTTGAAACTTGAAACTTAAAACTTGAAACTTGAAACTTGAAACTTGAAACTTGAAACTTGAAACTTCAAACTAAAAAATTCAAACTTCAAACTTCAAACTTCAAACTTCAAACTTCAAACTTCAAACTTCAAACTTCAAACTTCAAACTTCAAACTTCAAACTTCAAACTTCAAACTTCAAACTTCAAACTTCAAACTTCAAACTTCAAACTTCAAACTTCAAACTTCAAACTTCAAACTTCAAACTTCAAACTTCAAACTTCAAACTTCAAACTTCAAACTTCAAACTTCAAACTTGAATCTTGAAACTTGAAACTTGAAACTTGATACTTGAAACTAGAAACTCGAAACACGAAACTGTAAACTGGAAACTCGAAACTCGAAACTGGAAACTTGAAGCTCGAAACTCGAAACTTGAAGCTCGAAACTCGAAACTCGAAACTCGAAACTCGAAACTTGAAAGGAAAGACTTTACCCTTGAAATTTGAACATTGAAACGAAACTTAAACCTTAAAATCTATAATTTAAAATTTGAATCTTGGAACTTCAAACTTGGAGAACTTGAAACTTGAAACTTCAAACTTGAAACTGGAAACTCGAAATTCGTAACTCAAAACTCGAAGCTCGATTTGGTAACATGAGACTCGTTACTTGACATTTGAAATTTGATTTTTGAAAGATGGTATACTTGAAATCTTGAACGATTGTGAACCTGAAACCCTTAGCGCTTGTAAAACTTGAAAAGCTTATTCGCCTGAAATTTTAGAAATGTGAAACCTGGTATAGTTAAAAACTTCAAAATTTAGAGGCGTAGGCATTTAAAACTTGTAAATGTGGATACCTAACAACTTAGAAACTTTGAAGCTTAAGAAATTGGTTATATAAAATCGTGAAGGCTCTAAAGCTTAACTATCCTAAGGTAAACGTTTGAAACCTCGAAAGCTAAAAGTTTTGAAGTCTCGACAGCTTGAAGGTTTCAAAACTTAAGAATAGAAGATTTGAAAATATTAATACTTGAAAGCTTGGAAGTGAAAACTTGGAAGACTGAAAGTTTTGAAGCTTGGAAGCTAGAAAGATCGAAAGCTAGAAAACTCGAGAGTTCGAGAGCACGAGTTCTTGAATGTTTCTGAGCTTAGAAGCTTGTGAGCTCGGAAGTTTGGACGCTTGAAAGCTTGAAAGTTTGAAAAAATTGAAAGCTTGAAGGCTTGAAAGCTATAAAGCTTGAAAGGTTGAAAACTTGGAATCTTGAATCGTTAAAAATTGAAAGTTAAACTTGAAAAATTCAAATCGTGGAAACTCGAAAACTTTAAATGTCGAAAACTCGAAAACTAGAAAACTCGAAAACTCGAAAACTCGAAAACTCGAAAACTCGAAAACTCGAAAACACGATAACTCGAAAACTTGAAAACTTGAAAACTCGAAAACTCGAAAACTCAAAAACTCGAAAACTTGAAAACTTAAAAACTCGAAAACTTGAAAACTTGAAAAACTCGAAAGCTTGTGAACTTTAAAACTGGAAAACTTAAAATTGCAAAAGCTCAAAACTTGAGAACCTGAAAGTTTAGGAGCTAGAAGGGTAAGAGCTAAAAAAATTAAATGTATAAAAACATGAAAATCTGAAACTTTGAAACTTGATAACTTGAATAAGAGAAAAATTTAAAAACGGGAAACAAAGAAACAAGAAAACATGAAAATTTTAAAACTTGAAAACTGGAAAACGAGTTTGTAAGCTTGAAAGCTTGAAAGCTCAAAAATTTAAATGCTTGAAAACTTGAACGTTTGAAAACTTAAATATTTGAAAACAAAGCTTGAAAACTTAAAAATCGAAAATTGGAAATGGAAAATTGAAAAGCTTGAAAAATTGTAATCTTGAAAACTTTTAAAAAAATTGCAAAATTGGAACATCGCAAAAATGGAAAATTGGAAAATAGGTAAAATTGGAAAATTGGAAAATTGGAAAATTGGAAAAATTTTAAAATTGGAAAATTGGAAAATTGGAAAATTGGAAAATTGGAGAATTGGAAAATTGAAAAATTGAAAAATTGGAAAATTGGAAAAATTGCCAAATTAAAAAATTGGAAATTTGAAAAATTGGAAAATTTGAAAATTAAAAATTTGGAAAATGGAAAAATTGCAAAATTGGAAAATTGGAAAATTGGAAAAATGGAAAATTGGAAAATTGGAAAATTAGAAAAATTGCAAAATTGGAAAATTGCAATATTGGAAAATTGGAAATTTGAAAAATTGGAACATTTGAAAATTGGAAAATTAGAAAATTGAAAAATTTGAAAATTGGCAAATGGGAACAATTTTAAAATTGGAAAATTAGAAAATTTAAAAATTAGAAAATTTAAAAATTGCAAAATTGCAAAATTGGATAATTGGAGAATTGGAAAAATGGAAAATTTAAAAATTGGAAAAATTTCAAAATTGGAAAATTGGAAATTTGGAAATTTGAAAAATTGGAAAATTTAAAAATTAAAAAACTGGAAAATTAAAAAATTGGAAAATTGAGAAATTAGAAAATTGAAAACTTAAAAAAATTGCAAAATTGGAACATTACAAAAATGGAAAATTAAAAAATTGGAAAATTGGAAAATTAAAAAATTGAAAAATTGAAAAATTGGAAAATGGAAAAATTGGAAAATTGGAAAATTGGAAAATGGGAAAATTGGAAAATTGGAAAATTGGAAAATTGGAAAATTTTAAAAATTGCAAAATTGGAAAATTGGATAATTAGAAAATTGGAAAAATAAAAATTTGGAAAATTGGAAAAATTGCCAAATTGGAAAATTGGAAAATTGGAAGTGAAAAATTGGAAAATTTGAAAATTAAAAATTTAGAAAATTGAAAAATTGCAAAATTGGAAAATTGGAAAATTGGAAAAGTGGAAAATTGGAAAATTGGAAAATTTGAAAAATTACAAAATTGGAAAATTGGAAAATTGGAAATTTGAAAAATTGGAACATTTGAAAATTGGAAAATTAGAAAATTGAAAAATTGAAAAATTGGAAAATTTGAATACTTGAAAATTTTAAAGCTTGAAACTTTGGACGTTTAACCTGAAAGTATAAAAACTGAAAACTTTAAAGACTGCATTTACTTCCCGTTGAACGAATACCAGCCCCCATAACAAAAATGTTGCTTGGCTGTCTATTGCTATGCGCAGCTGTTACGCACATGCTGCACTATACTGGAATTTGCAAAACTATACTATTACTACAGGAAGAACCAACAAGTGTAAGAAAAACGAATGTAAAGGATAAAAGCCGTTTTTGTTTATTGAATTTAAAACAATTTGGTACAAACGCTATTTCAGGGTGAGATTTGTTCACACTGTCTTTGCACTGTAGTACTATCAAAGAGCAAGTATCGTCCACTTCATCCAGACGAAACTATTCGATTTTCACCCCAACCTCTCCTCAACTCAAGGAGGTTTTTTGATCTTATAAACAGCGTCTTAAAAATGTTCCAAATTCCCCTTGTCTTAACTGGACGTTTCACTAGTTTTTGCGTCAGACTTAGGTGGTGCAAGCACTACAGGGTCGTCTTTCTTAAAAATGGTACTCCTCAACGCATCCACACCTATTACAATCCACGTCTTCCATGAGAATGTTCTATAATTCCCCCTCTTCTCAACACCTCTATAACGTCACGTCTCCGTTGGACTTCATCTCCTTCCTCAGTTCCTTGCATCTGTTGTATAACGTCAAACCTCTGCGCGGCGCTTTCCTGAAAGTAGCTGAAAATGTTTGAATCTTTTGACATGCAGTGCCGTAGATCCTTTGCGCTGAGGATAAACACCTCTGTAGCCTCTATCGCAAGCGCAGTACCAGTTCGCAGCCCTTGGTTCAAAAAAATCGGCAAAGAACCAAAATGGTCACCGTCTTCGAAATGCCTGTATTCTTTTCCATTGCGAAGAATAAACGCAATGGTTCCGCAATTTACAAAGTACACACAATCGGCAACGTCTCCTATGTTGAAGATGACATCGTTGGGCAGGTAGATCGTGTAGCGCATGTGCGCAACTATAAGCCCCACTGTCGATTTTGACATCTTCTGAAAGACCCCAACTTTGGCAATTAGATCCTGGCAGTCGTGCAAAAAGATCTCCTGCTTTAAATGGGAGGAAACTGTGCTTAAAATCAGGTTCTCTTTGAAGAAATGCTTCGCAAAGCGATACTCGTAGTACATGATCAAGCGGCGCTTGAGTTGTAGCGGTAATTTTTTCCTGCGCATGAACTCTGTAAGATCGTTGAACCGCTGCTGGTACTTGGTGGTTGAAACGTTGATTGTTTGGACGATTTCTACCAGCATTACGGTTGCGTACGCTGAGTAGAAGATGCCGCACAGGTATAAGATGGTGTAGGTCAGTTGTTCGAATGGATCTTCGGTATAGTACCGTCCCCAACCGGCGAGGTAGAAGTGACAGCACGTCTGTAAAAGACATTTAACGTAGATTTCAGTGACTGTTATGTTGAGCAGTTTTGGGTGTATGCCGGCTTGTACGACCCATGACGCGTTGGTTAAGCCGTTTTCGTACAGAGACTCGAGCTGCTTCGGGACAATGTAGATTAAGCATGTCCAAAAGTGTAAAATTAAGAAACCAAGGACCAACAGGCAAATAAACTGCTGGACGATAGATTCAAGGTTCGCTAGTTGCATTATCCTCGTTAAGTAGTTCAACATGGTCTTGGTTCTCACAATGATCATAAGTTCGAAACTGGCACTCAACGTGTGGTACTCTGACGCGCGTACGAAAGCCGTAACGAACACTTTAAGTGGTAATATCCCAAGCATGTCAAAAATAAAGTACGACAACAGGTAGCTTTTCGCTATGGTTTTGAGGTCAAGGTAGATCACCTTCGTTTGGCCGTTGTAGGTTCCAGTGATGAAGCAAAGAACGCTATTGGTCAAAATTAACGTACTGGTTGACATGTTAACCACCTTAATAATAATTCCTGCTCGGTTTCCTTCGGCAAACACGCCACCGATGGTTGTCACAAAAGCAATCCGCATGGGTTGTATTATAAAATGGAGAAGCCACGCAAAACCCATTACCACTTCGCGCACAAGTGACAAAGTACTAAACGGGTGGATGACAAAAGGTTTGGCAACGCGTACCTGTCTTCTCTTCTCTAGGTTTATCGCAGCTTGGCTTCGAAAGTACGTCCTGCTCTGGTCGTTCGCTGTGGAAATTAGCAAAATGTTGCGCAAGGCACTTGTTAGCCGTCTAAATTTGCTGGCGTTTGGTGGTAGAGCAGGTAGACAGCTTCTAGACTTGGTTTTTAGTCCACACTGGTGGGGAGTAGAGTGGTGACTTTTCGTAAAAAATGGCATGGTTTAGATGTTGCAAGATAGTTTGAAGTTGTCAAATTTGATTTGGCATTGAGCTACTTTGATGTTTTGACGCAGACAGTGCCTTCTATGTTTGGATGGACGAGCTGCTGAGTTTTTCAGGACTCCAAATTTTTGATAATTCAGTCAAAAGCCTTTCAGAATTTTGATCGTTTGGTTGGTTTGCAGATTACCATCCCCACATAAACACTGATAAAACAGTAGCAAAGTTTGAAGATCCGCACCGATATTGCGCAGTGTTTAAGATGATTTGCGCATTTTTTTGCGGGAAGAAACACAAACTTCTAGGCGTTTGATTAAACAGCTCGCCCAGAAATGACAGACGCCAACCAAGCACGTTTCTAATGTTAGAAGTTCGATTGCTTTCATTTTTTTCGTTTCTCAAACGTTGAGCTGCCATGCGCAACTTTTGGCGCGCAGTGATACGCTCCTCTTGGTGTTGACTTACTTGCGGTGTATTCTTTGTTCTCAAGCTCGGGCAGGTACGCCAGATGCCAACCAGCACCTTCGTAACCTGATTTACTGTTTACTGTTTTCCCAGACGTTGGGAAGCCCTTTGCAACATTTGGCGGGCTGTAATGCACTCTTCTTGGTGTTTGGCTCACTTGCGGTTATTCCTATCCTCAAGTTTACCTACGAAAGGCAGACGTCAACCAAGCACGTTGTAATCTGAGTGGTTTGCATTCCAGCTTACTCGTTTTCCAAAACGTTGAGGAGCCTTATCAACTTTTGGGGCGCAATGATACACTCTTTAGCGCGATGCTAGGGCTGGTTTAAAAAATGTTAACAATACGATAAAAGCCGGCCACAATCAGCAAAATATAAATGATCCACTAGAACTATAGCACAACTGTTAGGTTATAACAAAAGCTAGCTTAAATACCCATAAATTCGTGCTTTTTCCATTGAAGCAATCCTACCGTTGCTTTAAACAATTTTAAACAAATAGCTAAAAGACGGAACAGTTAAAGGGTGTAAAAGATCTCTTAGAACTATACCAGAACTGTTAAGAGATAGCAAAGATTATCTAAAATGGCGATAAACTGATACTTTCGTCTGATGGAGCGATGCCAGCGATAGATTAAATAATGATAAACAAATGGATCAAAGCCGGAACAGTCGTCAAAATGCAGATGATTCATTAGAACTATAGCAAAACTGTTAGGATATAACAAAAGTTAGCTCAAATGCCCATAAATTTATCCTTTGTTCCATTGAAGCAGTGCTACCGCTGGTTTAAACAATTTTAAACAAATAGCTAAAAGACGGAACAGTTGATGGATGTTAAAGATCCCTTAGAACTATACCAGAACTGTTAAGAGATTACAAAGGTTAGCTAAAATTACGATAAACTGATACTTTCGCCTGGTGGAGCGATGCCAGTGATGGATTAAATAATGATAAACAAATGGATAAAAGCCGGAACAGTCGTCAAAATGCAAATGATTCATTAGAACTTTAGCAATACTGTTAGAAAGCAACAAAAGCCAGTTCAAATACCAATAAATTAGTACCTAGTACCAGGTAAAACAATGCTAGTGCTGGTTTAAAAATGTTAAACGAATGATAAAAGCCAGAACAGTCGGCAAAACGTAAATGATGCATTTGAACTAAAGCAGAACAGTTAGAAGATAACAAATGTTAGCTGGAATTTGGATAAACTAATATTTCCTTTCGATAAAACAATGCTAGCGCTGGTTTAAAAAAGTTAAACAAATGGATAAAAGGCGGAGCAGTTGGCAGGGTGTAAAAGATCCGTTAGAATTATAGTAGAACCGTTAAGAGATAAATTGATGCTTTTTTCCGGTAGAGCGATACTAGCACTGGTTTAAATAATGTTAAACAAATACATAAAAGTCGGAACAGTCGGCAAAATGTAAATGAGCCGCTAGAACTGTAGCAGAATTGCTAGGAGGTAATATAAGTTAGTTGAAATGATGATAAACTGATAATTTCTTTCGCTAGATCGATGCTGGTGTTGATTTAAAATATGTTAAACAAATGATAAAAGCCGGAACAATAAAAAAAAACGTAAATAATCCGTTAGAACTATAGCAGAATGTTAGGAGATAACAATGTTAAAAGAATGTTGATAAACCTTTTTTCGGTAGAGCGACGCTAGTGCTGGTTTGAACAATTTAAACAAATGAATAAATGTCGGAACAGTTTTCAAATTGCAGAACTATAAGTTAACTGGGATTTTGACAAACTCGACAAATTCCTATAAAGCGATGCTAAAGAAATTGATAAAAGCGGAACAGTCGGTAAAATTCAAATTATCATTTAGGGTTATAGCAGAACTGTTTGGAGATAATAAAAGTTAGCTAACATGCCGGTAGAGAATACTATATTCGGGTAGAGCAGTACCAGTGCTGCCTTAAAATACGTTAAGCATATGAAAAAAAGCGGAACAGTAGGTTAAATTTAAATGATCCGTTGGAACTATAACAGACTGTTTAGAGATAGCAAAGATCAGCTAAAATTCCAATAAAATAATGCTTTATTCTGGCAGAGCGGTGCCGGTGCTGATTTAAAATAGGTTAAGCAATTGGAAAAAAGCGGAGCAGTCCGTAAAATCTAAATTATCCGTTAAATCGATAGCTAAACTTTTAGAAAATAACAAAGGTTAGCTAAAATTCTGATTAAATAATACTTGATTCTGGTAAAGCGGTGTCAGTGCCTCTATACAATATGTTAAGCAAATGGAAAAAAGCGGAACAGTCGGTAAAATTTAAATGATCCGTTAGATCTATAGCAAAACTGTTAGAAACTAACAAAGGTTAGCTGAAATGCCGATAAAATAGTATTTTATTCTGTTAGTCCGGTACCGGCGCTGGTGTAAAAAATGTTAAACAAATGGAAAAAATGCGGAACAGTCGGTAAAATTTAAATGATGCGTTAGATCTATAGCGCAAATGTTAGGAAATAGCAAAAGTCAGCTAAAATTTCGGTCAAATAATACTTGATTCTGGTACAGCGGTGCCAGCGCCTGTTTAAACTATGTTAAGCAAATGCAAAAAAGCGGAACAGTCGATAACATTTAAATGATCCGTTAGGAGATAGCAAAGATTAGTTTGATAAAAAAAACCTTTTATTCTGGTAGAGCGGTGTCAGTGCTGATTTAAAATATAATAAACAAATGCAAAAAAGCGGAACAGTCGGTGAACTCCAAATGATCCATTAGATCTGTAGCAGAATTATTAGAAAATAACAAAGGTTAGCTAAAGTGCCAATATAATATTACTATATACTGTTAGACCGGTACCGGCGCTGGTATAAAAAATGTTAGGCAAATGGGAAAAAGCAGAACAGTAGGTTAATTTGAATTGATCCGTTATATCTGTAGCAGAACTGTTACAAAATAGCAAAGATTAGCTAAAATGTTGATAAAATAATACTTTATTCTGGTAGAACGTTGTCAGTGCCTGTTTAAAATATGTTAAGCAAATTGAAAAAAGCGGAACAGTCAGCAGAAACTAAATGATCCATTACATCTATAGCAGAACTGTTAGAAAATAACAAAGGTAAGCTAAAATTCCGATCCTGTAATGCTTTATTCTGGTAGAACGGTGCCAGCCACTTCTTAAAATAGGTTAGGCAAACGGAAAAAAGCGGAACACTCGGAAAAATTTAAATGATCCGTTAGATCCATAGCAGAACTGTTAGGAGATAGCAAAGATTAGCCAAGGTGCCGATAAAATTATACTTGATTCTGGTAGAGCAGGGCCAGCGCCTGTTTAAAATACGTTAGGTAAATGGGAAAGAGCGGAACAGTAAGTGAATTCTAAATGATCCATAAGATATATAGCAGAACTGTTAGAAAATAACAAAGGTAAGCTAAAATTCCGATCCTGTAATGCTTTATTCTGGTAGAACGGTGCCAGCCACTTCTTAAAATAGGTTAGGCAAACGGAAAAAAGCGGAACACTCGGAAAAATTTAAATGATCCGTTAGATCCATAGCAGAACTGTTAGGAGATAGCAAAGATTAGCCAAGGTGCCGATAAAATTATACTTGATTCTGGTAGAGCAGGGCCAGCGCCTGTTTAAAATACGTTAGGTAAATGGGAAAGAGCGGAACAGTAAGTGAATTCTAAATGATCCATAAGATATATAGCAGAACTGTTAGAAAATAACAAAGGTTAACTGAAATGCCGATAAAATAGCACTTTATTCTGTTAGTCCGGTGCCGGCGCTGGTGTAAACAATGTTAAGCAAATGGAAAAAATGCGGAACAGTCGGTAAAATTTAAATGATGCGTTAGATCTATAGCGCAAATGTTAGAAGATGGCAAAGATTAGCTACAATTCTGATAAAATAACGCTTCATTCTGGTAGAATTGTGCCAGTGTTGATGTAAAATATGTTAAGCAAGGTGAAAAAAGCGGAGCAATCAGTTAAATTTAAATGCTTTGTTAGATCTATAACAGAACTGTCAAGGGATAGCAAAGGTTAGCTAAAATGCCGAGAAAATAGTACTTTATTCTGTTGACCAGTACCGGCGCTGTGTAAAAAGTCTTAAGCAAATTGAAAAAAGCGGAACAGTCGGTAAAATTTAAATAATGCGCTAGATCTATAGCGCAACTGTTATGTGATAGCAAAGATTGGCTAAGATGCCGATTAAATAATACTTGATTCTGGTAGAGCGGTGCCAGTACTGATATAAAATATGTTAAGCAAATGGAAAAAAGCGGAACAGTCGGTAAAATTTAAATGATCCGTTAGATCTACAGTAGAACTGTTAGAAAATAACAAAAGTTAGGTGAAATGCCGATAAAATAGTACTTTATTCTGTTAGTCCGGTACCGGCGCTGGTGTAAAAAATGTTAAACAAATGGAAAAATGCGGAACAGTTGGTAAAATTTAAATGATGCGTTAGAGCTATAGCGCGACTGTTAGGAAATAGCAAAGGTCAACTAAAATTTCGTTCAAATAATACTTGATTCTGGTAGAGCGGTGCCAGCGCCTGTTTACAATATATTAGGTAAATGAAAAAGAGCGGAACAGTCGGTGAAATCTAAATCATTTTTTAGATCTATAACAGGACTGTTAGAAAATAACAAAGGTTAGCTAAAATGCCGATAAAGTAGTACTTTATTCTGTTAGTCCGGTACCCGTGCTGGTGTAAAAATTGTTAAGCAAATGCAAAGAAGCGGAACAGTCGGTAAAATTTAAATTTGTTAGATCTATAGCAGAACTGTTAGGAGATATGAAAGATTAGCTAAAATGCTGATAAAATAACGCTTTATTCTGGTAGAGTTGAGCCAATGTTAATTTAAAATATGTTAAGCAAACGGGGGAAAGCGGAGCAATCGGTTAAATTTAAATGATCCGTTAGATCTATTGCAGAACTGTATGGAAATAGCAAAGGTTAGCTAAAATGCTGATAAAATAATGCTTTTTTCTGGTAGAACGGCGCCAGTACTGATTTAAAATATGTTAAGCAAATGGAAAAAAGCGGAACAGTCGGTAAAATTTGAATGATCCGTTAGATCTATAGCAGATCTGCTCCGAGATAGCAAAGATTGGCTAAAATGCCAATAAAATAATCCTTTTTTCTGGTAGAGTGGTGCCACTGCTGATTTAAAATATGTGAGCAAATGGAAAAAAGCGGAACAGTCGGTAAAATTTAAATGATCCGTTAGATCTATAGCAGAACTGCTCCGAGATAGCAAAGATTAGCTAAAATGTCAATAAAATAATGCTTTATTCTGGTAGAGTGGTGCCACTGCTCATTTAAAATATGTGAGCAAATGGAAAAAAGCGGAACAGTCGGTAAAATTTAAATGATCCGTTAGATCTATAGCAGATCTGCTCCGAGATAGCAAAGATTAGCTAAAATGCCAATAAAATAATCCTTTTTTCTGGTAGAATGGTGCCACTGCTGATTTAAAATATGTTAGCCAAATGGAAAAAAGCGGAACAGTCGGTAAAATTTAAATGATCCGTTAGATCTATAGCAGAACTGCTCCGAGATAGCAAAGATTAGCTAAAACGCCAATAAAATAATGCTTTTTTCTGGTAGAGTGGTGCCACTGCTGATTTAAAATATGTTAGCCAAATAAAAAAAAGCGGAACAGTCGGTAAAATTTAAATGATCCGTTAGATCTATAGCAGAACTGCTCCGAGATAGCAAAGATTAGCTAAAATGCCAATAAAATAATCCTTTTTTCTGGTAGAATGGTGCCACTGCTGATTTAAAATATGTTAGCCAAATGGAAAAAAGGGAACAGTCGGTAAAATTTAAATGATCCGTTAGATCTATAGCAGAACTGCTCCGAGATAGCAAAGATTAGCTAAAACGCCAATAAAATAATGCTTTTTTCTGGTAGAGTGGTGCCACTGCTGATTTAAAATATGTGAGCAAATGGAAAAAAGCGGAACAGTCGGTAAAATTTAAATGATCCGTTAGATCTATAGCAGATCTGCTCCGAGATAGCAAAGATTGGCTAAAATGCCAATAATATAATCCTTTTTTCTGGTAGAGTGGTGCCACTGCTGATTTAAAATATGTGAGCAAATGGAAAAAAGCGGAACAGTCGGTAAAATTTAAATGATCCGTTAGATCTATAGCAGAACTGCTCCGAGATAGCAAAGATTGGCTAAAATGCCAATAAAATAATCCTTTTTTCTGGTAGAGTGGTGCCACTGCTGATTTAAAATATGTTAGCCAAATAAAAAAAAGCGGAACAGTCGGTAAAATTTAAATGATCCGTTAGATCTATAGCAGAACTCCTCCGAAATAGCAAAGATTAGCTAAAATGTCAATAAAATAATGCTTTTTTCTTGTAGAGTGGTGCCACTGCTGATTTAAAATATGTGAGCAAATGGAAAAAAGCGGAACAGTCGGTAAAATTTGAATGATCCGTTAGATCTATAGCAGAACTGTTTGGAGGTAGCAAAGATTACCTACAATGCTGATAGTTTAACGCTTTATTCAGTAAGAGCGGTGTCAGTGCTGATTTAAGATCTGTCTAGCAAATGAAGAAAAGCCCGAATAGTTGGAAAAATATATTGAAAAACGTTAAGGGTTGCTGGAATCCTGGCAAAATAATATTTATTGTAGTGGAACGTTCCTGGCGTTGGGTTTAATAACGTTTAACAAATGGAGAAAAAGCTGAACAGTTGGCCGATTTGAATGCGGAGCGTCAGAACCATCTAGAACTATGGTTGACAAGCTGAAACCACTTTTGTAATAGGAGGATTGCACTAAATTGCTTAAACATACTAAGACGAGGTATTGAACTATTCTGGAAGCTTAAAACGCTCTGCTGTGAGATGTCACTTTACCACTACGGCGTAGTCTTAAAACCGCCAAAGATACCAACACGCGTCTCCAAAAGATGGCGTACGCAATCGCAAACCAGAAAAACCGTATCAAATCCTCCTGCATTTAATTATACGATTACAAAGAACGTTTTCTTCAACGGGATAAAAGATGAGCTGTAAAATAATTTATGAACCCGTTTGTGTGGGTTCAAAACATACAATGTAGCAGTCGCAGTCGCAGTCGCAGTCCGCAGCATTCTTGTGTGTCGTTGTCTTCTTCCAACGCACCGAATACCGCACAACGGGATTTCATGATTTATGTCGGTGGAGATGCAGCGAAGAAGACTCACTCGTCCCTCGTTCTCTTCTTAAACAAATTTTATTCATGCTATTTAATTAGTTTATGTTGTTGTCTTAAATTTAAATCTGATAATGCGTTATAAATTATTGATGGTTTGGTTTAACAAACAGGATATTTTATTATGCAGATTTATTTACATAAAATACTGAGGATGATGATAACTTTCGCCTGTTCCCACGTTTGAAAAAATTGCGTCGCTGGTGTAAAAGTAAGCGCTTTTTAAATACCACAGTTTCGAAAACCTTCACAAATGAGGTCTACCTTTTTTCCTTGAAATAGAAGCTTTTAATGCTATCCTGTGGTCGGCTGAAAGGCATCTATTGTCTTTTTTTCCAAGGCACCTATTGCTGGAAGAGTGTGGGACTCGCCTAATTAACTGGGATACCCACTAAACTCCTTTCTCCTTCCCTTTTGTGATAAAGCGCCCTGGGACCACCGTAAGAGTGCTTGAGCGGCATGGGGGATAAAACGATACCTCCATGGTCGTACTTTGTACTAACTACTATTCTGCAGATGTCTCTCAATCTTCTCCCTAGTAGTTATAATAGTAGTAATAAATTTTTCAATTTCCGCCTAATTCTGCGGTGACATAAGTATTAGTTTCACCATGAAAAAACCTAGAAAAACCTCGACCCTGGATCTCTTTTGTAGCCATCGTGGACAATGAAAGAGAGTGTGCGCCACGTGGTCTTGCTCTCCGCGCACAATACATCGGTCATCCCCATACTTGCCGAAACTTATATTAGTTGGGCTAGGTGGTAGCCAACCTCTCTATACGAACGAGAGATCCACGGTTGAATATCTGGTACAGGTGCTTAGTTCACCTGCCTTTGTCCGATGCATTCCATCAGGTCTTCCACACCTCTGGCCTCAAATTTGCTTACATGAAGGAATCTCATCGCTCTTCGTTCCTCGCTAAACAAATCTATAGGAATGACGTCTGCAATTGCCACAATGGCTTCCTCAGATTCAGCTTTGTATGCGCTGGTAATCCTCAGCGCCATGTGTTTTGTACCTTTAGAATTAGGTTTCTTTTATTGGCAAAATGTATGCTTTTGGCCTAGATTGGGGCCACGTATAACATGATGGAGTCCGTTATCACAGCCAAAACACACCTTTTACTAGTGTTTGGCCCACCTTTTTCTCTATTAGCCTATTTGCAGAAGTTTGTGCCTTTTAAGGCTACTGCTGTAGTTGGAATTTAAAGGACAAACTTCGGTCTAATGAGATACTCAAATCATTTAAATTTTACCGACTGTTCCGCTTTTTTGCATTTGTTTAATATATTTTAAACAGCCTCTGGCACTGCTCTACCAGAATCAAGTATTATTTTATCGGCATTTTAGCTAATCTTTGCTATCTCCTCACGGTTCTGCTATAGATCTAACCGATCATTTATATTTTACCGCCTTTACCGCTTTTTTCCATTTGCTTAACATTTTTTACACCAGCGCCTGTACCAGTCTAACAGAATATAGTACTATTTAATTGGCATTTTAGCTAACCTTTCTTATTTCCTAACAGTTCTACTATAGATCGAACAAATTATTTGGATTTTACAGACTGTTCCGCTTTTTTTCATTTGCTCACGTATTTTAAATCAGCAGTGGCACCACTCTACCAGAAAAAAGCATTATTTTATTGGCATTTCAGCTAATCTTTGCTATCTCGGAGCAGTTTTGCTATAGATCTAACGGATCATTTAAATTTTACCGACTGTTCCGCTTTTTTCCATTTGCTTAACATTTTTTACACCAGCGCCGGCACAGTCTAACAGAATATAATACTATTGTATAGGCATTTTAGCTAACCTTTCTTATTTCCTAACAGTTCTACTATAGATCGAACAAATCATTTGGATTTTACTGACTGTTCCGTTTTTTTCATTTGCTCGCATATTTTAATCAGCAGTGGCACCAGCCTACCAGAATAAAGCATTATTTTATCGACATTTTGGGTAAATTTTGATATCTCCTAACAGTTCTCCTGTAGGTCTAACGGATCATTCAAATTTTACCGACTGTTCCGCTTTTTTCCATTTGCTTACGTATTTTAAATCAGCAGTGGCACCACTCTACCAGAAAAATGCATGATTTTTTGGCATTTTAGCTAATCTTTGCTATCTCGGAGCAGTTCTGCTATAGATCTAACGGATCATTTTAATTTTACCGACTGTTGCTTAACATATTTTAAACAGGCGCTGGCACCGCTCTACCAGAATCAGTTATTATTTTATCAGCATTTTAGTTAACCATTGTTATTTCCTAACAGTTCTGCTATACATCTAACGGATCATTTAGGTTTTACCACCTGTTCCGCGTTTTTCCATTTACTTAACATTTTTTACACCAGCGTCGGTACCAGTCTAGCAGAATAAAGTACTATTTTATCGGCATTTTAGCTAACCTTTGTTATTTTCTCACGGTTCTGCTATAAATCTAATGGATCATTTAGATTTCGCGGACTGTTCCGCTTTTTTTCATTTGCTTAACGTATTTTAAACAGGCGCTGTCACCGTTCTACCAGAATCGAGTATTATCTTATCGGCATTTTCGCTGAACTTTTTTTAATTCCTAACAGTTCTGCTATAGATCGAACAAATCATTTTGATTTTACAGACTGTTCCGCTTTTTCCCATTTGCTTAACATATTTTAAGCCAGCGCTAGTACTGCTCTACCAGAATAAAATACTAGTTTCACCATGTTTATCGATAATAACTGCTTTCCTAGAAAAAACTCGACCCTAGATTTCTTCTGTAGTCATCGTGGTCAATGAAAAAGCGTGTGCGCCACGTGGACTGGCTCTCCGCACACAATACATCGGTCATCTTCATACTTGACAAACTTTTATAGATAGTTGGCAAAACAGCCATGTCCAGTGAGAGTCGGACTAGATGGTACCCAACCTATCTATGCGAACGAGAGATCCACGGCTGAATCTCCAGTATCAGGTGCTTACTTCATCTGCCTTTGTCCGATGCATTCCATCAGGTCTGCCACGTCTCTAATGTCTCGGTTCTTGCCTCAAATTTGCCCATCGCTCTCAGTTCCTCACCAAGCAAATCTATAGGAATGACGCATGCAGATACAGTTTTGTATGCGCTGGCAATCCTCAGCGCTATGCGCTTTTGTACCTTTACAATTAGGTTTCTTTTGTTGGCAATATGCATGCTTTCGGCCCAGATTGGGGTCCGTATAACTTGATGGAGTCCGTTACCGCACCCAAAAACACGCCTTTTACTGGCGTTTGGCCCACCTATATTCCCCATTAGCCTGTTTGCAGCAATTTGTGCCTTTTTAGGCTACTCCTCTAGATGGAGCTTAAAGAACAAACTTCTATCTAATGAGATACCCAAATACCTGACCGATTCTTGCGACCTCAATTCTATTCCAGCCAATTCTATTTGAATGGGTTTTTCTTCTTCCTACCATCAAGACAACCTCAATCTTTTGAGGTGCTAGAGTTAGTCCATTCTCTGTCATCCAACTCGTGACAATGTCTCTAGTTTTTTTTTGCAAGTCACCAGCGCCAGGTCGTCTGCAAAAGCAACAATGGCCAACAACGGCCCAATGGTACTGTCATATATGGCATTCCAAGGAGTGGACCCGGCACCGAGACATGCGGCACTCCGAATGTCACTGGCAAATCTCTGCCATTTTGGTAGAACGCTACCGACCTGTCGTGAAGATAACTATCTTTAATGCTCCGCAGGTATGGTGATATCCCCAGTTGCTTGATGGTATTCGGTATCCCTTCCCAGTTTGTGGTGTTGAACGCATTTTGTACGTCCAACGTCACGATCAGACACAATTATCAGGTGCGCGAGGTACCCGTCATGGCATGCCTAGCGTATCCCACCACTTCTTTCAATGCATCTAGGGTCGAACGGCACTTTCTAAATCCAAACTGCACATGGGAGATACCATTCTTTTCCTCTACCTCTTTTTTAAATCTTGCATTAATCATTCCGCTATTTTCGCTACCGTATCTATTAAACATATAGGCCGGTACAAAGATTTAATCCCTGGTTTCTTAATAAGTACAACCCTTGCATTTTCCCTTGCGTGGAACGTAACCATTTACCAAGATCTCATTCATTACGGTTAAAGTGACTTCAGGCATGGTATCAACCGACACCCTTACAGCTTCGACCTTGGTGCTCTCCTCAGTTTGAGCTTTTTGGCAGCCACATTTAATTCCTCGCATGTAAAAAAAAGGATAGATCCATGGCACTTTCTTCCTCCCCACTACCCCTCCGGAATAATGCTTCTAGAGTACATCCAGGGAAGAATCTCATCCGCCTGTCTTTTCAGTTTTTGGGCAGCAATTTTGTACCAAAGTCCCCACGTATGGTTATTTATCTCCCTACAGAGTTCCCTCCAACATCTCTTCTGACTTTGTTTTATGGACTCTTTAAACTCCTTTTTATCTTAAAGGAACCTCTCTGGTGTTCATAGGTGTCGGGAGCTCTCCTCCTGGCAGAATTGTCCTCAGGTCTCAGATTAGAAATCTCTTGGGGCCAATAAACCTATCTACCGCTACCCATCCGATCCAAGATGGCTGATAAAAACAAAGTCCACTTCAAAGGTGGGTTTTCTGAGCAGCCATTTGACTTTTCTTTGAAGTCCCTTGTCTACGTTAGAGGCTTGAGTGCCAATCCACCTGATAAAAACAAAGTCTACTCCAAAGGTGATTTTTCTGAGCAGCTGTTTGGCTTTCCTTTGAACTCTCTTGTCTATGTTAGAGCCATGCGTGCCAACCCACTTGATAGAAACAAAGGGCATTCCAATTGAACTTTGTTTCTATCAAGTAGGTTGGCACTCAAGGCTCTCACGTAGACAAGGGAGTTTAAAAAAAGGCCAAACATCTGCTCAGAAAACTCACCTTCGTAGTGGACTTTGCTTTTATCAGGCGGGTTGGCACTCAAAAGCTCTAATGCAGACCAGGGAGTTCAAAGAAAAACTATAAAACTGCTCAAAAATAAGACATTCCGGTTGAACTTTGTTTCTATCAAGTGGGTTGGCACTCAAGGGTCTCACATAGACAAGGAAGTTTAAGGAAAGTCAAACATCGTCTCAGAAGACCCACCTTCGGAGTGGAATTTGTTTTTATGAGGTGGGGTGGTACTCAAAGGCTCTAATGTACACCGGGGAGTTCAAAGAAAAACCACAAAGCTGCTCAAAAATAGGACATTCCGGTTGGACTTTGTTTCTATCAACTGGGTCAGCACTCAAGGCTCTCACGTAGACAAGGGAGTTCAAAGAAAAACCAAACATCTGCTCAGAAAACTTATCTTCAGAGTGGACTTTGTTTTTATGAAGTGGGGTGGCACTCAAAAGCTCTAATGTACACCAGGGAGTTCAAAGAAAAACCACAAAGCTGCTCAAAAATAAGACATTCCGGTTGAACTTTGTTTCTATGAAGTGGGTTGGCACTCAAGGCTTTCACATAGACAAGGAAGTTTAAGGAAAGTCAAACATCGTCTCAGAAGACCCACCTTCGGAATGGAATTTGTTTTTATGAGGTGGGGTGGTACTCAAAGGCTCTAATGTACACCGGGGAGTTCAAAGAAAAACCACAAAGCTGCTCAAAAATAAGACATTCCGGTTGAACTTTGTTTCTATCAACTGGGTCAGCACTCAAGGCTCTCACGTAGACAAGGGAGTTCAAAGAAAAGCCAAACATCTGTTCAGAAAACTTATCTTCAGAGTGGACTTTGTTTTTATGAAGTGGGATGGCACTCAAAGGCTCTAATGTACACCAGGGAGTTCAAAGAAAAACCACAAAGATGCTCAAAAATAAGACATTCTGGTTGAACTTTGTTTCTACCAAGTGGGTTGGCACTCAAGGGTCTCACATAGACAAGGAAGTTTAAGGAAAGTCAAACATCGTCTCAGAAGACCCACCTTCGGAGTGGAATTTGTTTTTATTAGGTGGAGTGGTACTCAAAGGCTCTAATGTACACCGGGGAGTTCAAAGAAAAACCACAAAGCTGCTCAAAAATAAGACATTCCGGTTGAACTTTGTTTCTATCAACTGGGTCAGCACTCAAGGCTCTCACGTAGACAAGGGAGTTTAAAAAAAGGCCAAACATCTGCTCAGGAAACTCACCTTCGAGTGGACTTTGTTTTATAGGTGGGTGGCACTCAAAGGCTCTAATGTACACCAGGGAGTTCAAAGAAAAACCACAAAGATGCTCAAAAATAAGACATTCCGGTTGAACTTTGTTTCTATGAAGTGGGTTGGCACTCAAGGCTTTCACATAGACAAGGAAGTTTAAGGAAAGTCAAACATCGTCTCAGAAGACCCACCTTCGGAGTGGAATTTGTTTTATAGGTGGGTGGTACTCAAAGGCTCTAATGTACACCGGGAGTTCAAAGAAAACCACAAAGCTGCTCAAAAATAAGACATTCCGGTTGAACTTTGTTTCTATCAACTGGGTCAGCACTCAAGGCTCTCACGTAGACAAGGGAGTTTAAGGAAAGCCAAACATCTGTCTCAGAAACTCACCTTCGAGTGGACTTTGTTTTTATAGGTGGGTGGCACTCAAAGGCTCTAATGTACACCAGGGAGTTCAAAGAAAACCACAAAGCTGCTCAAAAATAAGACATTCCGGTTGAACTTTGTTTCTATCAAGTGGGTTGGCACTCAAGGCTCTCACATAGACAAGGAAGTTTAAGGAAAGTCAAACATCGTCTCAGAAGACCCACCTTCGGAGTGGAATTTGTTTTATGAGGTGGGTGGTACTCAAAGGCTCTAATGTACACCGGGAGTTCAAAGAAAACCACAAAGCTGCTCAAAATAAGACATTCCGGTTGAACTTTGTTTCTATCAAGTGGGTTGGCACTCAAGGCTCTCACATAGACAAGGAAGTTTAAGGAAAGTCAAACATCGTCTCAGAAGACCCACCTTCGAGTGGAATTTGTTTTTATAGGTGGGTGGTACTCAAAGGCTCTAATGTACACCGGGAGTTCAAAGAAAACCACAAAGCTGCTCAAAATAAGACATTCCGGTTGAACTTTGTTTCTATGAAGTGGGTTGGCACTCAAGGCTTTCACATAGACAAGGAAGTTTAAGGAAAGTCAAACATCGTCTCAGAAGACCCACCTTCGAGTGGAATTTGTTTTATGAGGTGGGTGGTACTCAAAGGCTCTAATGTACACCGGGAGTTCAAAGAAAACCACAAAGCTGCTCAAAATAAGACATTCCGGTTGAACTTTGTTTCTATGAAGTGGGTTGGCACTCAAGGCTTTCACATAGACAAGGAAGTTTAAGGAAAGTCAAACATCGTCTCAGAAGACCCACCTTCGAGTGGAATTTGTTTTATGAGGTGGGTGGTACTCAAAGGCTCTAATGTACACCGGGAGTTCAAAGAAAAACCACAAAGCTGCTCAAAAATAAGACATTCCGGTTGAACTTTGTTTCTATCAACTGGGTCAGCACTCAAGGCTCTCACGTAGACAAGGGAGTTTAAGGAAAGCCAAACATCTGTCTCAGAAACTCACCTTCGAGTGGACTTTGTTTTATGAGGTGGGTGGCACTCAAAGGCTCTAATGTACACCGGGAGTTCAAAGAAAACCACAAAGCTGCTCAAAATAAGACATTCCGGTTGAACTTTGTTTCTATGAAGTGGGTTGGCACTCAAGGCTCTCACATAGACAAGGAAGTTTAAGGAAAGTCAAACATCGTCTCAGAAGACCCACCTTCGGAGTGGAATTTGTTTTATGAGGTGGGTGGTACTCAAAGGCTCTAATGTACACCGGGGAGTTCAAAGAAAAACCACAAAGCTGCTCAAAAATAAGACATTCCGGTTGAACTTTGTTTCTATCAACTGGGTCAGCAATCAAGGCTCTCACGTAGACAAGGGAGTTCAAAGAAAAGCCAAACATCTGTTCAGAAAACTTATCTCCAGAGTGGACTTTGTTTTATGAGGTGGGTGGCACTCAAAGGCTCTAATGTACACCAGGGAGTTCAAAGAAAAACCACAAAGCTGCTCAAAAATAAGACATTCCGGTTGAACTTTGTTTCTATGAAGTGGGTTGGCACTCAAGGCTTTCACATAGACAAGGAAGTTTAAGGAAAGTCAAACATCGTCTCAGAAGACCCACCTTCGGAGTGGAATTTGTTTTTATGAGGTGGGGTGGTACTCAAAGGCTCTAATGTACACCGGGGAGTTCAAAGAAAAACCACAAAGCTGCTCAAAAATAAGACATTCCGGTTGAACTTTGTTTCTATCAACTGGGTCAGCAATCAAGGCTCTCACGTAGACAAGGGAGTTCAAAGAAAAGCCAAACATCTGTTCAGAAAACTTATCTCCAGAGTGGACTTTGTTTTTATGAGGTGGGGTGGCACTGAAAGGCTCTAATGTACTCCGGGGAGTTCAAAGAAAAACCACAAAGCTGCTCAAAAATAAGACATTCCGGTTGAACTTTGTTTCTATGAAGTGGGTTGGCACTCAAGGCTTTCACATAGACTAGGAAGTTTAAGGAAAGTCAAACATCGTCTCAGAAGACCCACCTTCGGAGTGGAATTTGTTTTTATGAGGTGGGGTGGTACTCAAAGGCTCTAATGTACACCGGGGAGTTCAAAGAAAAACCACAAAGCTGCTCAAAAATAAGACATTCCGGTTGAACTTTGTTTCTATCAACTGGGTCAGCAATCAAGGCTCTCACGTAGACAAGGGAGTTCAAAGAAAAGCCAAACATCTGTTCAGAAAACTTATCTCCAGAGTGGACTTTGTTTTTATGAAGTGGGATGGCACTCAAAGGCTCTAATGTACACCAGGGAGTTCAAAGAAAAACCACAAAGCTGCTCAAAAATAAGACATTCCGGTTGAACTTTGTTTCTATGAAGTGGGTTGGCACTCAAGGCTTTCACATAGACAAGGAAGTTTAAGGAAAGTCAAACATCGTCTCAGAAGACCCACCTTCGGAGTGGAATTTGTTTTTATTAGGTGGAGTGGTACTCAAAGGCTCTAATGTACACCGGGGAGTTCAAAGAAAAACCACAAAGCTGCTCAAAAATAAGACATTCCGGTTGAACTTTGTTTCTATCAACTGGGTCAGCAATCAAGGCTCTCACGTAGACAAGGGAGTTCAAAGAAAAGCCAAACATCTGTTCAGAAAACTTATCTCCAGAGTGGACTTTGTTTTTATGAAGTGGGATGGCACTCAAAGGCTCTAATGTACACCAGGGAGTTCAAAGAAAAACCACAAAGATGCTCAAAAATAAGACATTCCGGTTGAACTTTGTTTCTATGAAGTGGGTTGGCACTCAAGGCTTTCACATAGACAAGGAAGTTTAAGGAAAGTCAAACATCGTCTCAGAAGACCCACCTTCGGAGTGGAATTTGTTTTTATTAGGTGGAGTGGTACTCAAAGGCTCTAATGTACACCGGGGAGTTCAAAGAAAAACCACAAAGCTGCTCAAAAATAAGACATTCCGGTTGAACTTTGTTTCTATGAAGTGGGTTGGCACTCAAGGTTTTCACATAGACAAGGAAGTTTAAGGAAAGTCAAACATCGTCTCAGAAGACCCACCTTCGGAGTGGAATTTGTTTTTATGAGGTGGGTGGTACTCAAAGGCTCTAATGTACACCGGGGAGTTCAAAGAAAAACCACAAAGCTGCTCAAAAATAAGACATTCCGGTTGAACTTTGTTTCTATGAAGTGGGTTGGCACTCAAGGCTTTCACATAGACAAGGAAGTTTAAAGAAAGTCAAACATCGTCTCAGAAGACCCACCTTCGGAGTGGAATTTGTTTATAGGTGGAGTGGTACTCAAAGGCTCTAATGTACACCGGGAGTTCAAAGAAAAACCACAAAGCTGCTCAAAAATAAGACATTCCGGTTGAACTTTGTTTCTATCAACTGGGTCAGCAATCAAGGCTCTCACGTAGACAAGGGAGTTCAAAGAAAAGCCAAACATCTGTTCAGAAAACTTATCTCCAGAGTGGACTTTGTTTTTATGAAGTGGGATGGCACTCAAAGGCTCTAATGTACACCAGGGAGTTCAAAGAAAACCACAAAGTGCTCAAAATAAGACATTCCGGTTGAACTTTGTTTCTATGAAGTGGGTTGGCACTCAAGGCTTTCACATAGACAAGGAAGTTTAAGGAAAGTCAAACATCGTCTCAGAAGACCCACCTTCGGAGTGGAATTTGTTTTATAGGTGGTGGTACTCAAAGGCTCTAATGTACACCGGGAGTTCAAAGAAAACCACAAAGCTGCTCAAATAAGACATTCCGGTTGAACTTTGTTTCTATAATGGGTGCAATCAAGGTTCACTAGACAAGGGAGTTAAAGAAAAGCCAAACATCGTTCAGAAAACTACTCAGTGGATTTGTTTATGAGTGGGTGGACTCAAAGGCTCTAATGTACACCGGAGTAAGAAAACCACAAAGCTGCTCAAAATAAGACATTCCGGTTGAACTTTTAGGTGAGTTAGATTAGAAAAACCCTGGATTTTTGGGGAAGACGGTAAAAACAAAAAAATCGTATTTTAGGAAGAGGTAAAAACAATAAATCGTTTTTTAGGGAAGACGTAAAAACAAAAAATCGTATTTTAGGTGAGTTAGATTAGAAAAACCCTGGATTTTTGGGGAAGACGGTAAAAGAACTTTGTTTCTATGAAGTGGGTTGGCACTCAAGGCTTTCACATAGACAAGGAAGTTTAAAGAAAGTCAAACATCGTCTCAGAAGACCCACCTTCGGAGTGGAATTTGTTTTTATGAGGTGGAGTGGTACTCAAAGGCTCTAATGTACACCGGGGAGTTCAAAGAAAAACCACAAAGCTGCTCAAAAATAAGACATTCCGGTTGAACTTTGTTTCTATCAACTGGGTCAGCAATCAAGGCTCTCACGTAGACAAGGGAGTTCAAAGAAAAGCCAAACATCTGTTCAGAAAACTTATCTCCAGAGTGGACTTTGTTTTTATGAAGTGGGATGGCACTCAAAGGCTCTAATGTACACCAGGGAGTTCAAAGAAAAACCACAAAGCTGCTCAAAATAAGACATTCCGGTTGAACTTTGTTTCTATGAAGTGGGTTGGCACTCAAGGCTTTCACATAGACAAGGAAGTTTAAGGAAAGTCAAACATCGTCTCAGAAGACCCACCTTCGGAGTGGAATTTGTTTTATGAGGTGGAGTGGTACTCAAAGGCTCTAATGTACACCGGGAGTTCAAAGAAAACCACAAAGCTGCTCAAAATAAGACATTCCGGTTGAACTTTGTTTCTATCAACTGGGTCAGCAATCAAGGCTCTCACGTAGACAAGGGAGTTCAAAGAAAAGCCAAACATCTGTTCAGAAAACTTATCTCCAGAGTGGACTTTGTTTTATGAAGTGGGATGGCACTCAAAGGCTCTAATGTACACCAGGGAGTTCAAAGAAAAACCACAAAGCTGCTCAAAAATAAGACATTCCGGTTGAACTTTGTTTCTATGAAGTGGGTTGGCACTCAAGGCTTTCACATAGACAAGGAAGTTTAAGGAAAGTCAAACATCGTCTCAGAAGACCCACCTTCGGAGTGGAATTTGTTTTTATGAGGTGGGGTGGTACTCAAAGGCTCTAATGTACACCGGGGAGTTCAAAGAAAAACCACAAAGCTGCTCAAAAATAAGACATTCCGGTTGAACTTTGTTTCTATCAACTGGGTCAGCAATCAAGGCTCTCACGTAGACAAGGGAGTTCAAAGAAAAGCCAAACATCTGTTCAGAAAACTTATCTCCAGAGTGGACTTTGTTTTATGAAGTGGGATGGCACTCAAAGGCTCTAATGTACACCAGGGAGTTCAAAGAAAAACCACAAAGCTGCTCAAAAATAAGACATTCCGGTTGAACTTTGTTTCTATGAAGTGGGTTGGCACTCAAGGCTTTCACATAGACAAGGAAGTTTAAGGAAAGTCAAACATCGTCTCAGAAGACCCACCTTCGAGTGGAATTTGTTTTATAGGTGGGTGGTACTCAAAGGCTCTAATGTACACCGGGAGTTCAAAGAAAACCACAAAGCTGCTCAAAATAAGACATTCCGGTTGAACTTTGTTTCTATAATGGGTGCATCAAGGTTCACTAGACAAGGAGTAAGAAAGCAAACATCGTTCAGAAACTACTCAGTGGATTTGTTTTATGAAGTGGGTGGACTCAAAGGCTCTAATGTACACCGGGAGTTCAAAGAAACCACAAAGCTGCTCAAAATAAGACATTCCGGTTGAACTTTGTTTCTATGAAGTGGGTTGGCACTCAAGGCTTTCACATAGACAAGGAAGTTTAGAAAGTCAAACATCGTCTCAGAAGACCCACCTTCGAGTGGAATTTGTTTTATGAGGTGGGTGGTACTCAAAGGCTCTAATGTACACCGGAGTTCAAAGAAACCACAAAGCTGCTCAAATAAGACATTCCGGTTGAACTTTGTTTCTATCAACTGGGTCAGCAATCAAGGCTCTCACGTAGACAAGGGAGTTCAAAGAAAAGCCAAACATCTGTTCAGAAAATTCTCCAGAGTGGACTTTTTTATGAAGTGGGATGGCACTCAAAGGCTCTAATGTACACCAGGGAGTTCAAAGAAAACCACAAAGTGCTCAAAATAAGACATTCCGGTTGAACTTTGTTTCTATGAAGTGGGTTGGCACTCAAGGCTTTCACATAGACAAGGAAGTTTAAGGAAAGTCAAACATCGTCTCAGAAGACCCACCTTCGGAGTGGAATTTGTTTTATGAGGTGGGTGGTACTCAAAGGCTCTAATGTACACCGGGAGTTCAAAGAAAACCACAAAGCTGCTCAAAATAAGACATTCCGGTTGAACTTTGTTTCTATCAACTGGGTCAGCAATCAAGGCTCTCACGTAGACAAGGGAGTTCAAAGAAAAGCCAAACATCTGTTCAGAAAACTTATCTCCAGAGTGGACTTTGTTTTATGAAGTGGGATGGCACTCAAAGGCTCTAATGTACACCAGGGAGTTCAAAGAAAACCACAAAGCTGCTCAAAATAAGACATTCCGGTTGAACTTTGTTTCTATGAAGTGGGTTGGCACTCAAGGCTTTCACATAGACAAGGAAGTTTAAGGAAAGTCAAACATCGTCTCAGAAGACCCACCTTCGGAGTGGAATTTGTTTTTATGAGGTGGGGTGGTACTCAAAGGCTCTAATGTACACCGGGGAGTTCAAAGAAAAACCACAAAGCTGCTCAAAAATAAGACATTCCGGTTGAACTTTGTTTCTATGAAGTGGGTTGGCACTCAAGGCTTTCACATAGACAAGGAAGTTTAAAGAAAGTCAAACATCGTCTCAGAAGACCCACCTTCGGAGTGGAATTTGTTTTATGAGGTGGGTGGTACTCAAAGGCTCTAATGTACACCGGGAGTTCAAAGAAAACCACAAAGCTGCTCAAAATAAGACATTCCGGTTGAACTTTGTTTCTATGAAGTGGGTTGGCACTCAAGGCTTTCACATAGACAAGGAAGTTTAAAGAAAGTCAAACATCGTCTCAGAAGACCCACCTTCGAGTGGAATTTGTTTTTATGAGGTGGAGTGGTACTCAAAGGCTCTAATGTACACCGGGGAGTTCAAAGAAAAACCACAAAGCTGCTCAAAAATAAGACATTCCGGTTGAACTTTGTTTCTATCAACTGGGTCAGCAATCAAGGCTCTCACGTAGACAAGGGAGTTCAAAGAAAAGCCAAACATCTGTTCAGAAAACTTATCTCCAGAGTGGACTTTGTTTTTATGAAGTGGGATGGCACTCAAAGGCTCTAATGTACACCAGGGAGTTCAAAGAAAAACCACAAAGCTGCTCAAAAATAAGACATTCCGGTTGAACTTTGTTTCTATGAAGTGGGTTGGCACTCAAGGCTTTCACATAGACAAGGAAGTTTAAGGAAAGTCAAACATCGTCTCAGAAGACCCACCTTCGGAGTGGAATTTGTTTTATGAGGTGGGTGGTACTCAAAGGCTCTAATGTACACCGGGAGTTCAAAGAAAACCACAAAGCTGCTCAAAATAAGACATTCCGGTTGAACTTTGTTTCTATCAACTGGGTCAGCAATCAAGGCTCTCACGTAGACAAGGGAGTTCAAAGAAAAGCCAAACATCTGTTCAGAAAACTTATCTCCAGAGTGGACTTTGTTTTTATGAAGTGGGATGGCACTCAAAGGCTCTAATGTACACCAGGGAGTTCAAAGAAAAACCACAAAGCTGCTCAAAAATAAGACATTCCGGTTGAACTTTGTTTCTATGAAGTGGGTTGGCACTCAAGGCTTTCACATAGACAAGGAAGTTAAAAGAAAGTCAAACCTCGTCTAAGAAGACCCACCTTCGGAGTGGAATTTGTTTTATGAGGTGGGGTGGTACTCAAAGGCTCTAATGTACACCGGGA
The DNA here is from genome assembly GCA_036346225.1 of Platerodrilus igneus. NCBI lineage: Eukaryota > Metazoa > Arthropoda > Insecta > Coleoptera > Lycidae > Platerodrilus > Platerodrilus igneus. Next base: position 9,414,334 of record JARFIW010001336.1, on the reverse strand, counting down.
GTTCAAAGAAAACCACAAAGCTGCTCAAAATAAGACATTCCGGTTGAACTTTGTTTCTATCAACTGGGTCAGCAATCAAGGCTCTCACGTAGACAAGGGAGTTCAAAGAAAAGCCAAACATCTGTTCAGAAAACTTATCTCCAGAGTGGACTTTGTTTTTATGAAGTGGGATGGCACTCAAAGGCTCTAATGTACACCAGGGAGTTCAAAGAAAACCACAAAGCTGCTCAAAATAAGACATTCCGGTTGAACTTTGTTTCTATGAAGTGGGTTGGCACTCAAGGCTTTCACATAGACAAGGAAGTTTAAGGAAAGTCAAACATCGTCTCAGAAGACCCACCTTCGGAGTGGAATTTGTTTTATGAGGTGGGTGGTACTCAAAGGCTCTAATGTACACCGGGAGTTCAAAGAAAACCACAAAGCTGCTCAAAATAAGACATTCCGGTTGAACTTTGTTTCTATCAACTGGGTCAGCAATCAAGGCTCTCACGTAGACAAGGGAGTTCAAAGAAAAGCCAAACATCTGTTCAGAAAACTTATCTCCAGAGTGGACTTTGTTTTTATGAAGTGGGATGGCACTCAAAGGCTCTAATGTACACCAGGGAGTTCAAAGAAAAACCACAAAGCTGCTCAAAAATAAGACATTCCGGTTGAACTTTGTTTCTATGAAGTGGGTTGGCACTCAAGGCTTTCACATAGACAAGGAAGTTTAAGGAAAGTCAAACATCGTCTCAGAAGACCCACCTTCGGAGTGGAATTTGTTTTATGAGGTGGGTGGTACTCAAAGGCTCTAATGTACACCGGGAGTTCAAAGAAAACCACAAAGCTGCTCAAAATAAGACATTCCGGTTGAACTTTGTTTCTATCAACTGGGTCAGCAATCAAGGCTCTCACGTAGACAAGGGAGTTCAAAGAAAAGCCAAACATCTGTTCAGAAAACTTATCTCCAGAGTGGACTTTGTTTTATGAAGTGGGATGGCACTCAAAGGCTCTAATGTACACCAGGGAGTTCAAAGAAAAACCACAAAGCTGCTCAAAATAAGACATTCCGGTTGAACTTTGTTTCTATGAAGTGGGTTGGCACTCAAGGCTTTCACATAGACAAGGAAGTTTAAGGAAAGTCAAACATCGTCTCAGAAGACCCACCTTCGGAGTGGAATTTGTTTTATTAGGTGGAGTGGTACTCAAAGGCTCTAATGTACACCGGGAGTTCAAAGAAAACCACAAAGCTGCTCAAAAATAAGACATTCCGGTTGAACTTTGTTTCTATCAACTGGGTCAGCAATCAAGGCTCTCACGTAGACAAGGGAGTTCAAAGAAAAGCCAAACATCTGTTCAGAAAACTTATCTCCAGAGTGGACTTTGTTTTTATGAAGTGGGATGGCACTCAAAGGCTCTAATGTACACCAGGGAGTTCAAAGAAAAACCACAAAGCTGCTCAAAAATAAGACATTCCGGTTGAACTTTGTTTCTATGAAGTGGGTTGGCACTCAAGGCTTTCACATAGACAAGGAAGTTTAAGGAAAGTCAAACATCGTCTCAGAAGACCCACCTTCGGAGTGGAATTTGTTTTTATGAGGTGGGGTGGTACTCAAAGGCTCTAATGTACACCGGGGAGTTCAAAGAAAAACCACAAAGCTGCTCAAAAATAAGACATTCCGGTTGAACTTTGTTTCTATAATGGGTGCAATCAAGGTTCACTAGACAAGGGAGTTAAAGAAAAGCCAAACATCGTTCAGAAAACTACTCCGAGTGGATTTGTTTTATGAAGTGGGTGGACTCAAAGGCTCTAATGTACACCAGGGAGTTCAAAGAAAAACCACAAAGCTGCTCAAAAATAAGACATTCCGGTTGAACTTTGTTTCTATGAAGTGGGTTGGCACTCAAGGCTTTCACATAGACAAGGAAGTTTAAGGAAAGTCAAACATCGTCTCAGAAGACCCACCTTCGGAGTGGAATTTGTTTTATGAGGTGGGTGGTACTCAAAGGCTCTAATGTACACCGGGGAGTTCAAAGAAAAACCACAAAGCTGCTCAAAAATAAGACATTCCGGTTGAACTTTGTTTCTATCAACTGGGTCAGCAATCAAGGCTCTCACGTAGACAAGGGAGTTCAAAGAAAAGCCAAACATCTGTTCAGAAAACTTATCTCCAGAGTGGACTTTGTTTTATGAAGTGGGATGGCACTCAAAGGCTCTAATGTACACCAGGAGTTCAAAGAAAACCACAAAGCTGCTCAAAAATAAGACATTCCGGTTGAACTTTGTTTCTATGAAGTGGGTTGGCACTCAAGGCTTTCACATAGACAAGGAAGTTTAAGGAAAGTCAAACATCGTCTCAGAAGACCCACCTTCGGAGTGGAATTTGTTTTATGAGGTGGGTGGTACTCAAAGGCTCTAATGTACACCGGGAGTTCAAAGAAAACCACAAAGCTGCTCAAAAATAAGACATTCCGGTTGAACTTTGTTTCTATCAACTGGGTCAGCAATCAAGGCTCTCACGTAGACAAGGGAGTTCAAAGAAAAGCCAAACATCTGTTCAGAAAACTTATCTCCAGAGTGGACTTTGTTTTTATGAAGTGGGATGGCACTCAAAGGCTCTAATGTACACCAGGGAGTTCAAAGAAAACCACAAAGTGCTCAAAATAAGACATTCCGGTTGAACTTTGTTTCTATAAGTGGTGAGTTAGATTAGAAAAACCCTGGATTTTTGGGGAAGACGGGTAAAAACAAAAAAATCGTATTTTAGGAAGAGGTAAAAACAATAAATCGTTTTTTAGGGAAGACGTAAAAAACAAAAAATCGTATTTTAGGTGAGTTAGATTAGAAAAACCCTGGATTTTTGGGAAGACGGGTAAAAACAAAAAAATCGTATTTTAGGAAGCAGGTAAAAACAATAAATCGTTTTTTAGGGAAGACGTAAAAACAAAAAATCGTATTTTAGGTGAGTTAGATTAGAAAAACCCTGGATTTTTGGGGAAGACGGTAAAAACAAAAAAATCGTATTTTAGGTAAGTAGGTAAAAACAATAAACTTCGATTTTTTAGGGAAGACGGTAAAAACAAAAAATCGTATTTTAGGTGAGTTAGATTAGAAAAACCCTGGATTTTTTGGGGGAAGACGGTAAAAACAAAAAATCGTATTTTAGGTAAGTAGGTAAAAACAATAAACTTCGATTTTTTAGGGAAGACGTAAAAACAAAAAATCGTATTTTAGGTGAGTTAGATTAGAAAAACCCTGGATTTTTTGGGAAGACGGTAAAAACAAAAAATCGTATTTTAGGTAAGTAGGATAAAAACAATAAACTTCGATTTTTTAGGGAAGACGTAAAGAAAACCACAAAGCTGCTCAAATAAGACATTCCGGTTGAACTTTGTTTCTATGAAGTGGGTTGGCACTCAAGGCTTTCACATAGACAAGGAAGTTTAGAAAGTCAAACATCGTCTCAGAAGACCCACCTTCGAGTGGAATTTGTTTTATGAGGTGGTGGTACTCAAAGGCTCTAATGTACACGGAGTTCAAAGAAACCACAAAGCTGCTCAAATAAGACATTCCGGTTGAACTTTGTTTCTATCAACTGGGTCAGCAATCAAGGCTCTCACGTAGACAAGGGAGTTCAAAGAAAAGCCAAACATCTGTTCAGAAAACTTATCTCCAGAGTGGACTTTGTTTTTATGAAGTGGGATGGCACTCAAAGGCTCTAATGTACACCAGGAGTTCAAAGAAAACCACAAAGCTGCTCAAAAATAAGACATTCCGGTTGAACTTTGTTTCTATGAAGTGGGTTGGCACTCAAGGCTTTCACATAGACAAGGAAGTTTAAGGAAAGTCAAACATCGTCTCAGAAGACCCACCTTCGAGTGGAATTTGTTTTATGAGGTGGGGTGGTACTCAAAGGCTCTAATGTACACCGGGAGTTCAAAGAAAACCACAAAGCTGCTCAAAATAAGACATTCCGGTTGAACTTTGTTTCTATCAACTGGGTCAGCAATCAAGGCTCTCACGTAGACAAGGGAGTTCAAAGAAAAGCCAAACATCTGTTCAGAAAACTTATCTCCAGAGTGGACTTTGTTTTTATGAAGTGGGATGGCACTCAAAGGCTCTAATGTACACCAGGGAGTTCAAAGAAAAACCACAAAGCTGCTCAAAAATAAGACATTCCGGTTGAACTTTGTTTCTATGAAGTGGGTTGGCACTCAAGGCTTTCACATAGACAAGGAAGTTTAAGGAAAGTCAAACATCGTCTCAGAAGACCCACCTTCGGAGTGGAATTTGTTTTTATGAGGTGGGGTGGTACTCAAAGGCTCTAATGTACACCGGGGAGTTCAAAGAAAAACCACAAAGCTGCTCAAAAATAAGACATTCCGGTTGAACTTTGTTTCTATCAACTGGGTCAGCAATCAAGGCTCTCACGTAGACAAGGGAGTTCAAAGAAAAGCCAAACATCTGTTCAGAAAACTTATCTCCAGAGTGGACTTTGTTTTTATGAAGTGGGATGGCACTCAAAGGCTCTAATGTACACCAGGGAGTTCAAAGAAAAACCACAAAGATGCTCAAAAATAAGACATTCCGATTGAACTTTGTTTCTATCAAGTGAGTTGGCATCCAGGGCTCTCACCTAAACAAGGGAGTTTATAAAAAACTAAGCAGCTGCTCTGAAGACTCACCTTTGGAGTAGACTTTGTTTTTATCAGGTAAGTTGGCACTCAAAGGCTCTAATGCAGACCAGGGATTTCAAAGAAAAACTACAAAGATACTCAAAAATAAGACATTTTGATTGAACTTTGTTTCTATCAAGTGAGTCGGCACTCAAGGCTCTCACGTAGACAAGGGAGTTCATAGAAAAGCTAAACAGCTGCTCTGAAGACACCTTTGGAGTGGATTTTGTTTCTATCAGGTTGGTTGGCACTCAAAGGCTCTAATGTAAGCAAGGGAGTTCAAAGAAAAACCTCAAAGCTGCTCAAAAATAAAACATTCCGATCGAACTTTGTTTCTATCAAGTGAGTCGGCACTCAAGACTTTCACGTAGACAAGGGAGTTCATAGAAAAGCTAAACAGTTACTCTGAAGACTCACCTCTGGAGTGGACTTTGTTTTTATCACCTGATAAAAACAAAGTCCACCCCAAAGGTGAGTTTTCTGAGCAGCTGTTTGGCCTTTCTTTGAACTCACTTGTCCACGTTAGAGCCTTTGAGCGCCAACCCACCTGATAAAAACTAAGTCCACTAGGTATATGAGTATTCTGAACAGCTATTTAAGTTTTCTTTGAACTCCCTGATCTATGTAAGTCTTTGAGTGCCAACCCACCTAATAAAAACAAAGTCCACTCCGAAAGTGGCCTTTCTGAGCAGCCATTTGGATTTTCTTTGAACTTCCTTCTCTACATTAAAGCCTTGAGCGAAAACCCCCTTGATAGGAACAAAGTTCAATTGGAGTGTCTTATTTCTGAGCAGGTTTGTGGCTCTTCTTTGAACTCTCTTGCCTACGCTAGAGCTTTAAGCGCCAACTCTCCTGATAGAAACAGAGTCCCCTAGTATGGTGGGTTTTCTGAGCTGATGTTTGACTTTGTCTTTGGACTCCTTTCCCTATTTTATATCTTGTGAGCTCCAACCCACCTGCTAAAAATCAAGTCCAATCGAAACGAAGGTTTTTTGAGCGGTTGCGGGGGTTTTCGTTGAACTCCACTGTCTCCAAGTTAGAGCCTTTGAGCGCAAACCCACTTAATATAAACAAAGTCCACTCACCTAATAGAAACAAAATCAACTCGAAATGTAAAATTTCTCAGTAGCTGTTTGGCATTTCGTTAAACTCCTTTGTTTATTTTACAATCTTTGAACCCTAAACACATTGCCTATCTTCGGATAAAAATTAAGTCCACTCCGGAATGGATTTCTTGTGCAGCTGTTTGGCTTTTCCTGAAACTTCCTTGTCTACGTAAGAGCTTTCGAGCGTCAACCCATCTGATGGAAGCAATGAACAAGCGGCAGGTAAGTTATCTGAACAGCTGTTCGGCTTATATTCAAACTTCCTGGTCTACATTAGTGTCTTTGAGCGACAATCCACTTTATAAAAGCAAGTCCACTCAGAAGGCGCATTTCTGTGTGGCTGTATGGCTTTTCTTGGAACTCCTTGTCTACGTTAAAGCCTTCGAGCGTCTACCCACTTGATAAAAAAAGGTAAAATCGGAAGGAATGTTTTCTGAGTAGCTCTTGGCTTATATTTGAACTTCCTGGTCCACGTTAGAGCCTTTGATCGCCAACTCACTTGATAAAAAACACACTCCCCTGGGAAAGCGAGTTTTCTGCGCAGCTGTTTGACTTTTCTTGAAACTTCTTTGTCTACGAAGCCTTTGGGCGTCGACCTACCTGAAGAAAACAAAGTCCGCTGGAACTGCGAGATTTCTGAAAAACTGTTTGGCTTATCTTTGAACTTCCTGGTCTAAGTTAGAGTATTAGAGCGTCAACCCACTTGATAAAAACACAGTCCCTTCAAAGGTGGGTTTCTGAGCAGCAGCTGTTTGTCTTAGCTGTCAAACCACCATATAAAGTGTTTTCTTTGAAGTTCCTTGTTTACGTTAAACTTTTGAACGTCAATCAACCTGATAAATACAAAGTCCACTGGGAAAGCGGGATTTATTGAAAATGTTTTCCAAAGGAAAACATTAACCTTTACCGTAAAAGCAATTTCCAAACGTCCACAAAACTTTTAATCATGTAACAAAATAATGTTTTGCTTTATTTTTATATAAAAGGATATTGTCCAAAAATTTAACTAGCTTTACTGAGCGCATACTTCATAGTTCCTTATTTTTTGTTCTATTCTATACGTCGTAATAGCAGATTAGCTTGTAAGATCAGCTTAGAACTAGAGAGCAGCATCTCCACTTGAAGAAAATAAACAAATGACGGGCGTAAATAAACGAAACAAGCAATATAAAATTTGTTTTCTCACTCTTCTTACTACCTTGTCTTACTAAATTAAATGATGCTTTCTTTACAGGCTAGACCATGTTTACCACAACTGTAAAAGCGGTAATGACTACAATTTGCCCAGATCCAGAGACAATAAAACCTTGCAAAAATAAAATTACGGTAGTGGGCGCAGGAAGTGTCGGAACAGCGATTGCATTTTCCTTATTAGCGCAGGTAAGTGTAAGCCAGGATGTACCAAACGAGTTTTATACTATAAACAAGGCGGGAGCTGATCGGGTCAGTGCTGTTTGAAAGATCGACGCGATTTTATTATAATCAAATAGATTTAGTTACAAAGCGGGTTGCGGAATCAGTCTACGGGTATAGATCGTATTTTTTTGTAAAGACGCAACATACCGCTTACCGAACATGGGATACGTTTGAAAGAGGGTATCGAAGAGAGGATAGCGGGTCGTCTAAACGGTTTTAAGGGTAACAAACCCAAACTACGTCATCTTTCCTAAATGCCCAAATCCCAAGGACCTTGATCACTAGTAAACAACTCTATTGACAACAAATAAACAACAAATAAAAGAATGTCGAGAATAGTCGAAATCGAGAGAAGAAGGGCGAGAACAAAGAGAAAAAGGTCGAGAACAGGCGAGAACATAAAGAAGGTCGAGAACAGGTGAGAACGAGAAAAGAAGGGTGAGAACATATAGAAGAAGGACGAGGCCAGGTGCGAATAAATAGAAGAATAGCGAGAACAAAGAGAAGAAGGTTGAGAACAGGCGAGAACAGAAAGATGAAGGGCGTGAACACAAAGAAGAAGGACGAGGCCATGAGAAAAATGAAAGAAGAATAGCGAGAACAAAGAGAAGAAGGTCGAGAACAGGCGAGAACATAAAGAAGGTCGAGAACAGGTGAGAACGAGAAAAGAAGGGTGAGAACATATAGAAGAAGGACGAGGCCAGGTGCGAATAAATAGAAGAATAGCGAGAACAAAGAGAAGAAGGTTGAGAACAGGCGAGAACAGAAAGATGAAGGGCGTGAACACAAAGAAGAAGGACGAGGCCATGAGAAAAATGAAAGAAGAATAGCGAGAACAAAGAGAAGAAGGTCGAGAACAGGCGAGAACATAAAGAAGGTCGAGAACAGGTGAGAACGAGAAAAGAAGGGTGAGAACATATAGAAGAAGGACGAGGCCAGGTGCGAATAAATAGAAGAATAGCGAGAACAAAGAGAAGAAGGTTGAGAACAGGCGAGAACAGAAAGATGAAGGGCGTGAACACAAAGAAGAAGGACGAGGCCATGAGAAAAATGAAAGAAGAATAACGAGAACAAAGAGAAGAAGGTCGAGAACATACAAGAATAGAGAGAAATGCGAGAATAAAGAAAAGATCGAGAACAGAGGAAAATAGAGAGAAAATTGGCGATAACAAAGGGAAGAAGGTCGAAAACATCAGAGCAGAGAGAAGGGCGAGAACAAAGAAAAGAAGTTCAAAACCAGATAAGAATAGAGAGAAGAACGGCAAGAACACGAAGAAGAAAGACGACGCCATGCAAGAAAAGAGAGAAAAATAGCGAGAACAAAGAGAAGAAGGCAGCGAACAGGCAAGAATAGAGAGAAGAATGGTGAAAACAAGGAAGAAAGATGAAGTTGGGTGAGAATAGAGAGACAAAGGGCTAGAACAAAAAGAAGGTCGACAACAGGAGAGAATATAAAAAAGAAGGGCGAAAAAAAAGAGAAGAAGGTCGATAACAAATAAAAGAATATGGAGAACAGTCGAAATCGAGACAAGAAAAGCGAGAACAAATAGAAAATGGGTCGAGAACAGGCGAGCACAGCGAGAAAAAGGCGAGAACATAAAGAAAGTAGAAAACAGGTGCGAATGACAAAAAAAGAATGAGAACATAAAGAAAAAGGACGAGGCCAGGCGAGAATAGAGAGAAGAATGGCGAGATCAAAAAGAAGAAGGTTGGGAACATGCGAGAACAGAAAGACAAAGGGCGTGAACACAAAGAAAAAGGACGAAGTCATGGAGAATAGCGACAACATAGAGAAAAGGTCGAGAACAGGCAAGAATAGAGAGAAGGGCAAGAATAAAGAAAAAAAGGTCGAGAACGGATGAGAATAGAGAGAAAATGGGCGATAACAAAGAGAAATGGTCGAGAACGGATAAGAATAGAGAGAAAATGGCGATAACAAAAAGAAAAAGGTCGAGAACAGGCCAGAGCAAAGAGAAGGGCGAGAACAAAGAGAAGTAAGTCAAACGCAGATGAGAATAGAGGGAGGAGGGGTAAGAACACGAAGAAGAACAACGAGGCCATGCGAGAAAAAGAGAACAATAGCGATAACAAAGAGAAGAAGGTCGAGACCAGTCAAGAATAGAGAAAAAAAGGATCAAAACACAGAGAAAAGATTAGGTTGTGTGAGAATAGAGAGGAAAGGGCTAGAACAAAGAGAAGAAAGTCGAGAACAGGCGAGAATATAGGGAAGGAGGCCGAAAACCAAGAGAAGAAGGTTGATAATAAATAGAAGAACGTTCAGAACAGTCGAAATCGGGAGGAGAAGGGCGAGTAGATAGAGAAAAAGGTCGACAACAAGCGAGAACAGCGGGAAGAATGGCGAGAACATAAAGAAGGTCAAAAACAGGTGAGAATGAGAGAAGAATGGTGCCAACATAAAGAAGAAGGACAAAGCCAGGCGATAATAGAGAAAAATGGCGAAAACAAAGTAAAGAAGTTTGACAACAGGCGAGAACAGAAAGATGAAGGGCGTGAACACAAAGAAGAAGGACGAGGCCGTGAGAAAAATAAAAGAAGAATCGCGAGAACAAAGAGAAGAAGGTCGAGAACAGAAAAGCATAAAGAGAAGGGCGAGAATACAGAGAAGACGGTCGAGCACAGATAAGAATAGAGAGAAAATGGGCGATAACAAAGAGAAGAAGGTCGAGAATAGGCCAGAGCAGAGAGAAGGGTATTGTAAGTTTGCTTTGTCGCTTTGGACGTTTGACTTATCGGTGGGTAGTGGTTGACTTCAGAGGACGTGGTGGTCTATACACTAGCATCAGAGATAAAAATAGGAGTTGGAAGGGTTTGGTTCGTGCGCCATACCGGTAAGTAGTGGATGACTGCAGAAGAGTTGACGGTCGATACCCTAGCACCAGAGGTTAAATTAAAGGTTGAAAGGGTTTGGTACAGTACCAGTGAGTAGTGAGTAGTGATTGACTGTCTAACACCGAAAGATAAATTAGAGGTTGGAGGGATTTAGTTTATTTGACGCACCAGTGAGTAGTGATTGGCAGCAGAGGAATTGACGGTCCTATACACATAGCACCTTGTTGAATTAGCTGTTGGAAGGTTTTGGTTGTTTGACGTAGCAGTGAGTAGTGATTGGCTGAATAGGAGTTGACAGTCCATGTACTAGCACTAGAGGATAAATTAGAGGATGGAAGAATTTGGTTCGCTTGACGTGCCAGTGAGTAGTAATTACCTGCAGAGGAATTGACGGTGTATACACTAGCACTAGAGACTAAAGTAAGGATTGAAAGGATTTGGTCCGTTTAATGTACCAGTGAGTTGTAATTGGCTGCAGAAGAATTAACGGTCGATACTCTAGCACCAGAAGTTAATTAGGGGTTGGAAGGGTTTGGTCATTTGAGGTACCAGTAAGTAGTGATTTGCTGAAAAAGAGTTGACGGTCTATACACTAGCACCAGAAGATAAATTAGCGGTTTGAAGGAATTGGTTCGTTTGACGTACCAGTGAGTAGTGGTTGGTTGCAAAGGAGTTGGTCCTCTATACGCCAGCACCAGAGGTCAAATTAAGGGTTGGAAGGATTTGGTGATTTGACGTACCAGTGAATAGTGATTGGTTGAAGTGGAGTTGAGGGTCTATACACTAGCACCAGAGGTAAAATTAAAGGTCGGAGGAATTTGGTTCGTTTGACATACCAGTAAATAGTGTTTGGTTGCAGAGGAGTTGACGGTCGATACACTAGCAACATAGGTTAATTTAGGGCTTAGAAAGTTTTGGTCATTTGACGTACCAGTGGGTAGTGATTGGCTGAAGAGGAGTTGACGATCTATACGCTAGCAACAGAGGTTAAATTAGCTGCTGGAAGGTTTTGGTCATTTGACGTACCAGTGACTAGTGATAGGCTACAAAGGAATTGACGGTCTATACACCAGCACCAGAGATTAAATTAGGGGTTGGAAGGGTTTGGTCATTTGACGTACCAGTGACTAGTAGTTGGCTGCAAAGGAATTGACGGCCTATACACTAGCACCAGAGTTTAGGGGTGGAAAGTTTTTGATGCTTGACGTACTAGTGACTGGCTGCAGAGGATTTGATGGTCTATATACTAGCAACAGGGGTTGAACCAGGGGTTGAAAGGATTTGGTTTGTTTGACGCACCGGTGAGTAGTGATTGTCTGCAGAGAAATTGACGGTCTAACCACTAGCACCGAGTTTGGTTGATCTAACGTAGCATTTAGTAGTGATTGGCTGCAGAGCTGTTGAAGGTCGATACACTAGCACAGAGGTTAAATTAGATATTAGAAGGATTTGGTCATTTGAGGTAACAGTGGGTAGTGGATTGGCTGACGAGGAGTTGACGGTCTATACATTAGCACCAAGGATTAGATTACGGGTTGAAGGGATTTGGTTCGTTTGAGGTACCAGTGAGTAGTGTTTGGTTGCAGAGAAATTCACAGTCTCTACCGTTAATTTAGGGATTGGAAGGGTTTGATCATTTAACGTACCAGTGAGTAGTGGTTGGGTGGAGAGGAGTTGATGATCTATACACCAGCATCTGCGGTTAAATTCGAGGTTGGGAGGGATTGGTTTGTTTGACGTACCAGTGAATAGTGATTGGCTGCAGAGGAATTGACGGTCTATACACTAGCACTAGAGGTTAAAGTAGGGATTGGAAGGATTTGGTTCGTTTAACATAGCAGCGAATAGTGATTGGTTGCATAGGTGTTGACGGTGATTACACTAGCTTTGTAAGTTAAATTAGGGGTTCAAACGATTTGGTTATTCGACGTACCAGTGGATAGTGATTGACTGAAGAGGAGTTGACGGTCTATATACTAGCACCAGGGGTTAAATTAAAGTTTTAAAGGATTTGGTTCCTTTAACGAACCAGTGAGTAGTGTTTGGTTGCAGAGGAGTTAACGGTCTATATTGTTAACTTAAGGGTTGGTAGGGTTTGGTCATTTGACGTACCAGTAGATAATGGAGTGGCTGAAGAAGAGTTGACGGTCTATACTCTAGCATCAAATATTAAACTAGGGGTTGGGACGATTTGGTTCGTTTGATGTACCAGTGAGTAGTGTTTGATTGCTAAAGAGTTGACGGGCTATACCATTAATTTAGGGGTTGGTAGGGTTGGGTCATCTGACGTACCAGTAGCTAGTGATTGGCTGAAGACGAGTTGGCGGTCTATGCACTAGCATCAAAAATTAAGTTAGGGGTTAGAACGAATTGGTTCGTTTGATATACTAGTGAGTAGTGATTGGCTGCAGAGAAGTTGGCGGTCTATAGATTTCCAAATTAGGGGTTAGAGGTGTTTGGTTATTCAATTGTAGACAAGAAAAGTAGTTCTAAAGAAATGGAAAAGAGGGTTTAGGTCTGTACAGGTTGGAAAAAGTAAAGTCTGGATTGCGCATCCACTCCCTTTAGCATCTTCCATTATGTAAAAAAACTCCTCACTGATCTGATACTGGGGAGCTTCCGGGACACATTCTGACACTTAAACGCACGAAAAATGTTGGTGAGGGTTGTGTCAAATTTGCAACATTAGTACATCACTTTCCAACTTCAAACCTGTCAGGCATAAGATCAAGGTTTCACAACTTTCCTTTTCACTTATGTCCAAGAATAGATAGACAAGTGGTGAGAACAGCGAAGAAAGTTGAGAGCAGAGTTAAGAAGGACGTGAACAAAGAGATTTAGGTCGAGAACAGGCAAGAATAGAGAGAAGAAAAGCGAGAACGAAGATAAGAAGGTCGAAAACAGGCAAGGATAGAGAGAAGTAGGGCGAGAACAAAAAGAGAAGGTCGAGAACAGGCGAGAATAGAAAAAAGAAGGACAACAATAAAGAGAGGATGGTCGAGAGTATGCGAGAATAGAAAGAAGAAGGGCGAGAACATAAGAAAGAAGGTCGAGAACAGGCGAGAATAGATGAAAAAAGGGCAAGAACAAAGAGAAGAAGTCGAGATCATGCGAGAATAGAGAAGAAAGGCGAAAACAAAGAGAAGAGGATCGAAAGCCGACGAAAATAGAGACAAAAGTGCGAGAACAAAGAAGAAGCACATGGTGAGGTGAGAAAAGAGAAAAGAAGAGTGACAACAAAGAGAAGAAGGTCGAGAACAGTCGAGAATAGAGAGAAGAAGGACAAAAATAAAGAGAGGAAGGTCGATAGTAGGCGGGAATAGAAAGAAGAAGGGCGAGAACATAAGGAAGAAGGTCAAAAACAGGCCAGAATAGATGGAAAAAGGGCAAAAATAAAGAGAAGTCGAAAACAGGAGAGAATTGAGAAGAAAGGCGAGAACAAAGAGAAGAGGGTCAAAAGTAGGTGAAAATAGAGAGACAAAAATGCGAGAACAAAGAAGGATGGGGTGAGGCGGAAATAGAGAGAAGAAGGGTGAGAACAAAGAGATTAAAGTCGAGAACAGTCGAGAATAGAGAGAAGTAGGACAAGAATAAAGAGAGGAAAATCGAGAGTAGGCGAGAATAGAAAGAAGAAGGGCGAGAACATAAGGAAGAAGGTCGAAAACAGGCGAGAATTGATGAAAAAAAAGAGAAGAAGTCGAGACCAGGCGAGAATAGAGAAGAAAGGCGAGAACAAAGAGAAGAGGGTCGAAAGTAGGTGAAAATAGAGAGATAAAAGTGCGAGAACAAAGAAGAAGGACAATGTGAGGCGGGAATAGAGAGTAGAAGGGTGAGAACAAAGAAATTAAAGTCGAGAACAGGCGAAAATAGAGAGAAGTAGGACAAGAATAAAGAGAGGAAGGTCGAGAGTAGGCGAGAATAGAAAGAAGGGCGAGAACATAAGGGAGAAGGTCAAAAACAGGCGAGAATAGATAGAAAAAAAGCAAAAATAAAGAAAAGAAGTCGAGAACAGGCGGGAATAGAGAAGAAAGGCGAGAACAAAGAGAAGAGGGTCGAAAGTAGGTGAAAATAGAGAGATAAAAGTGCGAGAACGAAGAAGAAGGACAAGGTGAGGCGGGAATAGAGAGAAGTAGGTCAAGAATAAAGAGAGGAGGTCGAGAGTAGGCGAGAATAGAGAGTCGAAGTGCGAGAACATAAGGAAGAAGGTCGAGAACAGGCGAGAATAGATGGAAAAAAAGCAAAAATAAAGAGAAGAAGTCGAGAACAGGCGAGAATAGAGAAGAAAGGCGAGAACAAATAGAAGAGGATCGAAAGTAGGTTAAAATAGAGAGATAAAAGTGCGAGAACAAAGAAGAAGGACGAGGTGAGGCGGGAATAGAGAGAAGAAGGGTGAGAACAGAGAGATTAAAGTCGAGAACAGGCGAGAATAGAGAGAAGTAGGACAAGAATAAAGAGAGGAAGGTCGAGAGTAGGCGAGAATAGCAAGAAGAAGGGCGAGAACATAAGGAAAAAGGTCGAAAACAGGAGAGAATAGATGGAAAGAAAGCAAAAATAAAGAGAAGAAGTCGAGAACAGGCGAGAATAGAGAAGAAAGGCGAGAACAAAGAGAAGAGGGTCGAAAGTATATGAAAATAGGGAGACAAAAGTGCGAGAACAAAGAAGAAGGACAAGGTGAGGCGGAAATAAAGAGAAGAAGGGTGAGAACAAATAGATTAAGGTCAAGAACAGGCTAGAATAGAGAGAAGTAGGACAAGAATAAAGAGAGAAAGGCCGAGAGTAGGCGAGAATAGAAAGAAGAAGGGCGAGAACATAAGGAAGAAGGTCGAGAACAGGCGAGAATAGATGGAAAAAAGCAAAAATAAAGAAAAGAAGTCGAGAACAGGCGAGAATAGAGAAGAAAGGCGAGAACAAAGAGAAGAGGGTCGAAAGTAGGTGAAAATAGAGAGATAAAAGTGCGAGAACAAAGAAGAAGAACAATGTGAGGCGGGAATAGAGAGAAGAAGGGTAAGAACAAGAAGATGAAGGTCGGGAACAGGCGAGAATAGAGAGAAGTAGGACAAGAATAAAGAGAGGAAGGTCGAGAGTAGGCGAGAATAGCAAGAAGAAGGGCGAGAACATAAGGAAAAAGGTCGAAAACAGGAGAGAATAGATGGAAAGAAAGCAAAATAAAGAGAAGAAGTCGAGAACAGGCGAGAATAGAGAAGAAAGGCGAGAACAAAGAGAAGAGGGTCGAAAGTATATGAAAATAGGGAGACAAAAGTGCGAGAACAAAGAAGAAGGACAAGGTGAGGCGGAAATAAAGAGAAGAAGGGTGAGAACAAATAGATTAAGGTCAAGAACAGGCTAGAATAGAGAGAAGTAGGACAAGAATAAAGAAAGAAAGGCCGAGAGTAGGCGAGAATAGAAAGAAGAAGGGCGAGAACATAAGGAAGAAGGTCGAGAACAGGCGAGAATAGATGGAAAAAAGCAAAAATAAAGAAAAGAAGTCGAGAACAGGCGAGAATAGAGAAGAAAGGCGAGAACAAAGAGAAGAGGGTCGAAAGTAGGTGAAAATAGAGAGATAAAAGTGCGAGAACAAAGAAGAAGAACAATGTGAGGCGGGAATAGAGAGAAGAAGGGTAAGAACAAGAAGATGAAGGTCGGGAACAGGCGAGAATAGAGAGAAGTAGGACAAGAATAAAGAGAGGAAGGTCGAGAGTAGGCGAGAATAGCAAGAAGAAGGGCGAGAACATAAGGAAAAAGGTCGAAAACAGGAGAGAATAGATGGAAAGAAAGCAAAAATAAAGAGAAGAAGTCGAGAACAGGCGAGAATAGAGAAGAAAGGCGAGAACAAAGAGAAGAGGGTCGAAAGTATATGAAAATAGGGAGACAAAAGTGCGAGAACAAAGAAGAAGGACAAGGTGAGGCGGAAATAAAGAGAAGAAGGGTGAGAACAAATAGATTAAGGTCAAGAACAGGCTAGAATAGAGAGAAGTAGGACAAGAATAAAGAGAGAAAGGCCGAGAGTAGGCGAGAATAGAAAGAAGAAGGGCGAGAACATAAGGAAGAAGGTCGAGAACAGGCGAGAATAGATGGAAAAAAGCAAAAATAAAGAAAAGAAGTCGAGAACAGGCGAGAATAGAGAAGAAAGGCGAGAACAAAGAGAAGAGGGTCGAAAGTAGGTGAAAATAGAGAGATAAAAGTGCGAGAACAAAGAAGAAGGACAATGTGAGGCGGGAATAGAGAGAAGAAGGGTAAGAACAAGAAGATGAAGGTCGGGAACAGGCGAGAATAGAGAGAAGTAGGTCAAGAATAAAGAGAGGAGGTCGAGAGTAGGCGAGAATAGAGAGTCGAAGTGCGAGAACATAAGGAAGAAGATCGAAAATAGGCGAGAATAGATGGAAAGAAAGCAAAAATAAAGAAAAGAAGTCTAGAACAGGCGAGAATAGAGAAGAAAGGCGAGAACAACGAGAAGAGGGTCGAAAGTAGGTGAAAATAGAAAGACAAAAGTGCGAGAACAAAGAAGAAGAACAAGGTGAGGCGGGAATAAAGAGAAGAAGGGTGAGAACAAATAGATTAAGGTCAAGAACAGGCGAGAATAGTTGGAAAAAAAGCAAAAATAAAGAGAAGAAGTCGAGAACAGGCGAGAATAGAGAAGAAAGGCTAGAACAAAGATAAGAGGGTCGAAAGTAGGTGAAAATAGAGAAACAAAAGTGCGAGAACAAAGAAGAAGGACAAGGTGAGGCGGGAATAAAGAGAAGAAGGTTGAGAACAAATAGATTAAGGTCAAGAACAGGCGAGAATAGAGAGAAGTAGGACAAGAATAAAGAGAGAAAGGCCGAGAGTAGGCGAGAATAGAGAGAAGAAGTGCGAGAACATAAGGAAGAAGGTCGAGAACAGGCGAGAGATGGGAAATGGGCAAAAATAAAGAAAAGAATTCGAGAACAGGCGAGAATTGAAAAGAAAGGCGAGAACAAAGAGAAGAGGGTCGAAAGCAAGCGAGAATAGAGAACAGAAGGGTGAGAACAAAGAGAAGAAGATCAAGAACATGCGAGAATGGAGATTCGAAGGACGTGAACAGAAAGAAGAGCACGACGTCTGAAAATGCACTTTTGCAAAAGTTTGAGCAAGTGACGTATTGGAGAAGTAAGACGCCTCGGAGACGAACAAAGCGCCAAAGGCCATGGGAGGAGTTGTAAATTAAGAGGAATTGAATCGGTGGCTGTCGTTTAGTACTAAATTCTAGGTATATTTCGATTTGTAACAAACGAGAACGTTTTATAACTCAAAGTCATTTTACATATGACAGCCGCTGCTGGCTTACAGCCCTTTGAACCGTTTGTTCTTGCCAATTCTTAGGAAAATTAAGGTCGCGAGGGTGTAGATTCCTTTAATTCATACTTGCAACTGTTTTCTTATAGCAAATGACGCAGAATTTGGTGTTGATCGATCAAAATGAAGACCTCGCACGCGGAGAAATGCTGGACATGCAACATGCAACAATGTATATGGATAATCCGTGTATCACATCTAGCTCAGGTAATGTTTTTTTTTTAATTTTGTTTATTTGTTTATTTAATTCTTAGGAATCTTTTAATGTGAGCGTGATTTTGGTTGACCTCAAATTATACCTACAATGAGATCACCTTGAAAATAATGACTTACTCAGTGTTACTCATGCGCATGCGCACGTATGCGAGCGCGCACGAACGCACGCGCACGGTATACACGCACGTGTGCTCACGTGTACATGCGCACACTGTAACACATAAGTGTACTCGCCCATTGTAACTCACGCGCATGCGCACGCACGCGCACGCGCAGCCAATGTTTACGCGCTTGCGTGCGCACATACACGCACGTATATTTACACATCGCTTATGATGCGCGCGCACTTGCACGTGCATTTGTTTCATCCCTCTCACTATTTGCTAGTACAAGTAGACTTTTCACATACGCACTTGCTGCCACTCAGTCACTCATCACCTACGCACGCGCGTGCGCCTAAACTCACGAGTAGGCGCGCAACTACACACGCGCACAGACAGGTCTCTATGACATTAAATCATTGCCTTGAAAATGTATCTACAATTAGGACTACGTTAACTTGAACGCCTTGCATACAATCGTAAGACACTCGCGCATTATGAAAATTTGGTACTTTGCAGAAAGTAGCCTTAGATAACACTAAATTTTTAAGCAAGTGGTGCACACTTTGCAAACACATACGCACTGTGGCACAAACGTGCAAATACTTCTTCACGAACGCGCACGAACATTGTCACCACTGACGCGCATGTGTAAACACGCATGCTCACGAATGCGCACATAAACACGCCGTTTTGCTATCACGTACAAACGCGTACACATATCCACTAACACCCCCGGATTGTCATTCTCTGATGCAGTAAGCTCCGATTTAGTTTTTCCCGATGCAGTTTGCTCCGATGCACACTTCTCTGAATTTTCGGCTGGATTGTCATTCTCCGCTGCAGTAAGCTCCGTCAGTTTCCTCCGACGCAGTTTACTCCAATACAGTTTGTTGTTCGTCGGACTGTCGTTCTCTGATACCGAAGGCTTCGATTCAGTTTTTCCCGATGTAGTTTGCTCCAATACAGTTTGTTTCAATGTACGCTGCGGCCGGACTGTCATTCTCCGATGGAGTAAGAACCAATTTGGTTTTCTCTAAATTTTTGGCCAAATTATCTTTCTCCGATACAATGAGCTCCAATACAGTTTTCTCCAATGTAGTTTGCTTCAATATAGTTTGCTCCGCTACACGCTGCACTGGATTTTCGACCGAATTGCCATTCTCCGATGCAGTAAGCTCCGATTCAGTTTCCTTCGACACAGTTTACTCCAATACAATTTGTTCCGATGCGCAATTCTTTCGGATCTTTGTCGGACTGTCGTTCTCTGATGCAGGAAGCTCCGATTCAGTTTTACCCGATGCAGTTTACTCCAATATAGTTCGCTCCGCTGAAAACTTCTCTGGATTTTCGGCCGAATTGACATTCTCCGATGCAGTTTCCTCCGATACAGTTTACTCCAATACAGTTTGTTCGATGCGCAATTCTTCTGGATCTTCGTCGGACTGTGGTTCTCTGATGCAATAAACTCTATTCAGTTTTTCCCGATGCAGTTTGCTCCAGTACAGTTTGCTTCAATGCACGCTGTGGTTAGACTATCATTCTCCGATGCAGTAAGAACCGATTTGGCTTTCTCTGAATTTTTGGCCAAATTTCTCCAATACAATAAACCCCAATACAGTTTTCTCCAATGCAGCTTACTTCAATACAGTTTGCTCCGATACACACTCTTCTGGATTTTCGGCCGGATTGTCATTCTCTGACGAAGTAAGCTCCGATTCAGTTTCCTCCGACACAGTTTACTCCAATACAATTTGTTCCGATGCGCAATTCTTCCGGATCTTCGTCGGACTGTCGTTCTCTGATGCAGTAAGCTCCGATTCAGTTTTACCTGATACAGTTTGCTCCAAAACAGTTTGCTCCGTTGCTCACTTCTCTGTATTTTCGGCTGCTTTTCCGATGCAGTAAGCCCGATCAGTTTTCTCCGACGCAGTTTACTCCAATACAGTTTCTTGCGCAATTCTTATGGATCTTCGTCGGACTGTCGTTCTCTGATGCAGTAAGCTCGCTCCAATTCAGTTTTTCCCGATGCACACTTCTCTGGATTTTCGGCTGGATTGTCATTCTCCGTTACAGTAAGATCCGTCAGTTTTAACAGACGCAGTTTACTGCAATACAGTTTGTTGTTCGTCGGACTGTCGTTCTCTGATACAGAAGGCTTCAATTCAGTTTTGTTGCGATTTGCAATTCTTCTGGATCTTCGTCGGACTGTCGTTCTCTGGTGCAGTAGGCTCCGATACAGCTTCCTCCGATGCAGTTCACTTCAATATAGTTTGCTCCGTTGCACACTTTTCTGGATTTTCGATTGAATTGTCATTCTACGATGCAGTAAGCTCCGATTCAGTTTTTTCCGACACAGTTAATTCCAATACAGTTTGGTCCAATGCGCAATTCTTCCGGATCTTCGTCGGACTGTCGTTCTCTGATGCAGTAAGCTCCGATTCGGTTTTACCTGATACAGTTTGCTCCAAAACAGTTTGCTCCGTTGCACACTTCTCTGTATTTTCGGCCGGATTGTAATTTTCCGATGCAGTAAGCCCGATCAGTTTACTACAGTACAGTTTGTTGCGCATGTCTTCTGGATCGTCGTCGGACTGTCGTTCTCTTATGCAGTAAGCTTCGATTCAGTTTTTCCCGATGCAACTTGCTCCGATGCACACTTCTCTGGATTTTCGGTTGGATTGTCATTCTCCGATGCAGTAAGCTCCGTCAGTTTCCTCCGACGCAGTTTACTTCAATACAGTTTGTTGTGATTTGCAATTCTTCTTCTTCTTTTTGGCTAAATACAATAAACTCCAGTACAATTTTCTCCAATACTGTTTGCTCCAATAGTGTTTCCGTTGCACACTTCTCTGAATTTTCGGCAAAATTCTAATTCTCTGATGCAATAAGCTCCGATTCAGTTTCGTCCGACACGGTTTACTCCAATGCAGTTTGGTCTAATGCGCAATTTTTCCGGTTCTTCGTCGGACAGTCGTTCTCTGACGCAGTAAGCTACAATTCAGTTTTTTTCGATGCAGTTAGTTTCAATATAGTTTGTTCCAATGTATACTTCTTTAGATTTTCGGCTGAATTGTCATTCTCCGATGCAGAAAGCTCCAATTTAGTTTTTTCCGACACAGTTCACCCCAATACAGTTTGTTCCGATGCACAATTCTTCTGGATCTCCAACGGATTGTTGTTTCTTGATGTAGTAAGCTCCGAATCAGTTTTACCCGATGAAGTGCGCTCCAATATAGTTTGCTCCGATGCACACTTCTCTGGATTTTCAGCCTATTTCTCCTTCTCTGATGCAGTACAGATACAGTTCTTCCGATGCACATTTCTCCGGAATTTCGGCCGGAGTGTCATCCTTCGACGCAGAAGTTCCGATTCATTTTTCTTCTATTCAATTTTTTTCGATGCAGATTTTTTCCAATATAGTTTTCTCCAATGCACACTTGTTCCAGATTTTCGGCCGGATTGTCGTTCTTCCGATGCAGTTTTCGTCGATGCAGTGTGCTCCGATCAACAATCTTCCAGATTTTTGGAGGATTTTTGTTCTCTGTGATGCAGTAAACTTCGTTTCAGTTTTTCTCGATGTAGTTTGCTTCGATGCAGTTAGCACCGATGCTCACTTCTTCCGGATTTTTATTCGGCTTATCATTCCTCCGGCTCAGCTTTCTTCAATGCAGTTTTTTCGGATACAATTTCCTCCGATGCAGTTCGTTTCGACATAGTTGCGCCGATGCTCACTTCTTCCTAATTTTCATCCTCCGTCTCAGTTTTCCACGATAGTTTTCTCGGATACAGTTTCCTCCGATGCAGTTTTTTCCGATGCACACTCCTTTCGGATTTCAAGCGGGATTATTGTTCTACGATGCAGTAAACTACGATTCAGTTTTTCCGGATGCAGATTGTTCTAATGCACATTTTTAGGATTTTCGGCAGAATCGTTGTTCTCCGATGCAGTAAGTACCGATTCAATTTTTCCCGATGCAGTTTGTTCCAATATAGTTTGTTCCGATGCATACTTTTCTGGATTTTCGGCCGGATTGTCATTCTCCGATGCAGTAAGCTCCGATCAGTTTCTTCCGACGCAGTTTACTCCAATACAGTTTGTTGCGATGCGCAATTCTTCTGCATCTTCGTCGGACTGTCGTTCTCTGATGCAGCAAGCTCCGATTTCGTTTTTTTTATGCAGTTTGCTCCAATACAGTTTGCTCCTATACACACTTCTCTAGATTTTTAGCTGAATTGTCATTTTCCGATGCAGTAAGCCCGATCGGTTTCCCCCGACGCAGGTTACCCCAATACAATTTGTCGCGCAATTTCTGTGGATCTTCGTCGGACTGTCGTTCTCTAATGCAGTAAACAACGATTCAGTTTTTCCCGATGCAGTTTGCTCCAATATGGTTTGTTCCGATGCACACTTTTATGTATTTTCGGCCGGATTGTCATTCGCTCCGATCAGTTTCCTTCGGCACCGTTTACTACAATACAGTTTGTTGCGATGCGCAATTCTTCCGGATCTTCGTCGGGTTGTCGTTCTCTGATGCAGTTTACTCCAATATAGTTTGCTTCTCTGCACACCACTGGATTTTCGGCCAAATTGTCATTCTCCGATGCAGCAAGCTCCGATCAGTTTCTTCCGACACAGGTTACTCCTATACAGTTTGTTTCAATGCGCAATTCTTCCTGATCTTCGTCGGACTGTCGTTCTCTGATGCAGTAAGCAACGATCCAGTTTTTCCCGATGCAGTTTGCTCCAATACAGTTTGTTCCGCTGCACACTTCACTGGATTTTCGGCCGAATTTACATTCTCTGATAATGTAAGCTCCGATTCAGTTTTCTCCGACACAGTTTATTCCAATACAGTTTGTTCCGATGCTCAATTTTTCCAAATCTTCGTCGGATTGTTGTTCTCTGTTGCAGTAAGCTCCGATTCAGCATTTCCCGATGCAGTTTGCTCCGACGCCCACTTTTCTGGATTTTCGGCCGAATGATCATTTTCCGATGCAGTAAGCTCCGATTCAGTATTCCTCGGACACAGTTTATTCCAATACACTTTGTTCCGATGCGCAATTCTTCCGGGTCTTTGTCGGACTGTCGTTCTCTGATGCAGTAAGTTCCGATTCAGTTTTTCCAGATGCAGATTGTTCCCATACAGTTTTCTCTAGATTTTCGGCCGAATTGCCACTTTCCGATGCAGTAAGCTCCGATTCAGTTTCTTCCGACACAGTTTATTCCAATACAGTTTGTTCCGGTGCGCAATACTTCCGAATCATCGTTGTATTGTCGTTCTCTGATGCAATAAGCTACGATTCAGTTTTTCCCGATGCAGTTTGCTCCAATACAGTTTACTCCGATGCACACTTTTCTTGATTTTCAGTCTATTTCTCCTTTTCCGATGCAGTAAGCTCCGAAAAGTTTCCTCCGACGCAGATTACTCCAATACCGTTTGTTACGATGCGCACTTTTTGTAGATCTTCGTCAGACTCTCGTTCTCTGATGCAAAAGACTTCAATTCAATTTCTCTCTATGCAGTTTACTCCAATACAGTTTGCTTCAATACACATTTTAGCCGGAATGCAGTTCTCTGATACAGTTAGATCCGATTTGGATTTCTCTAAATTTTCGGCCAAATTATCTTTCCCCGATAAAATAAGCTCCAATACAGTTTGCTTTAATACAGTTTTCTTCAATGCGCATTGTGGCTGGACTCTCGTTCTCCGATACAGCAAGAACCGATTTGTTTTTTTTTTTAATTTTTGGCCAAACCATCTTTCTCCGATAAAATGAGCTCCAATACAGTTTGCTCCGATGCACACTTCTGTGGATTTTCGGCCGAATCGTCAATCTCCGATGCAGTAAGCTCCGATTCCGTTTCTTCCGACACAGTTAATCCAATACAGTTTGTTCCGATGCGGAATTCTTCCGGATCTTCGTCGGATTGTTGTTCTCTGTTGCAGTAGGCTACGATTCAGTTTTTCTGATGCAGTTTGCTCCAATACAGTTTGCTTCAATGTACATTGTGGCCGGACTATCGTTCTCTGATGCAGTAAGAGCCGATTTGGTTTTCCCTGAATTTTTGACCAAATTATCTTTCTCCAATACAATAAACCCCAATATAGTTCCCGCCAATGCAGTTTGCTCCAATACATTTTGCTCCGATGCACACTTCTCTGGATTTCCGGCCGAATTGTCATTCTCCGATGCAGTAAGCTCTGATTTAGTTTCTTCCGACACAGTTTACTCCAATACAGTTTGTTCCGATGCGCAATTCTTCCAGATCTTCGTCGGACTATCGTTCTCTGATGCAGAAGGCTTGGATTCAGTTTTTCCCGATGCAGTTTGCTTTAATACAGTTTGCTTCAATGCGCATTGTGGCTGGACTCTTGTTCTCGGATACAGCAAGAACCGATTTGGTTTTTTCCAAATTTTTGACCAAATTATCTCTCTCCGATAAAATGAGCTCCAATACAGTTTACTCCAATAGGGTTTGCTCCAATACAGTTTGCTCCAATAGGGTTTGCTCCAATACAGTTTGCTCCGATGCACATTTCTCTGAATTTTCAACCGAATAGTCATTCTCCAATGCAGTAAGCTCCGATTCAGTTTCTTCCGACACAGATTATTCCATACGCAATTCTTCCGGATCTTTGTCGGACTATCGTTCTCTGATGCAGTAAGCTCCGATTCAGCTTTCCCGATGCAGTTTGCTTCAATACACACTTTTTTGAATTTCCGGCCAGATTGTCATTCTCTTTTGCAGTAAGCTTCGATTCAGTTTTCTGCGACACAGTTTGCTCCAATACAATTTGTTCCGATGCGCAATTCTTTCGGATCTTTGTCGTGTTGTCGTTCTCTGATGCAGTAAGCTCCGATTCAGTTTTCCCGATGCAGTTTGCTCCAATACAGTTTGCTCCGATGCACACTTCTCTGGATTTTCGGCCGGATTGTCATTCTCCGATGCAGTAAGCTCCGATCACTTTCCTCCGACGCAGTTTACTCCAATACAGTTTGCTGCGATGCGCAATTCTTTTGGATCTTCATCGGAATGTCGTTGTCTGATGCAGTAAGCTCCGAATAAGTTTTTCCCGATGCAGTTTGCTCCACTACAGTTTGCTTCAATGCACACTGTGGTAAGACAATCATTCTTCAATGCAGTAAGAGCCGATTTGGCTTTCTTTGAATTTTTAGCCAAATTTCTCCAATACAATAAACTCCAATACGATTTTCTCCAATACAGTTTGCTTTAATACAGTTGGTTCCGCTGCACACTTCTCTGGAATTTCGATCAGATTGTCATTCTCCAATGCAGTAAGCTCCGATTAGTTTCTTCCGACGCAGTTTACTCTGATACAGGTTGTTGCGATACGCACTTCCTCCAGATCTTTGTCGAACTGTCGTTCTCTGATGCAGAAGGCTTCGAATCAGTTTTTCCGATGCAGTTTGCTTCAATGCACACTGTAGCCGGACTGTCATTCTTCGATGCAGTAAGAACCGATTTGTCTTTCTCTGAATTTTTGGCCAAATTTCTCCAATACAATTTTCTCCAATGCAGTTTGCTCCAATACAGTTTGTTCCGCTGCACACTTTTCTGGATTTTCGGTCGAATTGTCATTTTCCGATGCAATAAGCTCCTATCAGTTTCCTCCGATGCAGTTTACTCCAACACAGTTTGTTGCGATGCGCAATTCTTCTGGATCTTCGTTGGACTGTCGTTCTCTGATGCTGTAAGCTCCGATTCAGTTTTTCCCGATGCAGTTTGCTTCAATAAAGTTTGCTTTAATGCACGCTGTAGTCGAACTATAATTCTTCGATGCAGTAAAAACCGATTTGGCTTTCTGTAGATTTATGGCCAAATTTCTCCAATACAGTTTGCTTCATTACAGTTTGCTTCAATGCACGTTGTTGCCGGACTGTCGTTCTCCAATGGAGTAAGAACCGATTTTAGTTTCTCTAAATATTTGTCCAAATTATCTTGCGCCGATACAATAAGCTCCAATAAAGTTTTCTTCAATGCAGTTTGCTCCGATGCACAATTCTTCAGAATTTTCGGTCGGAATGTTATTCCTCCGATAGTTTCCTCCGTAGCAGTGTGTTCCGATATAGTTTGCTCTGACACACACTTTTTCCGATTTTCGGTGGGTTTGTCTTTCTCGAATACAGCGAACTCCGATTATCCCAACTGCTCTGCTGCAGTCAGCTCCAATGCACACTTTATATGGATACTCAACCGGAGTACCCTTCCTACGATTCAATAAGCTCCGATTCAGTGTTTTCCAATGCAGTTTTCTCTGATGTTTGCTTCGTGAACACTTCTTTCGGATTTTTGGCTTGATTGTGTGTTTCCTTTGATGCAATAAACTGCGAGTCAGTTTCTTCCGACGCAGTTTGTCCCGATGCACACTTCTCCAAGTTTTCGGTCGGATTGTCCTTTTTTCGACGCAGTACGTTCCGATTTAGTTTTTTGGTTCTAGTTTTTTCCTACGCCGATTTTTCTGATATTGTCTGCTTCGATGCATTCTTTTCGCAAATTGTCAGCCAGATTATCCTCCTGCGATGCAGTAAGCTCCGATACACTCTTTTTCCGGATTGCCCTTCTCTGAGTCAGTTTCCTCCGCCGCAATTTGCTCCAATACATTTTGCTCGTATACGCACTTCTTTCGGATCTCAGAACTGCTGTTTTCGGATGTAGTGATCCCTGAATCAGTTTTCTCCAGTACAGTTTGCTGCAATACAGCTTGATGGTGCACACAGCAATCGGCCAGTCGTTCTCCGATTCGATTTTCTCTGCTGCAGCTTAATCCCGACGCACACTTCTCTGAATTTTTGGCAGATTGTTGTTTTTCGGTATAATAGTAAGCTCCAGCGCAGTTTGCCTCGATACACTCTCCTTTTGAATTTTCGGCTGGAATGTCATTCATCCGATGCAGTTTTTTCCGTAACAGTTTTCTTCGATGATACACTTTTTTCTGATTTTCGGTCTGTCTTGTAGTTCTCCGATGCAGCAATCTCCGATTTTCTTCACTGCAATGCAATTTGCTCCGCTACAGTTAGCTGCAATTCACACTTCATATGGATACTCGGTCGGAGTGTTTTTCCTACGATTCGGTAAGCTACAAACAGTTTTTCGGACGCAGTTTTTTCCGATAGTTTGCTCAGATGCATCTTCTTCCGGATTTTTATCCGGATTGCTGTTCCTCCGATGCAGTTTTCCGATGAACTCTTTTTTTAGATTTTCGGCAGGATAGTAATTCCTTCGATGCAGTTTGCTCCGATACGGTTTTTAGCGATGCAGACTTTTCCTCTATACTTTGATCCGACGCACACCCCTTTCAGATTTTTAGCGGGATTGTTGTTCTCCGATGCAGGAAACTCCGATTCAGTTCTCCGATGTAGTGTGCCCCGATGCAGTTTGCACTGATGCGCGGTTTTTCCAGATTGTCGTTCGTTCGATGCAGTTTTTTCAGATACAGTTTTTTCCGATACACATTTCTCCGGAATTTCGGCCGGATGGTCGTCTTTCGGCGCAATAAGTTGCTATTCATTTTTCTTATATTCAGATTTCCTCAATGCAGTTTTTTTCAACAGTTTCCTCCAATGCACACTTGTTCCGAATTTTAAACCGAATTATCGTTTCTCCAATGCAGTTTTCTTCGATGCAGTTTACTCCGATCTACAATTTTTCCAGATTTTTTGAGGATTTTTGTTCTCTGTGATGCAGTAAACTTCGTTTCAGTTTTTTTCAATGTAGTTTGCTCCGATGAAGTTAGCGCCGATGCTCACCTCTTCCGAATTTTCATCCACAGTATCATTCCTTTGGCTCAGCTTTCTTCGAAGCAGTTTTTTCGGATACAGTTTCTTCCCATGCGCCGATACTCTCTTCTTCTGAATTTTCATCCTCCGACTCAGTTTTCCCCGATAGTTTCCTCGGATATAGTTTTCTCCGATGCAGTTTTTTCTGATGCACACTTCTTCCGGATTTCGAGCGGGATTATTTTTCTACGATGCAGTAAATTACGATTCAGCTTTCCCGGATGCAGATTGTTCAAATGCACATTTTTAGGATTTTCGGCAGAATCGTTGTTCTCCGATGCAGTAAGTACCGATTCAATTTTCCCCGATGTGGTTTGTTCCTATGCAGTTTACGCTGATGGGCGGTCTATCGGATTTTAGGCAAATTGTCGTTACTCCGATGCAGTTCTTTCAAATGCACCCTTCTCCGAAATTTGGACCGAATTGTCGTTCAACGATTCATTTTCCTCGATTCAGTTTCTTTCGACGCAGTTTTTTCCAATAGACTTTGCTCCAATGCACACTTTTTTTATCTTTTTGGCCGAATAGTCGTTCCTCCGATGCAGTTTTCGCCTTTGCTCTGATGTAAACTTCTTCCGAATTTTCGGCGGATTGTTGTTCCCTCCTCGCTGCAATTTGCTCCGATGCACACTGCTTTCGGATTTTCGAACGGATTATCGTTTATAGGATGCAGTAACTTCTAATTCAGTCGGATTTTTGACCGGTTTATCATTCCTAGGATCCAGGAAAGTCCGATTCAGTTTTCCCCGATGCAATTTGCTCCAATACACACTGCTTTCGAATTTTCGGTCGGATTATTGTTCATAGGATGCGGATACCTCTAATTCAGTCGGATTTTTAACCGGTTTGTCATTCCTAGTATCCAGAAAAGTCAGATTCAGTTTTCCCCGATGCAACTTGCTCCGATGCACACCGTTTTCGGTTTTTCGGACGGACTGTCATTCATAGGACGCAGTGACCTCTAATTCAGTTCGGTTTTTGGCCGGAATGCCGTTCCTCAGAAGCAGTTTGCTCCGTTGCCCACTTCTTTCCGATTTTCGGCCAGATTGTCGTAGATTTTCATTCCTTCGATTTACACTCCTTTATGATTTTTTTGTCTGATTGTCGTTCATCTGATTCCATTTTCTTTAATCTATTTTGACCAATATACACTTTGCGACCTAGCATCAGTGTCCTCAAAAAAAAGGAAGCTTGGTTGGGAAGAAAAAAAATTTCTACACTAGAAGCTACCTCCTCTTCGGTGGAGGAAATACAATACTTATCATCAAGGAGTGAGCTCTCATTAAACTTGAAGCATGTTCATGCAGATCACACCTGCCAGCAGACTACCACTAACCATCGAAAAAATTCGACTCTGGATTTTCTTAAAAATAACTAACCCCTAACCTCTTTTTTTCTAGAGTACGAAACATCTCAGGGTTCGAGAATCTGCATCATAACAGCAGGCGCCGATGCTGGAATACCAGATAAAGAAAGGCAGGTCGCCAAAAATACCGCAATCTTTAAAGAAATCATACCGAAACTGGTGGCAGCCAGTCCAGATGCCGTCTTGATTATTGTGACTAATCCAGGTATACCTTCAGGTTAGGTGACCATAACCTTTCTAATACGCGTGGTTTTAGTCGATATCTTAACATACGTGGCATGGAAATTGAGTGGCTTTCAACCACATAGGGTTATAGGAACCGGAACGGTTCTGGAATCGGCCAGATTTCGATGTCTCCTGGCTCAGAAACTAAAGGTGTCTCCAAGTAGCTTGCATGCGTTTGTGATAGGCGAGCAAGGTGACAATAGTGGTAAGTAATTCTTCCTAAGCTGTTTAATTGCACAGTTGGCGATGTGACACCACCGCCAGGTGAGTAATCACACGCATTGGCAACAAAACAATCACAAGTACCGCTAACAGACCAACCACGTCTTCCGAACAGCACAATCACACTAAAGTCAACACAACAGCTAGACTTACCTTCAACAGAACATCATATGTACTGCAAAGAGTAATCACGTACCGTCAACAGAACAACTGCACATCTCAAAGACAAAAACAGTCACATTGACTACCATACGTAGCGTCAATACGTCAACCACACGGACATACAACAGGCGCATCGTATACCGTCGGCAGAACAACCACACTCACCGACAGGTGAATAGTCACACATGCTCCAACAGAGCAACCATACAAATCAACAGCAGAAAATTTACCAGGAAAACTACAGAGCTTGTTAACAGAACAGTCACACGTACCGTCAAGATAGGTATCACGCGTACCTTCAACACAAGAACAAATATATAGACAACATAATAATCACACTGCAATTAACAAAACAACCACGAGTACCGCAACAGAAGTCACACGCACCTGCAACATATTGACGAACCGCCAATGCATGTATCACACATACAGTCAATACGGCAACCATACGGACAGCTAACAGGACAATTACGCTACCGTCAGCAAAACAACCAGCACACACCGACACCATGATAATCACACCACAACCAAACAAACAAACATACGTACCGTCAACTGAACAGTCGCACGTCAACCACATGTATAACAACAGACAATTTACATACCGTATGCACTGGTGGCAGAACTACACATCTTGACAATAAAACAGTCACACGTACCGTCAATGCAAAAACCACACGGACAGAGGATAGTACCGTTACGGTACCGTCATCAAAACAACCTATACTCACCGACAACAGAATAACCAGGTTACACCAAACCATACAAGCATACGTACCGTCAATTCAGCAGTCACACGTACCTCCAACAAAACAACCATATGTATAACAACAGACAATTTTCGTACTGCATGTACTAGTAGCATTACAACAGAGCAGTCACACGTAACGCAAATGATTGTATCACACGTACCGTCAATATAGAAACCACACGGACAGAGGGCATAACCATTACGCTACCGTCATCAAATAACCAACACGCACCGACACCCAATCAAACAACACACGTATCGTCAACTGAACAGTCGCACGTACTTCCAACACAACAACCATATGTATAACAACAGACATTTTACGTACCGCATGTACTAGTAGCAGAACAGCAGAACAGTCACACGTACCGCCAATAGATGTAGCACACGTACCGTCAATACATAAACCATACGGACAGATAACAGGATCATTATGCTACCGTCAGCAAAACAAACAACACGCACCGACAACAGGATAATCACACTACACCCAAACAAACGACCACACGTACCTCCAACAGAACAACCATATGTATAACAACAGCCAATTTATGTATCGCATGTACAGATTAGGCGCATTACAACCAATGGAACTAGCACTCGTACCGTCAATTGAAATCACACGCACCTCCAATGATCACACGTATCGACAACGTACCGTCAATACAACTATCACATAGATTACTAGCGAGGCAACTGCACGTTTTGGAAACAAAACAGTCACGCGTACCGCCAATAGAGGCATCACACGTACCATTAATACAGGAAATGCACGTACGGACAACAGGGCCAATACGCTATCGCCGCATGTACTGACAACAGATTAAACCACACTACAATTTGAAGAACGAGCACGCGTAACGTCATTTAAAATCACACGCACCACCAACAGCCATACGTATCGACAATATATAATTTACATGCCATCAATAAAAGTATCACATGTACTACTAGCGAAACAACTACACATTTTGACAACGGAACAGTCAGGCGTACCGCCAATAGAGGACACGGCCAATACGGGAACCACACGTACTGCTAACAGAATAATCACACTACAAACGTCAGAACAACAGCGCGTACCGTCAATTGGGCAGTCACACGTATCTCCCACGGAGCAACACAACGATTCACGTTCCGTCAACAAAAGCATCACACGTTCCACTAACGTAAGAACTGTACACACCAACAGCGGAAGAGTAACACGTATCGTCAACAGAACAATCACACGTACCAACAGAACGACCAGGTTCACACTACTAGCGAAACTACACATTTGACAACGGAACAGTCAGGCGTACCGCCAATAGAAGTACCATACGCACGGCCCCTGCGGGAACCACACGTACTAACAACAGAAAAATCACACTAAAAACGTCAGAACAACAACGCGTACCGTCAATCGGGTAGTTACACGTATCTCCAACGGAGCAACACAACGATTCACGTTCCGTCAACGAAAGCATCACACGTTCCACTAACGTAAGAACTGTACGTACCAACAACGGAAGAGTAACACGTATCGTCAACAGAACAATCACACGTACCAACAGAACGACCAGGCTCACACTACTGGCGAAACAACTCACATTTTGACAACGGAACAGTCACGCGTACCGTCAATAGAAGTACCATACGCATGGCCCCTGCGGGAACCACACGTACTAACAACAGAATAATCACACTACAAACGTCAGAACAACAACGCGTACTGTCAATTGGGTAGTCACACGTATCTCCCACGGAGCAACACAACGATTCACGTTCCGTCAACAAAAGCATCACACGTTCCACTAACGTAAGAACTGTACGTACCAACAGCGGAAGAGTAACACGTATCGTCAACAGAACAATCAAACGTACCAACAGAATGACCAGGTTCACCCTACTAGCAAAACAACTCACATTTTGACAGCGGAACAGTCACGCATACCGCCAATAGAGGTATCATACGCACGGACAATACTGGAACCACACGCACTGTCAACAGAATAATCACACTACAAACGTCAGAACAACTACTCAAAAAATAGTTATATTCAGTTAAAGTTAGTCCGCCAACAGGACGCACGGCGGAAAAGTGTCCGCAGAAATGATTTTAGCCGACGTAACCGTTAGTGCTTTGCTAGTGCTTTTTAGTGCTCAAATGTAAATGCCAGCGGACTACTTAAAAAATAGATATTCAGTTAAAGTTAGTCCGCCAACATGACTCCCGGCGGAAAAGCGCCGGCAAAAATAATTTTAGCCGACGTAATCGTTAGTGCTTCGTTAGTGCTTTTTAGTGCCCAAATATAAATGCCAGCGGACTACCAAAAGTAGTTATATGCAGTTAAACTTAACGCCTGACGGAAAGGTGTCGGCAAGAATACTTTTAGTCGACGTAGTGATTAGTACTTCGTTAGTGCTTTTTAGTGTTCAAATATGAATTCCAGTAGACTACTCAAAAAATAGTTATATGCAGTTAAAGTTAGTCCGCCAACATGACGTTCGGCGGAAAAGTGTCGGCAGGAATAATTTTAGCCGACGTAATGGTTAGTGCTTCGTTAGTGCTTTTTAGTGCCCAAATACAAATGCCAGCGGACTGCCCAAAAAATAGGTATATGCAGTTAAACTTAGTCCGCCAACATGACGTCCGGCAGAAAAGTGTCGGCAGGAATAATTTTAGCC
The DNA here is from genome assembly GCA_036346225.1 of Platerodrilus igneus. Lineage (NCBI taxonomy): Eukaryota > Metazoa > Arthropoda > Insecta > Coleoptera > Lycidae > Platerodrilus > Platerodrilus igneus. The sequence goes on along the minus strand of JARFIW010001336.1, from coordinate 9,381,480 downwards.
GACGTAATGGTTAATGCTTCGTTAGTGCTTTTTAGTGCCCAATTATGAATGCCAGCGGGCTACTCAAAATATAGTTATGTGCAGTTAAACTTAGTCCGTGAACATGACGTCCGGTGGAAAGATGTCGGCAGGAATAATTTTAACCGACGTAATAGTTAGTGCTTCGTTAGTGCTTTTTAGTGCCCAAATACGAATGCCAGCGGACTGCTCAAAAAATAGTTATGTGCAGTTAAACTTAGTCCACCAACTTGACGTCCGGCGGAAAAATGTCGGCAGGAATAATTTTAGCCGACATAATGGTTAGTGCTTCGTTAGTGCTTTTTAGTGCACAATTATGAATGCCAGCGGACTACTCAAAATATAGTTATGTGCAGTTAAACTTAGTCCGTGAACATGACGCCCGGTGGAAAGGTGTCGGCAAGAATAATTTTAGCCGACGTAATAGTTAGTGCTTCGTTAGTGCTTTTTAGTGCCCAAATACGAATGCCAGCGGACTGCTCAAAAAATAGTTATGTGCAGTTAAACTTAGTCCGCCAACTTGACGCCCGGCGGAAAAATGTCGGCAGGAATAATTTTAGCCGACATAATGGTTAGTGCTTCGTTAGTGCTTTTTAGTGCACAAATATAAATGCCAGCGGACAACTCAAAAAATAGTTATATGCAGATAAAGTTAGTCCGCCAACATGCCACCCGGTGGAAAAGTGTCGGCAGGAATGATTTTGTCAACGTAATCGTTAGTGCTTTGTTAGTGCTTCTTAGTGCCCAAAAATGAATGCCAGCGGCTACTCAAAAAATAGTTATATGCAGTTAAAGTTAGGCCGTTAACATGACGCCCGGCGGAAAAGTGTCGACAGGAATATATTTAGTCGACGTAATCGTTAGTGCTTTGTTAGTGCTTTTTAGTGCTCAAATATGAATGCCAGTAGACTACTCAAAAAATAGTTATATGCAGTTAAAGTTAGTCCGCCAACATGACGCCCGGCGGATAAGTTTTGGCAGGAATAATTTTAGTCGACGTAGTGGTTAGTGCTTTGTTAGTGCTTTTTAGTGCCCAAATATAAATGTCAGCGAACTACTCAAAAGTAGTTATATGCAGTTAAAGTTAGTCCGAAAACACCGTCCGGTGGAAAAGTGTCGGCAGGAATAATATTAGTCAACGTAGTGGTTAGTGCTTGGTTAGTGCTTTTCGTGCCCAAATATGAAAGCCAGCGATCTACTCAATAGTAATTATATGCAGTTAGTTAGTCCACTAACATGACGCCCGGCGCAAAAGTGTCGGCAGGAATAATGATAGTCGACGTAATGGCTAGTACTTCGTTAGTGCTTTTTAGTGCCCAATTATAAATGCCAGCGACCTACTCGAAAAATAGTTATTTGCAGTTAAAGTTAGTCCGCCAACATGACGCCCGGCGTAAATGTCTGCAGAAATAATTTATAGCTTACGTAATCGTTAGTGCTTCGTTAGTGCTTTTTGGTGACCAAATATGAATACCAGCGGACTACTCAAAAGTAGTTACATGCAGTTAAACTTAGACCGCTAATATGACGCCCGACGGAAAAGTATCAGCAGAAATAATTTTAGTCCACGTAGTGATTAGTGCTTCGTTAATGCTTTTTAGTGCCCAAATGTGAATGCCAGCGAACTACTCAAAAAAAGTTATATGCAGTTAAAGTTAGTCTGCCAACATGCCGCCCGGTAAAAAAGTGTCGGCAGGAATAATTTTAGTCCACGTAGTGGTTAGTGCTTTTTAGTGCCCAAATATAAATGCCAGCGGACTACTCAAAAAATAGTTATATGCAGTTAAACTTAGTCCGTGAACATGACGCCCGGTGGAAAGGTGTCGGCAGGAATAATTTTAGCCGATGTAGTCGTTAGTGTTTTGTTAGTGCTTTTTAGTGTGTAAGTATAAATGCCAGCGAACTAATCAAATAATAGTTACATGCAGTTAAACTTAATCCGTGAACATGACGCCCCGCGGAAAAGTGTCGGCAGGAATAATTTTAGTCGACGTAATGATTAGTGCTTTGTTAGTGCCTTTTAGTGGCCAAATATGAATGTCAGCAGACTACCCAAAAAATAGTTACACGTAGTTAAAGTTATTCCCCTAACTTGACGCTCTTGAGTAGTCTGCTGGCATTGATATTTGGGCGCTAAAAAGCACTAACAAAGCACTAACGATTACGTCGGCTAAAATTTTTCCTGCTGACACTTTTCCGCCGGGTGTTCTGTTAGCGGACTAACTTTAACTGAATATACTTGTTTTTATAGTAGTCCACTGGCATTCATATTTGGGCACTAAAAAGCACTAACAAAGCACTAATCATTACGTCGACTAAAATTATTCCTGCAGACACTTTTCCGCCGGGTGTCATGTTGGCGGACTAACTTTAACTGCATATAACTTTGTTTTTATTAGTCCGCTGGCATTCATACTTGGACACCAAAAAGCACTAATAAAGCACCTGCTGCAATCATCCCCGCCGACACTTTTCCGCCAGTCGTGAAGTTGGCGGAATAACTTTAACTGCTTATAACTATTGTTTGAATAGTCCGTTGACTTTTATATTTGGGCACCAAAAAGCACTAACGGAACACTAACAATTATTCCTGCCGACATTATTCCATTAACTTCACGCACCTGATAAAATCGATGTAATTCGGCAAGAATGATTGTAGCCGGTGTAATGGTTAGTGCTTCGTTAGTGCTTTTTAGTGCCCAAGTATGAATGCCAACGGACTACTCAAACAATAATTATATGCAGTTAATGTTAGTCCGCCGACATGACGCCCGGCGTAAAAGTGTCTGCAGGAATACTTTTAGTCGACGTAATGGTTAGTGCTTCGTTAGTGCTTTTTAACGCCCAATTATGAATACCAGCGGACTACTCAAAAAATAGTTATATGCAGTTAAAGTTAGCCCGCCGACATGACGCCCGGCGGAAAAAGTGTCGGCAGGAATAATTTTAGCCGACGTATTCGTTAGTGCTTTGTTACTGCTTTTTAGTGCCCAGATATGAATGCCAGCGGACTACTCAAAAAAAAGTTATATGCAGTTAAAATTAGTCCGTCAAAATAACGCCCGGCAGAAAAGTGTCGGAAGGAATAATTGTAGTAGACGTAGTTGTTAGTGCTTTTTAGTGCCCAAATATGAATGCCAGCAGACTACTCAAAAAACGGTTATATGTAGTTAAAGTTGGTCCGCCAACAGGACGCCCGGTGGAAAAGTGTCGGCAGGAATAATTTTAGTCGACGTAATGGTTAGTGCTTTGTTAGTGCTTTTTAGCGCCCAATTATCAATACTAGCAGACTACTCAAAAAATAGTTATATGCAGTTAAACTTAGTCCGCCGACATGACGCCCGGCGGAAAAGTGTCGATAGGAATAATTGTAGTCGACGTAATGATTAGTGCTTCGTTAGTGCTTTTTTGTGCCCAAATATGAATGCCAGCGGACTACCCAAAAGTAGTTATAGGCAGTTAAAGTTAGTCCGCCAACATGACGCCCGGCGGAAAGGAATAATTTTAGTCGACGTAATGACTGGTGCTTTGTTAGTGCTTTTTAGTGCCCATATATGAATGCCACCGTACTACTCAAAAAATTATTATATTCAGTTAAAGTTAGTCCGTCAACAGGACGCCCGGTGAAAAAGTGTCGGCAGGAATAATTTTAGCCGACGCAGTGGTTGGTGCTTTGTTAGTGCTTTTTACTGCCCAAATATAAATGCCAGCTGACTACTCAAAAAATAGTTATATGCAGTTAAAGTTAGTCCGCCAACATAACTCCCGGTGGAAAAGTGTCGGCAGGAATATTTTTAGTCGACGTGATGACTATTGCTTCATTAGTGCTTTTTAGTGCCTATATATAAATGTGAGCGAACTACTCAAAAAATAGTTTATTTCAGTTAAAGTTAGTCCACCAACGGGACGCCCGGTGAAAAGGTGTCGGCAGGAATAATTTTAGCCGACGTAGTAATTAGTGCTTCGTTAGTGCTTTTTAGTGCCCAAATATGAATGCCAGCGAACTACTCAAAAGTAGTTATGTGCAGTTAAAGTTAGCCGCCAACATGACGCCCAGCGGAAAGGTGTCGGCAGGAATATTTTTAGTCGACGTGATGACTATTGCTTTATTAGTGCTTTTTAGTGCCTATATATAAATGTGAGCGAACTACTCAAAAAATAGTTCATTTCAGTTAAAGTTAGTCCGCCAACAGGACGCCGGGTGAAAAAGTGTCGGCAGGAATAATTTTAGCCGACGTAATCGTTAGTGCTTCGTTAGTGCTTTTTAGTGTCCATATATGAATGCCAGCGGACTACTCAAAAAATAGTTATATGCAGTTAAAGTTAGTCCGCCAACTTGACACCCGACGGAAAAAGTGTTTGGCAGGAATTTTATTTTAGTAGACGTAATCGTTAGTGCTTCGTTAGTGCTTTTTAGTGCCCAAATATGAATGCCAGCGGACTACCCAAAAGTAGTTATAGGCAGTTAAAGTTAGTCCGCCAACATGACGCCTGGTGGAAAAGTGTCGGCAAGAATATTTTTAGTCGAAGTGATGACTAGTGCTTCGTTAGTGCCTATATATGAATGCCAGCAAACTACTAAAAAAATAGTTAAATTCAGTTAAAGTTAGTCCGCCAACAGGACGCCCGGTGAAACAGTGTCGGCAGGAATAATTTTAGCCGACGTAGTGGTTAGTGCTTTGTTAGTGCTTTTTAGTGCCCAAATATGAATGTCAGCGAACTAATCAAAAACAGTTATGTGCAGTTAAAGTTAGTCCGTCAACATGACGCCCAGCGGAAAGGTGTCTGCAGGAATACTTTTAGTCGACGTAATGACTAGTGCTTTGTTAGTGCTTTTTAGCGCCCAAATATAAATGCCAGCGGACTACTCAAAATCGCCAAGTTAGCGGAAAAACTTTAACGGCGTGTAACTATTTTTTGGGTAACCTGCTGACATTCATATTTGGTAACTAAAAAAGCACTAACGAAGTGCTATCCATTACACAGGTCACAATTATTTCTGCCGACAGTTTTCCGCCAAGGATAAAGTTGGCGGAATAATTTCAACTGCATGTAAGTATTGTTTAAGTAGTTCGTTGATATTAATATTTGGGCACTAAAAAACACTAACGAAGCACTAACGATTACGTCGACTACAATTATTCCTGCCGCCATTTTTCAGCCTGGTGTCATGTTGTCGGATTAAGTTTAACTGAATATCTATTTTTTGAGTAGTCCATTGGCATTCATATTTGGGCACTAGAAAGCACTAACAAAGCACTAACGATTACGTCGGCTAAAATTATTCCTGCGGACACTTTTCCGCCGGGCGTCCTTTTGGTAGACTAACTTTAACTGAATATTTATTTTTTGAGTAGTCCACTGGTATTCATATTTAGGCACTAAAAAGCACTAGCGCAGCACTAACCATTACACCTGCTACAATCAATCCTGCCGACACTTTTCCGCCAGGCGTGAAGTTGGCGGAATAACTTTAACTGCTTATAACTATTGTTTGAATAGTCCGTTGACTTTTATATTTGGGCACCAAAAAGCACTAACGAAGCACTAACAATTATTTCTGCCGACATTATTCCGCTAACTTCACGCACCTGATAAATCGATGTAATTCTAATTTGACTTGTTACAATCACTGGAATTTATTGTAAAAAGTTATTTTTTAATTACAGTTCCAATTTGGTCAGGCGTCAGTGTCTCCGGAGTTCGTTTGCGGGACGTAAACCGCGATTTAGGGACCGAAGAGGATCCAGAAGACTGGACCGACATCCACAAACAGGTGGTTGAAAGGTACGTTACGTCTACGACCCACTAGATTACAACTCCTAACACTGCGTGATTTCCAATACCAGCAGTTGTCTCGTAAATCTGAGTTTACCCGCTGTGATAACACCTCGAGGCCACGAGATAATTGACGCACGCCTTCTTGTACATAACCCCTTTTAAGTTACTTCTTCATTTGTAATTTATTGTAATAGGTTTCTGTTAAGTAACCCCCAAGGTAAGGTTATATATTGCGTGGTGATTTTTGTGATTGGTTTGCAAATTTTATTACTAATTGATTTTTGTTCTTCTGGTTTTTTAGCGAGAACGAGGTGGAGCGCTTGAAGTCGTGTGGTTCTTGGGGAATGGCGCTGAGCGTTGCGAGGATTGTTAGATCGATCTTGAAGGATACCAGGGAATGTTTTCCTGTTTCTACTCATATTAAGGTGAGTTAAAGTAGTATTAAGAGGGCCTGAACGAACATAACCTTAAAAAATTGCTGTATTTGGTTATCCTTTCTCTTCAATGTACAGAATGCGCTTCTGCTGGTTATTGCCTTAAGCAACAGAACCCTGCACCCTTTATTACCGTAAACGAATTAAATTTTTTAATTTCATAACCTCTAACATATTCCACTCAGACGGTTCTTGTCACCCGTCCCAAAAATCTTGATAAATTGTATAAAACAAGTGAATCTTGCTTTACATCAACAGTAAAGGGCTACAGACTTCCACGATTTTTGTTTATTTACGTCGAATACTGAGGGTGATTCATCGCCGTAGAAGAACATACGCATGCGCGTGCACATTTGTCCCCGCTTGTTCACGCTCGTACGTCCAAATGTGCGGTAATGTACTTCCATACGTTTATACAGCGTAAGAACACACCACGCACATGACCATCAACAGCTCGTTAGAAAGGCAAATACGCGTGCGCATAAGCGAGCGTGCGAATACAGCGTCTGCTTTGATTAACACGCGTGCTGGAGCACACGCGCACATGCAAACACGCTTAAGCGTACAAGTACTGCCACAGCACACGCTCGCGAACACGAACATTTTGGCACATACATCTATACGAACAGGCACATGCTCGTAAACACGCACAAGACTTGCCACAACGCATGGACGTACATGCGCGAACGATATGAACACGAACACCTGCAAACGTGCACGCCTTACCCTCACAACGTGCATGCATGCTCGCGAATACGCATATTCTGTCGCACTAATGCAAACACGCACACTCTAGCGCACAAATACAAACCAAAATTGTCACGAACATGCATACGCTTTTAAAGCGCACAAGCGTTGCCGCAAAGCATACACAAGTGTAAACACGAATGCTCATAAGCACAAACGCACAAACACCCACACGAACACGCGTACTTTACCTTCACAAGGCATGTCGGTCACACGCGCCAGCACATCACGAAAACGCACATGTGCAAACACATGTTCGCTAACACGCACATACACAAACACGCACTACGCACGCGTACTAACACATCTTCATGAGCACGTACACGGAAGCACGTGTGCGAACACAAATGATCATGAACAACACCAACACTACACCCTTACAATCGCACTCGGGTTGCACGCACATACACAAACACGCACACGTGCAAACACATGTTCGCCAACACGCACATACACCAACTCGCACAACGCACACGAACTATCACGTGTTCATGAGCACGTACACGGATGCACGTGCGCAAACACATATGCTCATGAACAACACCAACACTACACCATCACAATCGCACTCCGGTTGCACGCGCATAGAAACACGCTCACGTGCAAACACATGTTCGCGAACACATATTCTGACGTACGAATGCAAACACGAACATTTGGACGCACATTTCCAAACATACATCTTCATGAACACGCATACGCTCATACACGTGCACAAACCTTGCCACAACGCATGAATAAATGCAAAATGCTCATGAACCTGAACACGTACAAACATGCACACTTTACCCTCACATACTTACTCCATTCATCCACGAAAACGCACACGTGCAGACACATGTTCACGAACACGTAGACGTGAAAACAAACGTTCGCCAATAAGTTTTTTTCTTACGCACGCATACAAATACACCTTCACAAACACGCACATGCGCATAAACACGCACAAGCGTTGTCACAACACATTCACAAACCACAGGCAAATGTTCGTGAAACACGAACACCTAAAAACACGCACACGTGCAAACACATGTTCGCGAACACATATATTCTGACGTACGAATGCAGACACAAACATTTTGGAGCACATTTACCAACATACATCTTCATGAGCATGCAGACGCTCATAAACGTGCACAAACCTTGCCACAACGCATGCATAAATGCAAACACGAATGCTCATGAACCCGAACACGTACAAATATGCACACTGCATCCTCACCTACATACTCAATTTATCCACGAAAACGCACACGTGCAAACACATGTTCACGAACACGTACACGTGAAAACAAATGTTGACCAACACGTTTTTTCTGAAGCACACACAAACGGAGCTTCACTAACACGCACACATTCACATACGCAAACACAAATGCTCCTGTAACACGAACATCTGAAAACAGGCCCACTCTGGTGTACACGCGCAAACATATCCACACACACGCACACGTCCAAACACATGCTCATCAATACGCATATTCTGCAAAAAATCACACTCTGACGCACACGTACCAACACTAATTCTTACAAACACGCACATGCACATAAATGTGCACAAGTTATGGCACGACGCATGCACAAATTCAAATACTAATATTCATAAACATGAACACCTACAAATACCCAACACGAACACGCACACTTTACGCACACATACGCAATCATAAATGCTCATGAAACACGAACACCTAAAAACAGGCCCACTCTGGTGAACACCTGCAAACATCTCCACGAACACGCACACGTGCATGCACATGCTCGCGAACACGCTTATTCTGACGCACTAATGCAAACACGCACACTCTAGCGCACAAATACAAACCAAAATCTTCACGAACATGCATACGCTTCTAAAACGCACAAGCGTTGCCGCTACGCATACACAAGTGTAAACATGAATGTTCATGAACACAAACGTCTGCAAACACCCACACGAACACGAACACTTTACCTTCACAAGGCATGTCGGTCACACGCGCCAGCACATCACGAACACGCACATGTGCAAACACATGTTCGCTAACACGCACATACACAAACACGCAAAACGCACACGTTCTAACACATCTTCATGAACACGTACACGGATGCACGTGTGCGAATACAAATGCTCATGAACAACATCCCGACTACACCCTTACAATTGCACTCCGGTTGCACGCGCATACACAAACACGCACACGTGCAAACACATGTTCGCGAACACATTTTCTGACGTTCGAATGCAAACACGAACATTTTTGCGCACATTTACAAACATACATCCTCATGAACACGCATACGCTCATAAACGTGCACAAACGTGCAAACCGAATGCTCATGGACCCGAACACGTACAAACATGCACATTTTACCGTCACATATGATTTCGTGCATGCTTCTAAGCACGCTCACACGTACATTTGCGGACACATGCGCACGCGCGTTTTTAATCACACACGGACAACCACACACGCGTACGCTGATACAAGAGCCGCAGCAAACGTACAATAAAGAATTTCATTCCAAGTTGATGGGTCGTACATAGTACGAGCAATTGCGGGACAGTTCTAGAAAACATTCGAGTTCAGGATTCCTGATCTGTAAACGCATGCGCACGTGTGACGTTTCATACCTTCGCAGCCTCTACCAGGGCGCGTTGAATTTTAAAGGAGCACAGTTGTCAGGCTTAAAACTAAACGAATGATTTTACAGGGTTGCCGCCATGGAGCCGATAAAGATGTTTTTCTATCTCTCCCATGTGTCCTGGGTAGTACTGGCGTTTGTTTTATTGTGCGTCAGAATCTAAGTGAGAAAGAAAAGGATCTACTACAGAAATCTGCAGATAATATCAACGAATTGCAGAAGAAGCTTCAGCTTGAATAACGCCTAAATTTACAGACAATTTTTTGGTTACTTTTATTTTGTATAAATTGAAAATAAAATCAAAGCGTAATAAACGAAACGTTTTAGAAAGAGATCGAAATTTTTTGGGTACGTAAAGACCCGGGATGCGCTATTTTGTATTGTAGGTGACAGATCATTACGCGTTGGTCGTCGTTGGTAAAAAACGGAAGCCAATATTCGTGACGTGCAGTGATCCGAGAGATTAAGATGACTAAAAGTGCAGTAGTGCATTATAAACAATGTGGTGAAGTGTTTCTTTATCTAATTCCTTTTACCTTGCCCTACCTGTTCTATAGATTAAGTTTTTAGCAAAAAAACAGAAATTTGACTTAAAAGCAGCCATCTTTGTCACGAGTGAATTCAACTACAGTAATTAAAACTACCAACTACACAGCTGGCAAATATGAATTAAACTAAACTTAAGCGACCTTTGTTTTAATTTGCGACTATTCATATTTCTGGGAAATGTTTCGCGCCCTCTGTTATTCAAATCTAGAAACGGTCGAATTTTCGAGAAAACTCGAATTTACGTGAAAAACTCGACTTTTCGTGAAAAACTCGACTTTTCACGAAAAACTCGATTTTACGTAAAAAACTCGACTTTTCGTGAAAAAATCGACTATTCGTAAAAAACTACTTTCTGTGAAAACCTTGAATTTCCGTGAAAAACTTGAATTTTGGTGAAAAACTAGAATTTTCGTGAAAACTTGAATTTTCGTGAAAAACTTAAATTTTCGTAAAAAAACTTGCATTTTCGTGAAAAACTTAAATTTTCATGAAAAATTTGAATTTCGTGAAGAACTTGAATTTTCGTGAAGTCCTTGAATTTTCGTGAAGAACTTGAATTTTCGTGAAGAACTTGAATTTTCGTGAAAACTAGAATTTCCGGGAAAACTCGAATTTCCGGGAAAAACTCAAATTTTCGTGAAAAACTCGAATTTCCAGGGAAACTCGAATTTCCGTGAAAACTCGAATTTTCGTGAAAAACTAAAATTTTAATGAAAAACTAGAATTTTCGTGAAAAACTTGAATTTTCATGAAAAACTTGAATTTTTGTGAAAAACTTCAATTTTCGTGATAAACTTGAATTTTCTTGAAATACTTGAATTTTCGCGAAAAACTTCAATTTTCGTAAAAAACTTGCATTTTCGTAAAAAAACTTGAATTTTCATTAAAACTTGAATTTCGTGAAGAACTTGAATTTTCGTGAAGACCTTGAATTTCCGTGAAGAACCCGAATTTTCGCGAAAAACTTGAATTTTCGTAAAAAAACTCGAATTTTCGTGAAAAATCGAATTTCCGTCAAAAACTCGAATTTCCGGGGAAAACTCAAATTTCCGGGGAAACGCGAATTTCCGTGGAAAACTCGTATTTTCGTGAAAACTTGAATTTTAGTGAAAAACTAGAATTTTCGTGAAAAACTTGAATTTTTATGCAAAACTTGAATTTTCGTGTAAGCTTCAATTTTCGTAAAAACTTGCACTTTCGTGAAAAACTTGAATTTTCATGAAAAACTTGAATTTGGTGAAGAACTTGAATTTTTGTGAAGTCCTTCAATTTCCGTAAAAAACTCGAATTTTGACGAAAAACTTGAATTTTCGTAGAAAACTTAAATTTTCGTGGAAAACTTGATTTTTCGTGAAAAACTTGAATTTTTTTGGAAAACTTGAATTTTCGTGTAAAACCTGAATTTTCGTGAAGATCTTGAATTTCCGTGAAATAGTATAATTTTCGTGAAAAACTAGAATTTTTGTGGAAAAACTTGAATTTTCGTGAAAAACTCGAATCTTCGTGAAAAACTCGAGTTTTCATGAAAAACTCTACTTTTCATGAAAAACTCGACTTTTCGTGAAAACTCGAATTTCCGTGAAAAACTCGGGTTTGTATAAATGTTATGAATTTTACCAAATGTTACAAACGTTTAATGTTACAAACGTCATCAAATGCTGCAAACGTTGTTCTGGGTTACAAATGTCAAACGGTATATTTGTCATCAAATGGTACAAATATTATCAAATGTCACAAGCGTCGCCAAACGTCACAAGTGTCATCAAATGTTAGAATTTGTCACAAACGTCAAACGTCACAAACGCCTTCAAATGCTACAAATGCCGTCAAACGCTACAAATGTAATCAAATGTCGCATATGTTGCCAAATGTTAACAGCTGTCGTCAATGTCACGAATTTTACCAAATGTTGCAAACGTCAAATGTTACAAACGTTATCATATGCTGCAAACGTTGTCCTGGGTTACAAATGTCAAACGTTACATTTGTCATTCAAATGTTACAAATGTCGTCAAATGCTACAAATGTTATCAAATGTCACAAGTGTCGCCAAACGCCAAACTGTCATCAAATGTTAGAATTTGTCACAAACGTTAGAAACGTCGGTAAATGTTACAAATGCCGTCAAATATTACAAATGTTATCAAATGTCGCAAATGTTTGCAAATGTTAACAGCTGTTCGTCAATGTCACGAATTTTACCAAATGTTGCCAACGTCAAGTGTTACAAATGTTGTCATATATTACAAACGTCATTAGATGCTGCAAACGTTGTCCTGGGTTATAAATATCAAATGTTACAATTGTCATTCAAATGTTACAAATGTTATCAAATGTCACAAATGTTTCCCAATGTTAACAACTGTCGTCAATGTCACGAATTTTGGCAAATGTTGCAAACGTCAAATGTTGTCAAATATTACAAACGTTATCATATACTGCAAACGTTGTCCTGGATTACAAATGACAAACGTCACATTTGTCATCAAATGTTACAGATGCCGTGAAATGTTATCAAGTGTCACAAGCGCCGCTATCCGTTAAAGACTGTCATCAAATGTTAGAATTTTGTCAAATGTCACAAACGTCAAATATTACAAATGCCGTCAAACGTTACAAATGTTGTCAAATATCACACACGTCACCAAATCTTAACAACAGTCGTATAAATGTTATGGGCTGCAAATGTCAAACGTCAGAAATGTTACAAACGTCCTCAAATGTTACAAATCCCGTCAAACAGTACAAGTGTTATCAAATATCACAAACGTGTCCACATGTTAACAACTGTCGTCAAAATTGCTATGAATCTTGCCAAATGTGACAAACGTTACATATTATAAACGTCATCAAATGCTGCAAGCATTGTCGTGGGTTTCAAATGTCGTCAAACTAAACGTCACATGTAATAATTGTCGAATACAAATGGCTTATAAATGTCAAATGTCGACAAATTCTACAAATGTTAAATATTATACATGTTGTCAAGTTCATTCTACAAATGTTTTTCAAATGTGTTGGACTCTACAAATGTCAATCGTTACAAATGCTGTCATATTCTACAAAGGTCTTAAATGTGATAAAATTTCCCAAATTCTGCAAAAGTCAAGTGCTAAAAAGTTGTCAACTTCTACAATTGTTGTCAAGTTCATTTCTACAGATATCCTTGAAATGTTACAAATAATTCAAATGTGTCAAATCCTACAATATTCTTTAAATGCTACAAATGTCTTTCGAATGCTACAAATGTCAAACGTTACAAATGCTGTCATATTTTACAAAGGTCTTAGATGTATTAAAATTTGCCAAATTCTGCAAAAGTCAAGTGCTACAAATATTATCGAATTCTACAAATGTTAAATATTATAAACGTTTTTCAAATATTACAAAAATAAATGTCGCATGTAACAATTGTCAAATTCTACAAATGACTTTTAAATGTTATGTCAAATTTCGACAAATTCTACAAACGTTAAATATTATAAATGTTATCGAGTTCGTTCTACAAATGTCTTTCAAGTGTAACAAATGTCTTTCGAATTCTACAAATGTCAAACGTTATAAATGCTGTCATACTCTACAAATGTGTCAGATAATAAATGTCGCCAAATTCCATAAAAGCAGAGTGTTACTTGTTAATTCTACCAATGTTCAATATTATAAATGTTGTCAAATTCTACACTTCTCTTAAATGTTACAAAAATAAATGTCACACGCAACAGTTGTCAAAAACTACAAATAGCTTTTAAATGTTATGTCAAATGTCGACAAACTACAAATGTTAAATATTATAAATGTTGTCAAGTTCAGTCTAAAAGTGCTTGACAAATTCTACAAATGCTAAATATTATAAATTGTCAGATTCTACATGTCTTTCAAATGTTATAAAAATAAATGTCACATGTGACAGTTGTCAAATACTACAAATGGCTTTTAAATGCTACAAATATTGTCAAACTCTACACGTCTGTCAAATGTTATAAAAATAAATGTCACATCTGACAGTTGTCAAATACTACAAATGGCTTTTAAATGCTATAAATGTCAAATGTCGACAAATTCTACAAATGTTATCGACTTTGTTCGACAAATGCCATTCAAGTGTTACAAATGTCTTTCGAATACAAATATCAAACATTACAAATGCTGTCATATTCTGCAAAGGTTTTAGATATGATAAATGTCGCCAAAATTCTACAAAATCAAGTGTTGCTTAACAAATTCTACAAATGCTAAATATTAAAGATTGCCAAATTCTACATGTCTTTCAAATGCTCAAAAAATTAATGTCATTTAACACGTCAAATTCTACAAATGGCTTTTAAATGCTATAAATGTTGTCAAACTCTACACGTGTGTCAAATGTTATAAAAATAAATGTCACATGTGACAGTTGTCAAATACTACAAATGGCTTTTAAATGCTATAAATGTCAAATGTCGACAAATTCTACAAACGTTGTCAAATTCCATAAATGCGTTTTAAATATTAAAAATCATCATTGCTACAATTGTTTCTTAAATGTAAAATAAAACAAATATCGCCAAATGTTAATTTCTGACAATTGTCTTACATTTCAAATGTTACAAATATTGCTAAATGTCTCGTCCTGCAATTGTCTTTCAAATGCTACAAATGTTTATGTTAAAGTGTTCTCAATTTTTCTAAATTTAGAACTATTTACGTTGTGTTATTTTGTAGAGAGCCTGGTTCGTTTATAGTTTTATCAACAGGGAGCGGGTCAAAAAGTTGATCTTAGTGTTTATTACACGAGGCTAACTTTCAACGTAATAATTAATTTATAGTAAATAGTTTTCAAAATATTTAAATGGAAACAAAATTTCAAGAGGTATTTTGTAATCTGCAACCTTTAGGGAATTGTTATTTAACAATTAAACAACCCTTAATGAGCTTTTTCATTATGTTTCAATTACAAGACGTAGCTTGATTCTTGATTGGTAATTGAGTTTGGAGTACGTTAGCTTCACTTGAACGCAGCCGAAACGCCTACACAAATACGGAACGCGAATCTAAATAACGCTTACTTCCCGATTTTCAGGTTAAAAAATACAAATCTTGATTTTTCGAATTAAACCAGCTTAAGAATGAGTGAAACTGCCGGTAATTGGTGTTTAATTGAAAGCGATCCCGGTGTCTTCACCGAATTAATCAGAGAATTTGGTAAGATAAGCTACAACATTACAGCGAGTTAACCTCACTTTGTAGGTGTCCAAGGGGTTCAAGTTGAAGAATTATACAGCCTGGAGGGTAGTCAGTTTGAGAATTTAAGGTATACAAATCTGTTAGAAGCTATGATTACGATTTAGATTTTAGACCGGTGCATGGTTTAATATTTTTATTTAAATGGGCGAAGGACGAGGACTGCGCAGGTGCTATCGTCCAAGATTGCCGCCTAGAAAAAATATTTTTTGCCAAACAAGTTATTGAAAATGCATGCGCCACACAAGCCATTTTAAGTATTTTAATGAACTGTCGCCACAACGATATAAAATTAGGCGCAACACTCACAGAGTTGCGCGACTTTTGTCAAGGTTTCGATGCAGCTATGAAAGGACTGACTATCAGTAACTCACCGGTGATACGAACTGTCCATAACTCGTTTGCTAGACAAACTTTATTCGAATATGAAAACGTTGCAGCTTCTAAAACAGAAGATGCGTTTCATTTTATTGGATACATTCCCATCGAAGGACGCTTGTACGAACTGGACGGTCTTAAACCAGGTCCTATCGATCTAGGTGCCATTCCTGCCGATATCGAATGGACGGATGTGGTAACCCCTATCATTAACAAGCGAATACAAAAGTAAGTCGAACATGTTAATCGTTTCTAGAGGATATTTTTAGGTATTGCGAAGGCGAAATCCATTTCAACCTAATGGCTATTATATCCGATAGGAAAGCGCAATATGAAAAGCAAATTCTGGCAATTCAGAAGCAGGTCGAGGAAAACGGAATGGAAACGGATGCACAACAAATTGAAATAGCACGTCTAAAAGTTTTGATAACCGAAGAAGAAACGAAACAGCAACAGTACCGAATTGAAAACATCAGAAGGAAACATAATTATTTACCTCTTATCGTTGAAATCTTGAAATTGTTGGCTAAGGAAGGACAACTGATGCCTTTGTATGAAAAGGCCAAGGAGCGTTCGTTAAAGAAACAACAAACTTAATTGGTTCATCTTAATTTGTAATGTAATTTGTATGTTCATTGCATAATAAATAATATATTTAGTTATTGATTATTGCATGTTAGGGTGATCGAAAGCTTGTTGACAACGACCAATCGGTCGATCATAATAAACCGATCAATTGCAATCGTCATCGTAATTAACCGATTAATTACAATGAGCCTGTCGATTATAATCAGCCAGTTGATCATCATCAAGCAGTCGATTGTAAGATCAATCACGAACTAATTGATTAGTCAACCAACTGCTTGATCACATTCGACTGGTCGTTTGTCATCAACTAGTCATTACGATCAACCAGTTGGATCAAGCGATTGATCGCAGTCAGCCAGTTGGCATGATTCAGCAGTCAATTATGATCAGTTGATTAATTACAGCTAACCAGTTAATTGGCCATTACTCAGTTGATCACAATTGACGTGAATTATGATCAACCAATCAATTGGTCAGCCATGAACTAATTGCTCACTATGATTAAACAGGCCAATGATCATAATGAACCAGTTGATTTCCATCAGCTGCTCAATTACAATCAATTGGCCAGTCAAACGCTTGATATGATCAAGCAGCTGTTATGATCACATTGGACCGGTCATCTGTCATCAACTGGTCAATTACAATCGACCAGTTACACCATAATCAACCAGCCGATTGTAGTCAACTGAGTGATCCAGTTGACACGAACAGCAGCCAATTACGATCAGCTAATTGATCATATCCATTTCCATCGACTGGTCAATTACAATCAATCAACTGACCCATTGCAAGCAATCAGTTAATCACAACATATGTAGTCCATTGCAATTAACTGGTGAATTATTATCAGTCGCTTGCGATCAATCATCAACTGATCGATCGTAGTCAACCAGTTGACATGCTCAAGCAGGCGATTATGTCATCAACTGGTCGAATACTACCTACCAACAGTTGGTTCATAATCAACCGATCAAATGCAATCAACTAGTTGACATGATTCAGTAGTCAATTATGATCAGTTTGACTAAATGAACCGGTTGATTGCCATCAACAGGTCAATTGCAATCAAACAGTTGATGATAATGGATGTAGCGCTCTGCCATTAACTGTTAAATGATCGGCCGGTTGATTATCAACAACCAGTTGATCGTGATCAATTATTCAATCATGAAGTGATCGATCAACATCCAGTGGACATAATAAAGCAGGGCGTCGCCGTGGATCAATGTAGTAAGCGTAAGACTACGGATCCCCAAGGTCCTGGGTTCAAATCCCGACACGGCCAACTGCTTGAAAAATGACAGGTGAGCATTTTTCACAAAAATTACGCCCTCGTTCGGATGAGAGGTTAAATGGAGGTACCGTGTGTGAGTGTTGTCACGCACGTTAAAGATCCCTACCTTGCCTGGAACGGCAAGGGTTTGGCAAAATGATAAATTTCCAGGCAACAAAAAACTCGCCTCCTGGCCAATGTAGTACCTTCGGGTGGAGCATTGGAAATATAAATGCACGCACATAATCAAGCAACCAATAATAATCATCTGAACAGGTGATTTGTCATCAACTGGTCGATTACAATCAACCAATTGGATCATATACCAGGTTATCCAAAAGTCTCGCAACCCTAAAATTTTTTTTCCCGACCGCATTTTCTGGAAAAACTTTTCATACAAAATATTTAGGATTGTCCTTCAGCTATCTGGTTGTGGCCTTAAAGCTGACCTTGACAATGACCTTGAAGGTTAAATCGTTGTCAAGTTCACTTTTTCGAATAGACACCCCTATTTTTTATTGCGGATTTGGAAAGACCACAAAATTTTATAAATGACCTTGACCTTGGTCATAACCTTGTAGACAATTGAGGTCAATTAAAAAAGTATTTCCAATATTTTAGGTTTTCTGGAGAATTTTTTTTACAAATGCTCAAGATTGTGCTCCACCTAACTGTGACCTTGAAGTTGACCTTGAAGGTCAAATCGTTTTTAGGTCAATTGTTCAAAGAGAACCCCCTATTTTTATTGTGGATTCGGAAAGAGTACACATTTTACCAAATTTACCATGACCTTGAAGAAAATCGAGGTTAATTTAAAAAATATTTTCAGGCAAGGTGGTAAGTGTTCGTAGCCAGTTAAGGCAAGGTTTATGTGTTCCCAGTCAGTTAAAGCAAGGTGGTAAAATTTCCTTAGCAATTGAGGCAAGCGGTGAGTGTACTTAGCTTGTTGAGGCTAAATACTGATGTTCCCAGTCAGTTAGGACAATTGACCTAAAAACAATTTGACCTTCAAGGTCACAAACAGTTAGGTGGAGCACAACCTTGAGCATTTGTAAAAAAAATTTCCAGAAAACCTAAAATATTGGAAATACCTTTTCTTAATTGACCTCAATTGTCTTCAAGGTCATCTCAGAGTCATGGTAATTGGTAGAGTTTGCGCTCTTTCCGAATCCGCAATAAAAATAAAAGGTTCTATTTGAAAAATTGAACTAAAAACGCTTTGACCTTCACGGTCAAGGTCCACTTCAAGGTCATCAACATATAGGTGGAGCACAATCTTGAGCATTTGTAAAAAAAATTCTCCAGAAAACCTAAAATATTGGAAATAATTTCTTAATTGACTTCAATTGTCATCAAGGTGACGACCAAAGTCAAGGTCATTTGTAAAATTTTGTGCTCTTTTCGTATCCGCAATAAAAAATGACAACGATTTGACCTTCAAAGTCAACTTTAAGGCCACAACTAGATAGCTGGAGGACAATCCTAAATATCTTGTATGAAAATTTTTTCCAGAAAGTGCGGTCCAGAAAAAATATTTTAGGGTTGCGGGACTTTTGAATAACCGGTTGATCTAACTGATTGATCATAGTAAACTGGTTGGCACAATTGAGCAGTCAATTATGATCAACTGATCGATCCTAACGAACCAGTTAATTTTCATCATTTGCTTAATTGCAATCAATTGGTTGGTCACAATGAATTTAGCTAATTGCCATTAACTAGTAAATTATGATCAGGCGGTAGTTATCGACCAGTCGATTGCAGTCAATCATGAACTGGTGTGTCAGTCAAACAGTTGATATGATTGGCAGCCATAATGATCACATTGGACCGGTCGTTTGTCATCAACTGGTCAATTACGATCAAGCAGTTGGATCATAATCAACCAGCCGATTGTGATCAACTGAGTAATCTAGTTGACACTAATAGCAACCAATTATGATCATAAAACCAAACCAGTCGATTTCCATCAACTGGTCAATTGCAACCAACCAACCAACCAATCAATCAACTGACCCATTGCAAGCAATCAGTTCATCACAATGAATGTAGTCCATTGGCATTATCAGTCGATTCCGATCAATCGTAATCAACCAGTTGACATGATCAAACAGACGAATATAAATCATTTGTCATCAACTGGTCGAATACTTGGTTCATAATCAACCAATCAAATGCAATCAACTAGTAGACACGCTTCAGTAGTCAATTATGACCAGTTTGACTAAATGAACCGGTTGATTGCCATCAACAGGTCAACTGTAATCAAACAGTTGATGACAATGGATGTAGCGGTCTGCCAATAACTGTTCAATCATGATCGGCCGGTTGATTATCAACAACCAGTTGATCGTGATCAATTATTCAATCTGAAGTGATCGATCAACATCCAATGGACATAATCAAGCAGCCAATAATAATCATCTAAACAGGTGATTTGTCATCAACTGGTCGATTACAATCAACCAGTTGAATCATATACTGGGTTATTCAAAAGTCCCGCAACCCTAAAGTATTTTTTCTGGAAAAACTTTTCATACAAAATATTTAGAATTGTCCTCCAGCTATTTGGTTGTGGCCTTAAAGTTGACCTTGACAATGACCTTGAAGGTCGAATCGAAGTTTATTTTTTTGAAGACACCCCTATTTTTTATTGCGGATTCGGAAAGAACACAAAATTGTATAAATGACCTTGACCTGGGGCATGACCTTGAAGACAATTGAGGTCAATTAAGAAAGTCTTTCCAAGATTTTAGGTTTTCTGGAGAATTATTTTTAACAAATGCTCATGAATGTGCTCCACCTATCTGTTGATGACCTTGACCGTGACCTTGGAGGTCAAATCGTTTTTAGGTCAATTTTTCAAATAGAACCCCCTATTTTTATTGCGGATTCGGAAAGAGCACAGTTTTACAAATTACCATGACCTTGAAGAAACTTGAGATTAATTTTAAAAATATTTTCAGACAAGGTAGTAAGTGTGCCCAGCCAGTTAAGGCAAGGTGGTAAGTGTTCATAGCCAGTTAAGGCAATGTTTATAAGTGTTCCCAGTCAGTTAAAGCAAGGTGGTAAAATTTCCTTATCAATTGAGGCAAATGGTGAGTGTACTTAGCTTGTTGAGGCAAAATACTGATGTTCCCAGTCAGTTAGGACAATTGACCTAAAAACGATTTGACATTCAAGGTCAACTTCAAGGTCACAAACAGTTAGGTGGAGCACAATCTTGAGCATTTGTAAAAAAATTCCCCAGAAAACCTAAAATATTAGAAATACTTTTTCTTAATTGACCTCAATTGTCTTCAAGGTCATAGCAAAGGTCAAGGTCATTACAAAATTTTGTGCTCTTTCCGAATCCGCAATAAAAAATAGGGGTGACTTCGAAAAAGTGAACTTGACAACGATTTGACCTTCAAGGTCATTGTCAAGGTCAACTTTAAAGCCACAACCAAATAGCTGGAGGACAATCCTAAATATTTTGTATGAAAAGTTTTTCCAGAAAATGCGGTCCAGAAAAAATATTTTAGGGTTGCCGGACTTTTGGATAACCCGGTATAACCCGTTGATTGCGTTTAACTGATTGATCATGGTAAGCTGGTTGGCACAATTGAGGAGTCAATTATGATTAGCTGATCGATCATAATAAACCCAGTCGTTTTCCATCAACTGGTGAATTGCAATCAACTAAATATTGCAACCAGACAGTCGATTATGAGCAAACAGTTGATCACGATGAATATAGATTGGCATTAACTGGTCAATTATGATCGACTGGTTCATAATCAGTCAGTTGATTGCGATCAACCGACAAATCACAAACTGATTATATTACAATGACCAGTTTACATGATTAAGCAATCAATTAAAACCAGCTGGTTGATCACAATGTCAAGTAACAATTTGTCATTTATATGATCAATTGTTCAACTACAGTCAGCCAGTCGATTATGATTAATCGCTGGATTATAATGAACTGATCAATTAGCTTCAATTAGTTGATCTTGATCAGCCAGTTGATTACAATTGAGTCAGCGAATTGACGATAATGGAACGCTTGATTTCCATCGACTGGTTAACTGCAATCAGTTAATCACAATCAACTGTTCTATTGCGATCATTCGGTTGATCACAACCAATCTAGCACATTGGCTTTAACAAAAATTATGCAAAAATTGGCAATGTATATTGTTAAATATGTAAATAAATTCCTGCGAATATTTTCAAATAAACTGGTCAATTTCCGTCATTCCGGACAGTTGCGTTTGTGCAAAATGCGCAGGCGCGGAGGGAATGGCGCAAGTGCGCGCGGTATGATGAGACGTTATTAGACTACGAGGCCTAAAGCTGAGAACAGCTACCGGTGTCGTGTCTGTCTTTTCTCTTTTTTAGGATGTAGGTTCACTTCTATCTTTATCTTCGTGTACCTTTACCTGTATCCTTCTCGCCCTACCTACGAACGAACAAAGGAGGATGGACGGATAGAATTTGGTCTTAACAATGGTGTAATGCACCAACACGAAATGGCCCTGGGATATAACTGTAAGGTGCGATTTAAGTTAGTACATTGCTTTTATTTATATTTTAAAAGTAAATCTGTTCATTGTATCACTTTTAAACGTGTTTTGTATTTGATACATTTGCCGTGCAATCATATTATAATAAACGATTGCGCAATAATATGGCGGGAGCCGTAAGAGTGGCGCCCTACGTGGGCTCGACCGATTGATCATCACCCATTCGATTGTAAACAATTGGTCAATCATAAACAGTTTGATCAGTAAGCCAGTTGATATGAGCATATAGCGGGTTATGATTAGCGGATTGATCATGTTGGGACGTATATTGCAACTAGTTAATTATAATTGACTGGTTGGATCATAATCAACCAGTCGATTGCAGTCAACTGATTGATTAAGTCAACTAGTTAGCACGATTCAGTAGTGAATTACAATCAACGGATTATCATGAAAGGTCGATTTGCTATCAATCAGTTGGTCACAATGAATTTAGCTAAGTACCATTAACTGCAGTTATGAACAGCTGGTTGTTCACATTAGCTGTCGTTTGTCATCAACTGGTCAATTACAATCAACCAGTTGATTTCGCTTAACTGATTGATCACAGTTAACTGGTTGACACAATACAGCGGTCAATTATCATCAGCTAATTGACCATAATGAATCGGTTGATTTCCATTCACTGGTCAATTGCAATCAACCAGTTAATCACAATCAATTAGTCTATTTCAATAAGACAGTCAATTATAAGCACTTAGTTGATCACAATGGCATTAACTAGTTAATTATGATCAACTAGTTGTTCATAATCAACCAGTCAATTGTGATCAACTGACCGATCGTGACCAACTGATTTGATCACAACGAACAGTTGAAATGATCACGCAATCAAGTTGATCACAATCAACTGCTCTGTTGCAATCAATCAGTTACAATGAACCTAGTCCATTGGCGTTAACAGGTTAATTATCATCAACCAGTCGATTGTGAATAATTAGTCAATCATGAACCGATTGATCACAGTCAACCAGTTGACATGATCAAGCAACCGATTATGAGCAACTGGTTGATCACATCAAACCAGTCGTTTGTCGTCAAGTGGTCAATTATGATTGATCAGTTGGATCGTAATCAACCGGTCAATTGCAATCAACAATTATGATCAGCTGATTAATTATAGCAAACCGGATAATTCCCATCTAGTGGCCATTGCGATCAATCAGTTAATTAAAATCAACACGCCTACTGTAAACCATCAACGAATCTAGCCCATTGACAATAACTGCTGAATTACGATAAGCCAGTTGATTTTCATCAACCAGTGGATTGCGATCAAATGGTCAATCATGAACTGATTGATCAGTCAACCAGTTGACATGATCAAGCAGCTGGTTGATCACATTTGATGCGTCGTTTGTCATAAACTGGTCAACACGATCAACCAGTTTGATCATAATCAACCGATCGTGTCCACCAGTTGACACAATTCAGCAGTCAATTATGATCAGCTGATAGTAAACCAGTCAATTGCAATCAACCAGTCCGTTGCAATCATTTGATAATTAATCTAGCTTGTCATTAACTGGTCAATTCTGATCAACTAGTTATTCATCATCCATCAGTGAATTGCAATAAATTGGTACATCATGTACTGACTGATCACAGTCAACCTATCGCATGCAGTTGGTTGATCACATTAGACCAAACGTTTGCCATCAACTAACCCATTACAACCAACCAAGCAGTTGGATGATAATCAACCTGTTATTTACCATTAACTGATTGATCAAGGTCAACCAGCTGGTACGATTCAGTCATCAATTATAGTCAGCTTATGAATTATAATGTACCAGTCAATTTCGATCAATTGCAATCTACTGGTCTAATACAATCAATCAAGTGAGTACAATAAATTTAGGCCACTGCCATTAAGCGGTCAATTATAATAAAACGGTAAATCATCAACCACTCGATTATGATCAATTGGTCAATCATGAACTGATTTGATCATAGTTAACCAGTTGACATGATCAAGCAGTCGATTATGATTAGCTGATTGATCACATTGGACCAATCGTTTGTAATCACCGTGATTAACTGATTAATTATTATCATATCAATCAGTCGATTGCAGTCAACTGGGCAACCATGAACAACTGATTTGATCAAAGCAGCCCAGTGATACGACACGAAATTGATTATGACCAGCCAGTTGATCACTATGAACCGGTAAATTGCCATCAACTGGTCAATTGTGGTCAACCAGCTGATCACAATTAACTGTTTGGCTGCAATCAACCAGTTCATTACGATCAACCTGTCGATTGCTATCAAGTGATTGATCACTGCCAACCAGTTAAAATGATTCAGTCAATATTATGATCAGCTGATTGATTATAATGGACTGGTGAATGTCTATTAAGCGGTCAGTTGCAAACAACAAGTCAATTATGAACAATCAGTTGATCACAATGAATCTAGTCTACTGTTTTTAACTGGTCAATTATGATCAACCAGTCGAATGTGATGAACTGGACAATCATGAACAAGTGATTTGACGACCACATCAACCAGTTGACACGATCAAGCAATTGATTGACCACAGGGAACCGATCGACTGTCATCAACTGGTCATTATGCTCAACCAGTTAAACACTATCAACTGGTAGACTGCGACCAACTGGTCAATTGTGATCAACCGACTGATCACAGTAAACAGGTTAACAGATGCAGCGGTCGATTATGATTAGCAGATTGATCATAATGAACTAGTCGATTTCCATCAATTGCATCAACCAGTTAATTACAATCAACTGGTACATTGCAATTATCCAATTGAAAATGAGCAACCGATTGATCTCAATGAATCTAACTTATTGCCATTAACTGGTCAATTATGATCAGTCAAACCAATTGCGATGATCAACAACTGATTTGACTACAGCCACAAGTTGACATGATCAAGCAGTCGATTCTAACCAGCTGGTTGATTGTCATCAGCCGGTCAATTATGAGCAATCACAATCAGCTGTTCGGTTCCAAACAGCCGGTCGATTATGATCAACTGGACAATTACAATCAACCGATTGATCTCAATCAACCAGTTGACACGATTCATCAGTCAATTATGATCAGCCGATTAATCAACAGCTCATTTATGATCAGTAAGTTGATTATCATCAACCAGTTGATTGCGATCAACTGTTCAATCATGGACTAATTGATCACAATCATTTGGCATGATCAAGCAGCTGGTTGATCACATTCGACCGATCATTTGTCATCAGCGGGTCAATTACAATACATCCGTTTAATCATGATCAACTGAATAATCACATGATCAACTGATTGATCACAGTCCACCAGTTGATTCTGCAGTCAATTATGATCAGCTAATACATCTTAGTGAACCAGTCAATTGCAGTCAACCAGTTGATCACAATTAATCTATATTGTTGCCATTGACCGGTCATTATGATCAAACAGTTATTCATCATCAACAAGCCGATTGCGATAAGTTGGTAAATCATAAACTGACTCCTCACATTCAACTCGTTGGCATAGTCAAGCAATTGATTGATCACATTAGACCAGATGTTTGCTATCAACAGGTCCATTACAACCAACTGACCAGTTGGATAATGTTCAACCAGTTAATTGTGATCAACTGATTGAACACTGTCAACCCATTGATACAATTCAGCCATCAATTATGGTCGATTTCCATCAACAAATTAATCATCACCAACTGATCTAATACAACGAATCGGGTAATTATATTGAATCTAGCCCATTGCCAGTAACTTGTCAATTATAGTCAAGTGGTTGCATCATCAACCGCTCGATTGTGATCAATTGGTCAATCATGAACTGATTGATCACAGTCAACCAGTTGACATGATCAAGTAGCCGATTATGATTAGCTGGCCGATCACATTGGATCAGCCATCTGTCATCAATTGGTCAATACGATCAACCAGTTGGACCGTAATCAACAGGTTAACTGCGATCAACTGATTGATCACAATCAACTGATTGACACTATTCAGCAGACAATTATGATCAGCTGATTGGTCATAATGAACTGGTAAAATTCCATTAATTGGTCAATTGTAATCGACTAATTAATTAATCATATCAACTAGTCTATTGCAATCAATCACTTGATCTCAATGAGTCTAGCCTATTGCAATTAACTGGTCAATTATGATCAACTGGTTGATCATTAACAACCAGTCAATTACGATCAATCATTAACTGATTAGACACCCAGTTGACATTATCAAACAGCTGGTTGATCACATTCGACCAATTGTCAATTACAATCGACCAGTTGGATCAGAATCAACCAATTGATTGCGATCAAATGATTGTTTGAACCAACCGGTTGATACGATTCGGAAACCATTTATGGTCAGCTGAATGCTCATAATGAGCCAGTCAATTACCATCAACTGGTCAATCACAATCAACTGATCTGTTGGCAATTAATCTGTTGATCACAATGAATCTAGCACACTATCACTAACTGATCAATATGATCAACCAGTCGATTCTTATCAATTGATCAATCATGAAGTGACTGCTCAGTCAACCAGTTGACATAAACAAGCAGCTGATTATCATCAGTTGGTTGATCACAATGCATCAGTCGTTTGTCATCAGCTGGTCAATTATGATCAACCTGTTGGATTATAATCAACCGATTAATTGATATCAACTGATTGATCAGTCAACGTGTAGGTAAGATTCAGTCATCAATTTGTTTGATTTCAATTTCTATCAAGTGGTCAATTGCAATTAACTAGTCTACTGCAATCAGTCAGTCAATTACGAGCAATCACTTGATGACAATAAATCTAGCCCATCGCCATTAACTGGTCAATTATGTCAATTATGATGAACTGGGCGATCATGAACAAGTGATTTGACGACCACATCAACCAGTTGACACGATCAAACAATTGATTGATCACAGTAAACCGATCAATTGTCATCAATTAGTTATTATGCTCGACCAATTAAACACAATCAATTGTTTGGCTGCAACCAACCGGTCAGTTGTGATCAACTAAATGATCACGGTAAACAGATTCAGAGATCAATTATGATTAGCAGATTGATCATAATGAACCGGTCGATTTCCATCAATTGTCAACTAGTTAATTACAATCAACTGGTATATTGCAATTATCCAATCGATGAAATGGCCAAACCAAATGACCAACCAACCAATTGCTATATTGCAATTATCCAGTCGATTATGAGCAATCAATTGATCACGATGAATCTAGCCCATTGACATTAACTGGTCAAATATGATCAACCAACCAATTGCGATGAAGAGCAACTGGCTGTTCAGCTGCAAACAGCCAGTCAATTATGATCAACTGGTTGATCACAATCAACTAGAAACAATTCAGCAATCAATTATCATCAACTGATTGATCATAATAAACCCAGTCGTTTTCCATCAACTTATCAATTGCAATCAACCAGTTCATCGCAATCAACTGATATATTGCAATCAGACAGTCAATTATGAGCAAACAGTTGAATACAATGAATCTAGCCTGTTGCCATTAACTGGCCAATTAAGATCAATCAATTCATCATAATCAACACCAATCACGAACAACTGATCTGATCATAACAACCAGTTGACACAATCAAGCAATCGGTTGAATGTCATCAAACAGTTGATCACAATCAGCCATTTGACTGCATAACCGGTCGATTATGATCAATCAGTTTATTATCATGAACCGGTCAATTGTCCTTGACCGGTCGGTCTTAGTCAGCTAGTTGATCACAACTGAGTAGTCAATGGTGCTCAACTGATTGATTACGATCAACTAGTCAATAGGGATCAACTTGATTTTAGCATAGTTTTTGAAACCTAACAGGATTGCTTTTTTTAAGCAAAATTATGAAGTGGCTGCATCGATTCACACGGTTTGCCATCCCTCATTTGTAAAAGTTAGAATCCAGTTGAACTTCATTTAGCCGTTTAAATCGCGAGAGAATTTCTAAAAATTAAAAACGTAAAAAAATGTCTATGGTAAACAAAGGGTAATGTTTTAATTGTTCTTGTAAAGAGAAAATAAAATTCCCAAGTTAAAATATTTACAAGCATTCTATTTTTAAATGCCGTGAAGTTGTTTCTTCTTCTTCAGCCACAGGCGGATTTGGTATATACATCGGTTGCTTACCCAACGGAGCACTGCCAGATCCACTTTCCTAATGTGTTGCATCTCGCAGCTTCTACATTTTTAGCCGAGAACTGCTGTCTACAAACAGGTGCGCCCAACCTGTCAGGTTTTAAAATTAGAACATGTAAAAAAGATATTTAAAGACGAAAGAATTTTTACTTACGTAAACTCTTACGGCATTCAGTGGGGTGGTGGTTATCATCCAATTTGTTCGCAAAGGACCTAAGTACAAGATGAAAAAGGTGCACTTCTGGGAGCGATGTCAAACTTCCACTTAACGACGAACGTCAAGCAGCCGTTAACGACTAACCGAACAATTCCCAACAAGAAGTCGCGTGAATTTTTCAAAAAAGAGGTACTTAATTTTAGCAAACTAATAATAAAACCACATATAAAAGTTAAATAGTAGCAAATTTGATGCGTATTAAAATAACATAACGAATTTAATATGCGTGCCTACTCATCCCTGCCAAGCACGTCCAATCGTTCCCTAAGTTAGTTGGCAAAACTTACCTTGTTTTTCGGTGTTAATGTCAGCTTTAAAATAGATCTTGGACGGATACTTCGTTACGCTCTCCTATATGCCCAAGCACAACCAATCAATTGTCCTTTGGTCAGTGATCCTTTCGATCAATCGTTTTTTTGATCGATCGTTATTTGAACGACTAAAATCGTATAAACAAATTGAACAGTCGCAGCAATTTGAAACATATTTTATTTATTAGTGGACGATACAACACAAATTTATCTTACTCTATTCTAAATGTACGACATACAACAAATATTGCACTAGTTTAATGCACAGATAGCTTAAAACTACAACAAATAACACCGACAACCAACAAAACAAAAAAAACATAGTCTACAAATAGCCTACAACAACAAATTACATTTATTTAAACTCTTAGTCGCTAACTTTTCAAGAGGTTTGAGAAATTGGGATAGAAAAATATTGTTCGATTTATTAAAAAAATATTTAATCTCTAATGGAATAGAATAAATAAGGAAGGAATTAGATCACTCAATCCACTTCGAGCTCCAAATCCTGCCCAAATCCATTTACTTTAAGTGGGCGGCACGCTTCTCAATCCACAGCCTACTCTAATAAAAATCGGGTAACCTCAAAATTGTGATTTGGTCAAATAATTGTACTAAAGGGTTTGTTTTGTACATAGAATTCTCGTAACAACTAGTGATAATAAAACAGATTTTTAAAGAATATTGCACGGTAATTGTTATTTACCACGAGCTTCTGTACCGTTAACAATACCTTTAAATTGAGAGAAAATACTTCCTTTAGCAAGCCCTATTTTTGGGCCTTTATGAAAGTTGGAGTTTGGACCGCTTGGTTGGTAATTACGTGATGTGAGCAATGATGAATCGGGTCCCTTTGCGAGTGATATTTTAGCACCTTCGTGTAGTGCTGGCTGAGGGCCCTGCCATTTAACGTAGTCTTCCCTGTAAAACAAAATGTATTATGCTAGATATGTGTACAAGGAGTGTATCGTACAACTTCATAAGATTGCGTTGGTCCAGTTCCAATCGTAGCCAAAGGCCGTTGCGCACACGTCAAATGACTTTGACCCGAATCAATTATTCACTGAGTATTTTAGTACTAGCTTGGCTGCTGGCGGTAAACAAATATTCGATAATAATTTAACATTCATATAGGGGCGCATTTCTTAGTATTATATTTGGCAATCGGAACGTCGAATTTCCTACTTAGCGTTTTCGATATGTAAAGGTTTCTATTTTCAAAATTCCAATTTCCAAAATTAGCAAACCCGCAAATTTTCAGATTTATCAAAAAAATTACAATCTTTGAAACCATCTTCAAAATTTCTAATTTATTAAAATTACAATCTTTTAAATTTTCAAATTGGAAAATTTTTTTCCTACAAATATTCCAATATTTGTAATTTTATTTTCAAAATTTCCTATTTTTAAAATTTTTATATTTACAAAAATGACAATTTTTAAAATTTAGAAAATTTACAACGAATAAATTCGAAATTTCTAATTATCGGAATTTACGATTTCCATCAAAACGTTCAAAATTTTAATTTTAAAATTTCTAACATTGAAATTTTGTGTCCTAATCTTAAAATTTTCATCAAAAATCTACTTTTAAAAAATTTCCAATTTTAAAAGTTTGCAAATGTAAAATTTTTTACTTAAAAATTTAGAATTTTTATAATTTCAATTTTCTATTTTGTAATTTTTGGATTCTATATTTTCAAAATTAGCAAATCTACAAATTTTCAGATTTACCATAAAAATTACGTCTGAAATAACCTTCAAAATTTCTAACCTATTAAAATTTGCAATCTTTTAAATTTTCTAATTTGGAAATTCTTTTCCTACAAATGGTTTAAATTTTGTGATTTTTATTTTCAAAATTTTCACGTTTACAGAAATTGCAAATTTTCAAAATTTAGAAAATTTAAAATGGTTAAATTTAAAAATTTTAATTTTTCGAATTTATGATTTCCATCAAAATGTTCAAATTTTTAATTTTCAAAATTTCTAACTAGGAAATTTTAAATCATACAATTTAAAATTTCCCATTTTAAACATTTGCAAATATAAAAATTTTACTCAAAAAATTTGGCATTTTTATAATTTCAATTTTCTATTTTGTATTTTTTTCATTTAAAAAGATTTCTATTTTCAAAATTTCTGTTTTCAAAATTAGCAATTCCAGAAACTTTCAGATTTATCAAAAAAATTACATTTTCACAACAATCTGCAAAATTTCTAATTTATTAAAATTTGCAACCTTTAAATTTTCAAATTTGGAAATTTTCTACAAATGATTTAATTTTTGTAATTTTTATTTACAAAATATCCTTGTTAATCAAAATGTTAATTTGCATTTACAATCACACAAAGGAAATGATAATTTAAAGGAATATATCACCTACCTTTCACTGGTTGTAGTGGTTGATTGTACTTGCACTGCTATCAGATAATTATGGACTGTATGTATAATGTTCACTAATTGTTGCTAATTACTGATGCTCGATGCACCGAACTAAATCACGAACCAAAGCCAAGCGAGAACGAAGTTGAATTGTCGTCCACTGTACATTACCAACCCTTTTATGTCGTTGCACTAAAGGTAGGGATAATGGAGGGTTTCTAGGTGGGAATAGTTTAAGGACTTAAATTAATTGTGATTGGCATACTACACTACAACCAAAATACTTATAAAGCCTTAACATACCGCCCACCAAAATAAGTATTAGGAACTTATTTTCTAAGTGTGTCTAAACGAGCAAAAAAAAAAAATATATATATATATATAATCGTAAATTTAAAAGTTAACTTACCCTAATATACTAACTATAATACTAAGTTGCCTCTGAAATGGGGAGAGGGCACAATTTTACCACGGCCTTTTAAATAGTCCCTGGGATGTTGCCACGGTAGCCACACGACAAACATTGTCCTTTCCATAATGCAACGTATGTATACGTCCCATTTTCCACTGTAATGGAGACACTTGAGTATCCTTAATCAACACCAACGTTCCCACCATTAACGAATAATTAGCAGAAAACCATTTGGTTTTCTGTTGAAGTGTGCAGGTACTCCAAATGCCACCGTTTCCAAAATGATTGCTGAATACGTTGAACCAGTTGCCAACGATTTAAGGAAGATAGTTTCAGATCTAAGACATTAGGGTCGGGAATGACAGACACTGGTTCTACGTTCAGAAATGACCAGGACTTAAGAATGAAAAATCAGTGGGATCGTTACTCATTGGACATAAAGGTCTGGAGTTTAAGATGGCTTCAATTTGAGCAAGAATGGTGTTAAATTCTTCGACGAGAGAATTTGTTCGCCTACCACCTTCTTGAGATGGGACTTTACAGATTTTATCCCAGCTTCCCACATTCCCCAAAGTGAGGAGCCGACGGAGGATTAAAAACAAAGTGAATACCTTCCGTTTCAGATGACTGCTTCATATATTCGATTAGTTCCCGAGATGCTCGATAAAATTTGTTCCACAGTCACTATGAATTTGCAAGCATTTACCTCTGCGTTACAAACCGTAAAGCTGCAATAAAGGCTTTTAGATAGGTTTGATGCCAACTCCAGATGTATCGCTTTTGTACTAAGACAAACAAATAAACAAACATAAGCTTTCAATGATTTGGCACCTCTAATACGATTCATGGTGATAGAAAAGGGTCCACCGTAGTCTACCCCAGTATGTAGAAACGCTTTACCGGCAGTAAGTCTAGCGGGGCAAGTCGCCCATAGGAGGGCATAGCGAAATAGGTTTTGACGAAAACATCGAATACAAGAGTTTAGGCACTGTTGAATAGCCCTTTTGCAGACAGAATCCAAAAATTTTGTACTAACAAAAATGAGTAGTTCTAAGTCCAGGGTGTAAATATTTCGTATGGCAATCTCGAATAATGAGCTCTGTCACCCGGTGTGACCGAGGAAGTAGCAATGGAAATTTTGTATCATAAGATACGTCTGCATTTCGCAACCGCCGCCCACCCTTAACAACCCATCACTGTCAAGGAAAGGACTGAGAGGTCGAAGTTGTTTATTACTAAGTTTTCCTTTCGAATGATATCAATGTCCTGACTGAAAACTTGTTCTTGAACCCGTTTTATTAATAAATGAAGTGCATACTGTTGGGAGACCAATAATTGTTCTAAGTTTGAATATCCAAATTTGCACGAACTTTCAAGT
Organism: Platerodrilus igneus; assembly: GCA_036346225.1. Taxonomy (NCBI): domain Eukaryota; kingdom Metazoa; phylum Arthropoda; class Insecta; order Coleoptera; family Lycidae; genus Platerodrilus; species Platerodrilus igneus. Next base: position 9,348,422 of record JARFIW010001336.1, on the reverse strand, counting down.
TACGAATGAACTGACAAATATATACCAGAATCCTGCATATTTTTCGCAAATCTGAAAATTGATTTACCATCGAGTCTACGAAATTATCTGCAACGTGTATGTTAAGGGATAAAGTTCTTTTTTCAATGTGCATCTGAGTGTGATCTGTAAGAGTTGGTTCCATATGAGCAGGCCAATTCTCTTTAGGTAATAGTAACCATGGTGGAGCCGTCCACCACAAAGGATGATTAACAAGCTCAGCAGCTAATAATCCTCTTGATGCACAGTCAGCAGGATTATCCTGTGATTTAATATGATGCCACGATGATGGAGCCACTCGTTCTTGGATATGCGAGACACGATTGCTAATAAAGGTCTTCCAATTATACGACGAAGATCGAATCCATGCTAATGCTACTGTGGAATCTGACCACGCAAATGTATCGTCCAATACTAAATTATCTCTATACGTATTTTGCACATACTCGACCAAGTTCGACAACAACACTGCACCACACAATTCTAATCGAGGTAATGATATACGATTGGTTGGTGCGACTTTAGATTTGGCACAGACCAATGATACTTGGATGTTCCTTTCTCATCGACACAGCGGAGATAAACTGCTGCTGCATATCCAGCTTCCGATGCATCACAAAATGCATGAATTTGTACAGTTTGATGGTTATCGCAAAGAATCCGTCGAGGAATTTCAATTTTCAATAACTCGGTAATTGTTGAAGATACAGATTCCATTTTAAAACAATTTGTTGGGGAGGAAGTTCATCCCAGCCAATTCCTAATATCCATACAGATTGAATCAAATGTTTTGCAAGAAGACCAATGGTGATAATAACCCCAGAGGGTCAAAGATCCTTGCAATTTCGAAACCATATTCCTTTTGGTACAAGGCCGATCAACGATATTAAGATTGTAAAACAACACATCACTCAATGGTTGCCATTGCAGTCCTAAAATTTTTGAGAAGTATTGTTTACCTCTTCAAACAAAATGCTTGCTGATACCGAACGGAATCAGGTAAATGGCCAATGACACTTGGCACGTTGCTATTCCACTTTCGCAACATAAAACCACCTGATTGGCAAATTTGGTTTAATTCATACACGAGTCGTTGCCATCCTCTATCGAATCACACCCTGTAATCAAATCATCCACGTGGGTATCCGATGCTAAAATCTTGGAAGCAATAGGAAAACGTAACGATTGACTTTTGCAAGTTCTTGAATTACACGCATGGCTAGAAATGGTGATGATGTGATGCCGTATGTAACAGTGTTTAGCTGATAATCGATAACAGACTCCGAGAACTTAAATCTCCAAACTATACGTTGATAGTCTCGATGGCTAGTAGAAATAAGAATCTGTCTATACATTTGCTTAATGTCCGCAGTTAAAACTACAGAATGTAAACGAAAGTGTAATAACAACTCCATGATATCTTTTGAAGAGGGGGCCTGTGAGTAAATGATCATTTAAAGACCCTCCACTTTGAGCGCTGGCTGAAGCATCAAATACGACACGAAGTTTTGTAGTTGTACTGTCTGGTTTGAACACGGTGATGTGGTATGTAATATACCGGCGATAATGTAGACGATCGAGTTGAATCCGATACAATACGAGACATGTGACCACTATCGATATAATTCTGCATAAATTCTCTGTACGAATTATACAGTTGAGGATTTATTTCCAAACGGCGTTCTAGTGAAAGAAATCTTAAGTGCTATTTCCGAGAGCCAGCAAATAGCGGTTCAGGACCATTGAAAGGTAACAAAACAATAAAACGACCGGTGTCATCCTGCTTGTGAGTGTCCACAAAATGCCTTTCACAAATTTCCGCATGAGGAGATAATTTGTTAGAATCTGGAATATTTTCCAGTTCCCAAAATCGAGTAATGTTAGCATCTTCTACAAGTGCAGCTAATGATATACGAGATGTAACAGAAGAAAGAACCTTCCCTGTTAATATCCACCCAAAGGTAGTGTGAATTGCCACGGGTTCTTCTAGTGACCCAATGCGAGTTGCGTTTAATAAAACACGCGAACAAATCTGCACCTAACAATAAATCGATATGGCTAGGTTTGTCAAGTCCGAATCTGCTAAATCTAATCCAACTATGTGAGGCCAACTATTTGGTGAGATCCTTGATGAAGGAAGGGTTCCACAAATGTCTGGTAAAACAAAACAATCAATACTGTACTCTGGAACAGTTTTACCTTGAGGACTAATTTTACACGATACTTGTCCATACGCATGAGAAGCAGATAGACCTAAGCCTTCAACCTTCATTGAAATATTCGATTTTCTTAAACCTAAGCGTCGACAACACTTATCAGTCATGAAATTTTCCATTGATGCACTATCTACAAGTGCTCTTACTGTCTGAACTTTACCAAACCCATCTGTAATTGAAATTCTTGCGGTGCCTAATAACGTCATTGTGTTGGACGATCTAGATGATAACAACGTACTTGTAGTAGTGTTGCAGGTGGGTTCGGGAAGTTGATCTGTTGCCTGAGTGATTGCAGGTTTCTGTGCAACTGTAGGGTTTTCAAAGTGCAATAAAGTATGATGACCCTTGCACACTTTTTACAAACAAGTTTGGAAGAGCAGCGTGTAACCATATGAGAGTTGCGAAGACAATTAATGCATAAGTGTTTGTCTTTAACAAAGTTATAACGGTCTTGTGGCGATTTATTCAGAAACATTTCACATTGGTATAAGTTATGAGTACCACTGCAAAGACTGCATTTCTGAGCGAATGAAGTTGTTACGAATGACTTTCGAACTTGGGGTTTTGAATATTCAAAGGAACGTTTAGAAGGTACACTAGATGATATGGTTTGTTTAATGGACGTATTAAATTTGGACGGTGTATCGGAAACAACCATATTGCTAATTTCTAATGCCTTGCAATGTTTTCTAGAAATAATTTTAATTGATCATAAGATGGAATGTCTGATGTATTTTCTAACTCAAATGTTTTCAAAAGATTTGTATCTACCTTTTTTGATAACAAATTAAACAATACGAAGTCGAGCAAATCAATCTTAGTTTGACGTAAGCTTGATAGATTTTCCGTAAAACAATTAAGCAATTCTCTTAAATCTGTATGTGAATTAAATTTTGCTTTTGGTGACGATTCTAAAGCATTCCAATGCGTGTTTGCAATTAAACGTTTTGAATTAAACCTCTCCACAATAATTGAATAAGCTAGCATATAATTATTATTCGAAATTTGCAAATGTCTAATGAGTTCTCTAGACTTAAAATCCAACGCATCAATTAAAAATAGAACTTTTCGATCGGTAGCAATTGATTATTTTCATGAACTAAATTATTAAAAATTGAATAAACTCTTGAAATGTTCTATTTTTCCAGAAAATTTTTCATTTCTATCCGAGGGAGACGAATATTAGTACATGAGCCGATGCTAGTAATATTTTCAGGCAAGCATTTTTCAGCAGTGGATATATTATCAAACTGAGCTTTAATAATTTTAATGTTTAACAAAGACCTATCTATTTCAATTCTTAATGTTGTAACTTCATTTAATAATTCGAGTTGTCCTCATCCAATATGCACGTTTATAAGATGTATCTACATCGTTTTTGATATCAAAGGCGCTTTCAGCCATAATATTAACAGAAATACAATTGCCTTTAATATGCTCCAATTTATCTATCGCACCAGATATATCAGATAATCTATCGAGTGCGGCCTTTAAATCCACTATCAACCTATCCGATGAAATATGTGCCATCCTAACGAACAAGGTTACTAATATCGATTTTATATTGATTTCAGCTACAAAAATGAAGGGTTTGTTCACCTAATAATAGGATATACCAAGGGTAATGTTGAACTACCTGTTAAAGAATTTTTACTACAACGTGCCTAACGGAGCTTGCAAGTTTCAATATGACAAAGAGCAAAGGGTTTTATTCTACCCGGTTTTACTGAATACCTGAATTCTATAGCGAACTTGAATTACAAGTTTAAAATAACTGTATTGTTAAACACTTTTCTGACTACAAATTCTTACGTTAACTATCCCTAAAATTTACAAAGATTTGTCATTTTTAAGGCTTTATAAGATTCTGTATCAGTACAAAATTTCAAATTTAATGCGAGATTGCATCTACTATAAGTTACTTTACACAATTGACTATGAAACTGGTGGTATGACTACACTTTTCTTCTAAATGCGGTCAACCCTAATTTAAGCGAAGAGCAATTAACAATGTAGTTAAAATGAATGCCAATAATAAATGCCAATAATAAACCAATTAATAAGCCAAATATTTGCTCAAAGGACCAAAATGTTAATCAAAATGTTAATTTGCATTTACAATCACACAAAGGAAATGATAATTTAAAGGAATATATCACCTACCTTTCACTGGTTGTAGTGGTTGATTGTACTTGCACTGCTATCAGATAATTATGGACTGTATGTATAATGTTCACTAATTGTTGCTAATTACTGATGCTCGATGCACGAACTAAATCACGAACCAAAGCCAAGCGAGCAGTTGAATTGTCGTCCACTCGTACATTACCAACCCTTTTATGTCGTTGCACTAAAGGTAGGGATAATGGAGGGTTTCTAGGTGGGAATAGTTTAAGGACTTAAATTAATTGTGATTGGCATACTACACTACAACCAAAATACTTATAAAGCCTTAACAATCCTATTGTTAAAACTTTCATGTGTACAAAAACGGCAATTTTCAAAATTTAGGAAATTTAAACAATTTAATTTAGAAATTTCGAATTTTCCCAATTTACGATTTCCATCAAAAGATACAAAATTTTAATTTTCAATAATTTTGAAATTTTAAAATTTTCAAAAGTTTGCAAATAAAAAATTTTTTACTTAAAAATTTGGAGACCAAAATTCCAATTTTCGATTTTGTACTTTTTCGATTTGTAAAAGTTCTATTTTCAAAATTCCAGTTTCCAAAATTAGCAATCTTTGAAGTTACCAATTCTACAAATTTTTCGGATTTATTAAAAAACTACATTTTCAAAATTTCTAATTTATTAAAATTTGCAATCTCTAAATTTTCAAATTTCTTAATCATAAAATTTTCATCAAAATTACCATTTTTAAAAATTCACAATTTTAAAAGTTTGCAAATATAAAATTTTTTACTTAAAAATTCGAATTTTTTATAATTCCAATTCTCAATTTTGTATTTTTTCGATTCTATATTTTCAAAATTAGCAAATCTAAAAATTTTCAGATTTATCATTAAAATTACGTCTTTGCAATAATCTTCAAAATTTCTAATTAATTAAAATTTGCAATCTTTTAAATTTTCAAATTTGGAAATTCTTTTCCTACATGTTCGGTCTCTTTGTCGCACGTTTGCGTGTTTAATTTTAAGTCGTAAATTTTGTAGTCGTAAATCTAATAGTAAAACTGTCATCCCTTGTTCCCTTATATCCTACCATAAAAATTCCTTGGGCATGTGTGAATAAGTGGACAGAGTAGTGAACAAACACTTTCTTATGGATATTGAAGCAGAACGGTCGTGTTTCTTCGTTCAGTACCCTAAGTTAGTCAAGTGCCGCAGCAGACTTTCGTTGTTAAACCCTAAAAACCTCGGTGCAAGTGTAACGTAACATAGACTCATTTCGCATACAGTCCACTTGGTTGAAAGAAGAGGAACTGCAGCTTAGAAAAACAAAACACCGCGGAGGTAAGTCGATATATAAATTTATAAGACCCCCCGCGCGTGAACACTACAAATGATTTAAATTTTGTAATTTTATTTTCAAAATTTTCTATTTTTAAAATTCACGTTTACACAAGTTGCAAATTTTCAAAATTTAAAAAATTTAAAATGGTTAAATTCAAAAATTTTAATTTTCGAATCTATGATTTCCATCAAAATGTTCAAATTTTTAATTTTCAAAATTTCTAACTAGGAAATTTTAGATCATACAATTTGCTACAATTTTACTATCTTTAAACTGTTTAATTAAAAAAATTCCCAATTTTAAAGATTGCAAATATAAAATTCTTACTCAAAAATTTTTTATTTACAATATTTTCTATTTTTAAAACTTTCATGTGTACAAAAATGGCAATTTTCAAAATTTAGGAAATTTAAACAATTAAATTTAGAAATTTCGAATTTTCCGAATTTACGATTTCCATCAAAAGATTCAAAATTTTAATTTTCAATAATTTTGAAATTTTAAAATTTTTATCAAAACTTACAATTTTTAAAAGTTTGCAAATAAAAAATTGTTTACTTAAAAATTTAGTGTCTTTAAAATTCCAATTTTCGATTTTGTACTTTTTCGATTTGTAAAGGTTCTATTTTCAAAATTCCAGTTTCCAAAATTAGCAATCTTTGAAGTTACCAATTCTACAAATTTTTCGGATTTATTAAAAAACTACATTTTCGAAATTTCTAATTCATTAAAATTTGCAATCTTTAAATTTTCAAATTTGGAAATTTTTTCCCTGCAAATGATTTAATTTTTGTAATTTGTATTTAACAAATTTTGCGATTTCCATCAAAAGCATCAAAATGTTAATTTTCAATAACTTTGAAATTTTAAACTTTTTATATCATAAAATTTTCATTAAAATTTGCTATTTTTAAAATTTCCAATTTTAAAGGTTTGTAAATATAAAATTTCCTAAAACATTTTTTAAATTCCAATTTTCGTATTTTTTTCGATTTGTAAAGGGTTCTATTTTTAAAATGCCAGTTTTCAAAATTAGCTATTCTACAAATTTTCAAATTTATCAAAATTTCCAACTTATTAAAACTTTGTCTTTTAAATTTTTAAATCTGGAAATTCATTCCCTACAAATGATTTAATTTTTGTAATTTTATTACAAGATTTCCTATTTTTAAAACTTTCATATGTACATCATCATCATTAGGTCTTCAGTCCTAGAAATGGTTAGACGCGTACCATCATTGTTCCCTATTCTGAACTAACCTACAGATTTCCCTGAAATATGCACAGTTTGCATCTATAACTGTCTGATCTAGGTCTACATCTATCTCTTTTTCCTATCTCTGCTTGTAATATATCACATACTATTCCCCAAAATGCCTTAGAACGTATTCCGCCCCACTATTTCTCTTTTTCCCCAGATATCCTTGTTCCCCTACTATTTCTGTAACTTATTTGTTATTATCTTTGTCTGTCCATGCTATCGTCCTCATACATCTTAAGCACATCATTTCAAAAGGCTGCTACCGTTTTTCTGTCTGCGTTTCAGACTTCCCGTATTTCATAGGCATACTGTGCTGTGCTCCACACATATGCTTTCAACAATTTTCTTCTTATTCTATGTTTGTTGTCTTTCCTCATAGGCGCTGTTCTTTCTTGCTAGATGCAGTTCGATCACTTTCTATTGTTTTACAGTTATATGCCCTATTTCTCCGACCTTCAATGGTTGTGAAGGGAGGTAAGCAGTCTGTGGCTGCCAAGTTCCCCCAACACTTAACCATTTGGCGAATTTAATATATTTTCCAATTTATCTTTTCGCACAGTCACCATTAGTTGCAGGTATTTCGCAGCCATTAGGTTTTCCGTCTCAAAACTGGGGGGACACGTACCTGCACTTATTTATATTCTGAGCTAGCCTACATAGTTCCCTGAAATTCTCACACAGCATGTGTTTTCAGGTTAATCTTCTTTGGGAATTAAACCACTCATAGTTTTTAAAATCAACTTTATTTACGTTTCGATCCATAACCTAGGATCGTTGTCAAAATAATAATAAAAACTTCAAGTTTGACATTTATGACATAAATTGAAGGTGACTTTGATTTATTGATGTTTGAAATATTTGGTTTGAGTATACTAAGCAAAAATTTTTAAGTTTAACAGAATGATTGCCTTCAATTTGTGTTGCGACTTGGGATCGGCTTTCTTTAGGTAGTCGCTTAACGTGAAATCAGCTGATTAATTTTATTGGTGAATTTGATATAAATTCAATAACTTGGAATTGGAAAACATTTTTAACATGTTTCTATTTATACAATTGAGAGGATGGTTATTAAAGAAGTGTGCGATTGCATTATTGAAAGGCTTAAGTAGTCGTTTTTTATATTTATTTTGAGGGGGAAAATTCATTATGATTTAAGTTACCTCTTTGGTAGATTTTAACATGGTTCTGAGGCGACTCTATGGCGAGTTTACACTTGTCAGATACCAATACTGTTCAACAGAGATTGTATATGGTTTTGAGGTAACCTTATTGTAGATTTATACTTGTCAGATAACAATGCTGTTTTACAAGGATTGTTAATATGCTTATTTTTATGTAATTAGTTATTTTATGTATAAATAGAAATCATGTATGTAAGCTGTATTTCATGTTAATATTGCAAGGAAAACCCAGGAAAAACTTGCAATGCTACCTAGATATTGTGGGCATTTGATTTTCATTTGCTATTTCTTTTGTTATTTCTTTTAGTAATGGAATCCATTGTTTACTGAAAGTCACGGATTTGTTTGCAACTCAGTTATTTTTATGTAGGGTTATATAAGCAGCTACTTTGATTTTGCATTTTTTGTGGTTTTCTTCTTTTCAGGGAGTATGTGTATTCAGCTCATTCCCTTTCTATTGTTTTTTAATTTTATACCCTATTTTACCGAGATTCAGTGAAGGAGGTTAAGCAACCTGTGGCTACCAAGATCCCCCAACACTTAGACATTTGCCGAAATAATGGTTTTCCAGTAAATCCTTTCATACACTTAACATTATTCGAGAATATTGCCCGACCAATTCTTGTAGTTACTTATAATAATCATCATGTTTAAGCACAGTTATCTTTTCGTCATTAGTTTATTCATCTTGGGATTGGTTGGATGCGTACCTCCATTGATTTCTATTCTGGGCTAGCCTACACATCTCCCTGAAACCTCTACAGCCTACATCTTTTACTATCTGTGTGCAGTAGTCTAATCTAGGTCTGCCTCTTCTTCTCTTTTTTCCTATCTCTGCTTCTAATATATTCCGCACTATTCCCTCATGCCGTAGTATGTGGCCTATCATCCTATCTCTCCTATTTTTTACTGTTTTCCACATATTTCTTTCTTCCCCTACCATTTTTAGTACCTCTTCGTTCTTAACTTTGTCTGTCCATGATATCTTCATCATACGCCTGTAACACCACATTTCAAAGGCTTCTACCTTTTCTTGTCTGCTTCTCCTACTGTCCAGGCTTCACAGTCAGACAGTGCTGTGCTCCACACATATGTTTTAAGCAATCTTTTCCTTGTTTCTATGTTTGTGGTCTTTGAGCACAGTAGTTGCTTTTCTTGTTAAATGTAGCACGACCTTGTGCTAATCTTTGTTTTATATCTTTGTGCTTTTCCCATCTTGCGTTATTTGGCTTCCTAGGTAGCAGAAATTCTTAACCTCTTGTAAGTTCGTGTTAAATACTTGTATTCTTGTTTTTGGTTTATTTTCCCACCTTTGCAAACTAGAACTTTAGTTTTAGTTTTGTTAATTTTCATACCGTATCTCTCTGTTAGAACCGTTTCCATTTCATTGAGAGCAGCTTCTAACTCTTCCTTGCTAGATGCTAATACCGCTATATCATCTGCAAATCTAAGCATATCAATTTTTGTCCCTGCATAGTAATTCCAAATGTCTTCCTGCATTTGACAGTATTCATTGCCTCTTCTATGTACAAGTTAAAAATCAATGGGGATAGGGCACATCCCTGTCTCACCCCTTTCCTAATGTTTACTTCTCTACGTTCCTGCTCTAATTCTATTACTGCTGTTTGGTCTTTGTATAAGCTATGTACTATTCGTCTATCCCTATAACTCATTCCAATCTTTTGAGTATTTCAAACATTTTTTCCAATTTACATTGTCGAATGCTTTTTCCAGATCTACAAACCTTATATACATGCTTTCCCTTTTCTATTGTTTTCTCCATTATCACTCTCAGAGCTAAAACAGCCTCCCGTGTTCCCCTGTTTCGCCTAAACCCAAATTGGTCTTCTCCTAGTATTTCTTCAGCTCGTTTTCCATTCGTCTTTGCACAATTCTAGTTAATATTTTTGACACGTGTGCTGTCAAACTTATTGTTCAAAATTTTCACATCTATCTGTGCCTTTCTTTTTGGTATAGTTACTATGATGCTACGTTTGAAATCTTTGGGTATCTCGCCTGTCTCATACATATAGCTTACAAGTTGGAAGAGACGTTCTGTTACTGCTTGTCCAGCGGCTTTTAGAGTTTCTGCTTGCACCTTATCTGTTCCTGGCGCCTTACCATTTTTCAGACTCTTTAATGCTAATTCAAACTCGCTCAAGTATAGGATATCCCAAGTCATCATTTTCAATGTCTGATTACTGTTCTAATGCAGTTAGTTCCTCTCCTGCATATAAATTCCTATATATTCTTGCCATCTACTCACTTTCTCGTTTTCTATAATGACGTTTCCTAGTCGTCCCTTATATTTTTGCTATACGGTTTTATATCCCTAAAATTCATTCTAATTAATTTGTATGCTTCGTCTGTCTTTCCTATTTCCATCTTAGTTTGTACTTCTTTGCACTTTTCATCAATCCATTGTTCTTTAGCTTTCCTGCATTTTCGAATAATTTCCCATTTTATGGCTTTGTATCTCTGTTTTCCTGTTTCGTCTGATTTATTTTTGTATTTTCGTCTTTCTTCTATTAAATTCACGATATCCTTTGTTATCCATGGTTTCTTATTTTCTTTTTGTGTATACCCCAAAATATCTCTGGCCGCCATGTCTAGGCTAGATTTAATGTTCTTCCATTCTGTTTCTACTTCCTTAGTTTCAGATATTTTCCGATATCATTCAGCAATTCATTTGACTTTTTCGAATCTTACTTGAATATCTTTATCTTTTAGTTTCTCTAAGTCCAAGTGCCTTTTTCCGTTCCTTTTTTCAGATTTTTAAATTTAAGTGCGGCCTTCATAATTACGATGTTGTGGTCAGTATCTATATCTGCTTCTGGGTAGCTTCTACAGTCTTTTACTTGATTCCTAAACAGTTGTCTAACAAGAATGTAATCTATTTGATATCTTCCTATATCTCCTGGCATCTTCCACGATATCGCCTTCTAGCATGATGTTGAAATAATGTGTTTGTGATGATTAAATTGTTCTTGTCGCAAAATTCTACCAGCCTATTTCCCCTGTCGTTTCTCGTGCCTAAACCAAATAAACCTACTACCGCTCCTTCCCTACCCTCACCTACCACAGCATTAAAATCCCCCGTAATTATTAAATTTTCATGTCCTTTTACGTATCTTAATATGTCTTCGATATCTTTGTAGATGGCTTCTACCTCTTCGTCACTGTAGCTAGAGGTGGGCATGTATACTTGTATTATTATTCATATTTACAAAAATGACAATTTTCAAAATTTAGTAAATTTAAACAATTTAATTTAGAAATTTCGAATTATCGGAATTTACGATTTCCATCAAAAAAAGATTCAAAATTTTAATTTCAATAATTTTGAAATTTTAAATCTTTTATATCATAGAATTTTCATCAAAATTTACTATTTTTAAAAGTTTGCAAATATAAAATTTTCTACTTAAAAATTTAGTGTCTTTAAAATTCTAATTTTTTGTTTTGTATTTTTCGATTTGTATAAGTCTCTATTTTCAAAGTGCAGTTTCAAAATTAGCAATCTTTAAAGTTTGCAATTCTACAAATATTTATCAAAAAATTACATTTTCAAAACAATCTTCAAAATTTCTAATTTATTAAAATTTGGAATGTTTAAGTTTTCAAATTTGGAAATTTTCTTCCTATAAATGATTTAATTTTTGTAAATTTTATTTACAAAATTTACAATTTCCATCGAAAGGTTCGAAATTTAAATTTTCAATAGTTTTGAAATTTTAAATCTTTCATATCGTAAAATTTTCATTGAAATTTATTATTTTTAAAATGATAAATTTCAAAATTTTCCAATTTTAAAAGTCTGCAAATATAAAATTTTCTACTTAAAAATTTAGCGTCTTTAAAATTCCAATTTTCTGTTTTGTATTATTTCGATTTGATAAGGGTTCATGTTTCAATTTTTCAGATTCTAAAATTAGCAATCTTTAAAGTTCCAATTCTACAAATTTTCGGATTTATAAAAAAAACTTTTCCAAAATTTCTAATTTATTAACATTTGCAATCTTTAAATTTTCAAATTTGGAAATTTTTTCTTTAATTTTTGTAATTTTTATTTATAAAATTTACGATTTCCATCAAAAGGTTCAAAATTTTAATTTTCAATAGTTTTGAAATTTTAAATCTTTCATATCGTAAAATTTTCATTAAAATTTATTATTTTTAAAATGTTTAATTTCAAAAATATCCAATTTAAGTCTGCAAATACAATATTTTCTACTTAAAAATTTAAGAGTCTAAAATTCCAATTTTCTATTTTATATTTTTTCGATTTGTAAGTCTATTTTCAAAATTCACGTTTCCAAAATTTGCAATTTTTTTAGTTTCCGATTCTACAAAGTTTCAGATTTACCAAAAAAGTTATATTTTCCAAATATTCTTCAAAATTTCTAATTTATTACAAATTACAACCTTTTAAATTTGGAAATTCGTTTCCAACAAATGTTTTAATTTTTGTAATTATTATTCTCAACATTTCCTATTTTTGAAATTTTCATATCTAAAAAAATTACAATTTTCAAAATTTAGAAAATTTAAAACGGTTTAATTCGAAATTTCTAATTTTCGAATTTTACAATTTAGAAATTCTTTTACTACAAATGATTTAATTTTTGTAAATTTTATTTTCAAAATTTCATATTTACAAAAATTGAACTTTTCAAAATTAAGAAATTTTCGAAAAGTTAAATTCCGTCAAAATGTTCAAATCTTAAATTTTCAAAATTTCTAATTATAAAATTTTAAATCTTTTATTATAAAAAAATTTGTATCAGAATTTACGATTTTTAAAATTTTTAATTTTAAAATTCCATTTTTGCATTTTTTCGATTTGTAAGTTTCTATTATCAAAATTCCAGTTTCCAAAATTAGCAATTCAACAAATTTTCGGATTTTTCAAAAATAACATTTTCAAAACAATCTACAAAATTTCCAATTTGCAATCTTTCAAATTTTCCAATTTGGAAATTCTACAAATGGCTTTAGAGTGTTATGTCGAATATCGCCAAATTTTATAAATGTTAAATATTATTAATGGCATCAAAATCTACACGTGTTTCAAATGTAAATGTCAAATGTAACAATTGTCAAATTCTACAAATGGTTTTCGAATCTTAAGTCAAACGTCACCAAATTCTACAAATTTTAAATATTATAAATGTTGTCAAATTCTACACATCTGTCAAATGTTACAAAAAGAAAGTCAAAAATAGAACAATTGTCAAATTCTACAAATGGCTTTTGAATATTGTCAAACGCCGTCAAATTCTACAAATGTTAAATATTAGAAATGTTGTCAAATTCTACACGTCTGTCAAATGTTACAAAAATTAATGTGAAATATAACAATTGTCAAATTCTATAAATAGTTTTAAATGTTATGTCAAATGTCGCATAATTCTACAAATATCAAAATTTTATAAATGTTGTCAAATTCTACAAGTCTGTCAAATCTCACAAACATTAATGTGAAACATAACTATTGTCAAATTCTATAAATGGTTTTAAATGTTATGTCAAATGTCATCAAGTTCTACAAATGTTAAACATTATAAACGTTGTCAAACTCTACAGGTCTGTCAAATGTTACAAAAATTAAAGTGAAATATAACAATTGTCAAATTCTATAAATAGTTTTAAATGTTATGTCAAATGTCGCATAATTCTACAAATGTCAAAATTTTATAAATGTTGTCAAATTTTACGCGTCTGTCAAATGTCACAAAGATTAATGTGAAATATAACAATTGTCAAATTCTACAAATGGTTTTCGAATCTTAAGTCAAATGTCACCAAATTCTACAAATTTTAAATATTATGAATGTTGTCAAATTCTACACATCTGTCAAGTGTTACAAAATTAAAGTCAAATGTAACAATTGTCAAATTCTACAAATGGCTTTTGAATATTGTCAAATGCCGTGAAATTCTTCAAATGTTAAATATTAGAAATGTTGTCAAATTCTACAAGTCTGTCAAATGTTACAAAAATTAATGTTAAATATAACAATGGTCAAATTCTATAAATAGTTTTAAATGTTATGTCAAATATCGCATAATTCTACAAATGTCAAAATTTTATGAACGTTGTCAAATTCTACACGTCTGTTAAATGTTACAAAGATTATTGTAAAAAATAACAATTGTCAAAATTTTATGAATGTTGTCAAATTCTACACGTCTGTCAAATGTCACAAAGACTAATGTGAAATATAACAATTGTCAAATTGTATAAATAGTTTTAAATGTTGTCAAATGTCACATAATTCTACAAATGTCAAAATTTTATAAATATTGTCAAACTTTACAAGTCTGTCAAATGTCACAAAGATTAATGTGAAATGTAACTATTGTCAAATTCTATAAATAGTTTTAAATGTTATGTCAAATGTCACCAAGTTCTACAAATGTCAAAATTTTATGAATGTTATCAAATTCTACATGTCTGTCAAATGTTACAAAGATTAATGTGAAAAATAACAATTGTCAAAATATTAAGAATGTTGTCAAATTCTACACATCTGTCAAATGTTACAATGATTAATGTGAAATACAACTATCGTCATATTCTATAAATGGTTTTAAATGTTGTCAAATGTCGCATAATGCTACAAATGACAAAATTTTATGAATGTTGTCAAATTCCACACGTCTGTCAAATGTTACAAAGATTAATGTGAAAAATAACAATTGTCAATACTTTATGAATGTTGTCAAATTCCACACGTCTGTCAAATGTTACAAAATTTAATGTGAAATATAACAATTGTCAAATTCTATAAATGGTTTTAAATGTTATGTCAAATGTCACCAAGTTCTACAAATGTTAAATATTATAAATGTTGTCAAATTCTACACGTCCGTCGAATGTTACAAAAATTAATATGAAATATAACACTTGTCAAATTCTATAAATGGCTTTTGGATGCTGTCAAATGTCAAATTCTACAAATATTAAATACTATAAATGGCGTCAAATTCTGCACGTGTTTCAAATGTTGCAAAAATAAATGTCAAATGTAACCATTGTCATATTCTACAAATGTCTTTCGAATATTACAAATGATGTCATATTATACAAAGGTGTCATTCACCACCTTAAGAGAGTTGTTATATGTATATACGTTTTTGCTTGCTTATACATAGGAACAACTGAACATTTGTTACTGTTTACGCTCATCAACGTACATTTGTGTTATTCCTGTAACAATGTATGCCATACTCTCATTTACTGCCTTAAACCGGTTTTTGTATGTATATCTATATGCTTGCTTGTATATAGGAACACCTGAATGTTTGTTCTTGTTTGTGCTTTTAAACACGCAATCGTGCTATTCCTGCAAATATGTTATCTTTTCACTTACAACCTAAAGACAGTTGTTATATGTAGTTTTTGCTAACTTATTTATAGAAACATCTGAAAGTTTGTTCTTGTTTGTACTCATTATTACGTACTACTGTTATTCCGGTAAATATTTTGTTATATTCTCATTTACTACCTTAAGAAAGTTGTTATATGTTTTTGCTGTGTTATATATAGGAATATCTCATCGTTTGTTCTTGTTTGTGCTCATTAGTTCGTACTCCTGTTATTCCTGTAAATATTTATGCCATACTCTCATGTACTGCCTTAAGACAGTTGTTATATGTATATGTTTTTGCTTGCTCATATGTAGCAACATCTGCACGTTTGTTCTTGTTTGCGTTCATTAATGCACATTCGTGTTATTCCTGTAAATATTTGTTATATTCTCACTTACTGACTTTGTTGTTATATATGCTTTTGCTTGCTTATATATAGGAACACCTGAGCGTTTGTTCTTGTTTGCGTTCATTACCACTCACTCGTGTTGCTACTGTAGATATTTTGTTATATGCTCATTTACTGCCTTAAGACAGTTGTTAGATGTATGTTCTTGCTGGTTTATATATAGGAACATCTGAACATTTGTTCCTGTTTGTACTCATTAACACTCATGTTAACCTTGTAAATATTTATGCCATACTCTCATTTACTGCCTTAAGGTAGTTGTTATATGCATGTTTTACTTGCTTATATATAGGAACATCTGCACGTTTGTTCTTGTTTGTGCTCATTAGTATGCACTAGTGTTAATCCAATAAATATTTATACGCTATTCTCATTTACTGCCTTAACATAGTTGTTGTGTATATATGCTTTTACTTGCTTATATATACAAACATCCAAACGTTTGTTCTTGTTTGCGCTCAATAGCATGTATTCGTGTTATTCCTGTAAATATTATGTTGTATTCCCATTTACTGCCTCAAAACGGTTGTTATATGTATACATGTTTTGCTTGCTTATATACATTGAAACATCTGAAAGTTTGTTCTCGTTTGCGCTCATTAACATACACTTGCGCTATTCCCGTACATATTTATGCTGTATTCTCATTTGTTGCTTTAAGACAGTTGTTGATGTATGTATGTGGCTTTACTTGCTTATAGAGAGGAACATCTGAACGTTTGTTCTTGTTTGTGTTCATTAGCACGTACTCGGGTTATTCCTGCAAATGTTTTGTTATATTCTCATTTACTGCCTTAAGACAGTTGTTACGTATGTTTTTGATTGTTGATACATAGGAACATATGAACATTTGTTCTTGTTTGCGCTCATTAATGTGCACTCGTGTTATTCTTGTAAATATTTATGTTATTCTCATTTACTGCTTTATGGCAGTTAGTATATGTATGTTTTTGCTTGCTTATGTAAAGGAACATTCGGACGTTTGTTCTTGTTTGCGCTTAATAGCACATATTCGTGTTATTTCTGTAAATATTATGTTGTATTCCCATTTACTGCCCTAAAACAGTTGTTATATGTATTCATGTTTGTGCTTGTTTATATACATAGAAACATCTGAAAGTTTGTTCTTGTTTGCACTCATTAATGTGCACTTGTGCTATTCCTGTACATATTTATGCTATATTCTCATTTGGCGCCTTTGCCTTAAAACAGTTGTTATGTATGTTTTTGTTTGCTGATACATAGGAACATATGAAAGTTTGTTCTTGTTTGTGCTCATTAATGCGGACTTGTGTTATTCCTGTAAATATTTATGTTATTCTCATTTACTGCTTTGCGCAGTTGGTATATGTATGTTTTTGCTTGTTTATTTATAGGAACATTTGGACGTTTGTTCTTGTTTGCGCTCATTAACGTGCACTTGTGCTATTCCTGTACATATTTATGCTATATTCTCATTTGTCGCCTTAATATAGTTGATATATGTGTTTTTGATTGCTTATATATAGGAACATCCGTTTGTTCTTGTTTGTGTTCATTAGTACGTTCTCATGTTATTCCTGCAAATATTTTGTTATATTCCATTTATTGCCTTAAGACGGTTGTAACGTATGTTTTTGTTTGCTGATACATAGGAACATATGAACGTTTGTTCTTGTTTGTGCTCATTAATGCGTACTCGTTATTCCTGTAAATATTTATGCTATACTCATTTACTGCCTTAAAACAGTTTTTGCTTGTTTATTCATAGGAACACTGGAACGTTTGTCTTGTTTGTGCTCATCAACATGCACTCGTGTTAACTCTGTACTCTGCCATTCTCTCATTTACTGTCTTAAGACAGTTGTTATATGTATGTGTTTTGCTTGCTTATATATAGAAGCACCCAACATTTGTTCTTGTTTGTGCTCTTCAATACGCACTGTTATTTCTGTAAATATTTATGCCATACTCTCATTTACTGCCCTAAGACAGTTGCTATATGTATACGTTTTATGCTTGCTTATAGAACGTTTGTTCTTGTTTGTGCTCATTAGCATGTACTCGTGTTATTCCCGTAAATACTTTTTTGTCTTTTCATTTACAGCTTTAAGACAGTTATTATAGGTATACATTTTTGCTTGTTTAAGTATAGGAACATGTGTACATTTGTTTCTGTTTGTGCTCTTTAATCGCATCTCAAGGTTTGTTCTTGTTTGTGTTCATTAGCACGTTCTCATGTTATTCCTACAAATATTTTGTTATTTTTTTATTCACTGCCCCAAGACAGTTGTTACATGTATGTTTTTGCTTGCTTAAAGAACGTTTGTTCTTGTTTGTGTGCATTAGCATGCACTCGTGTTATTCCCGTAAATATTTTGTTATCTTTTCGTTTACAGCCTTAAGACAGTTGTTATATGTGTATGTTTTTGCTAGCTAATGTATACGAACATGTGTACATTTGTTCCTGTTTGTGCTCTTTAATCGCATCTCAAGGTTTGTTCTTGTTTGTGTTCATTAGCACGTTCTCATGTTATTCCTACAAATATTTTGTTATTTTCTCATTCACTGCCCCAAGACAGTTGTTATATGTATGTTTTTGCTTGCTTAAAGAACGTTTGTTCTTGTTTGTGCTCATTAGCATGTACTCGTGTTATTCCTGTAAATATTTTGTTATATTTTCGTTTACAGTCTTAAGACAGTTGTTATTTATGTGTACGTTTTTGCTAGCTTATGTATAGAAACATGTGTACATTTGTTCCTGTTTGTGCTCTTTAATCGCATCTGAAGGTTTGTTCTTGTTTGTGTTCATTAGCACGTTCTCGTGTTATTCATACAAATATTTTGTTATTTTCTCATTCAATGCCCCAAGACAGTTGTTATATGTATGTTTTTGCTTGCTTAAAGAACGTTTGTTCTTGTTTGTACTCATTAGCATGTACTCGTGTTATTCCTGTAAATATTTTGTTATTTTTTCATTTAGTCTTAAGACAGTTGTTATAGGTATACATTTTTACTTGCTTTTGTATAGGAATATGTGAACATTTGTTCCTGTTTGTGCTCTTTAACATGCACTCATATCAATCCTGTAAATATTCGGCTATGTACTTGCCATTAAGTGATTTAAGCATTTGTTCTAGGTATGTGCTTTAATATGTAGGTATTTGTTCCTGTTTAAGCTTATTAACAGGCACTTGTAAATAATTAGTTATAGTGTCGTATATTAATTGCCAGTACTGTAAATATGTTCTCTGCTTTTGTATATATTGACTTGTATGCTGCGGTAGTGTGTCCTGCTAGATACTATCACCTACCTTCGCATCAGTACAATGGACTCCGCCAACTAAAAGGATTTAGACCTACGATCCGGTTTATGTGAAGAAACGTCGTATACTGTTAGTAAATTCATGGAAATTGATTACACTCTATATATGGGACGCAATGAACTAGATTACCTTTATACTTGTTTAATTAACAAGTAACACGATTTCAGATTAAGTAAGAAAGTGACACTTTGGGTTATTCAGAGCTGAGCAGTCTAACGATTCAGACAAAAATCCTCGCTCGTAGTGCACTCTTGCTTTTGCAATGTTCTGATCAAAATTTATCCGTTGCTGTCAGTCATTAAATAAATCATCAACATTAGGTTTACAGTTCTGAAAGTGGTTCGACGACGCAAACCTCCATTTTCTATTCTGAGCTAACCTAGACATTTCCCTAAAATTCCCACAGCCTACTGTGTGCCACTGTCTATCTCAACCAAGACTTCCATACTCTTAAGGTAAGCAAACCCGTTTTTGTTGGTTTATTTTTGATACACATTGCGCATGCAAAATTTCATGGTTACGTACGACACACCTCCTTACAAAATAATTATTACTTACAACAACAAATCATGGTTAGCTCCTTTGACAATGTTACGATTTGCTCCTTGCGTGTTGGTTATGTTAGGAGAATGGTATCCATTTTCACCCATTCCGTTTATTTCTTCGCCTTCAATTACCCTACAATTAAAAAACCATTTCCATCTTGATCGGGTAAACAAAATTACTGTAGCATAAATTTCTTATACACACAAACAATACATAAATATTGATCAGGGCAAACTAATTTACATTATTGATTTTATGCAAATACAAACACTGTATTAATTAATCAATACCAATTACCTGCTAAAACTTCCTGCGTCTTTTAATGAGTAATCGCTTTTGTCTGTTTTCAAAACTGATTTTAAAGATTGTCGGCTTTGCGATTTTGGAACTTCGGACGTTGATTGCGAGATGGAATCGTCATAGCTAAAAATAAATTTACAAAACGTTAACGTACGAGACATACCTGTCGTGTGGTTTGTCGTTGCTTTTACTGCTTTCTTCTTGTATCATTATGTTCAAGATTTGGTGTGCTCTATTTTCGTCATACTCAACGCTTTCTAACGCTATTGCGACAACTTGCTCGGGAATGTCTTGGTATTTTTCGTGCAGTTGCAAAACCACTAAAAATTACTTTAAATAAACATCACCTCAGACGAAAAACATACGTTGTTTTTTTTCTTCGAGCGATTTTAAAACCTGAACGACGACTATTTTAAGCTCAGGTTCATCAGCTGGTTTAGGTGTTACGGTCGTAAGCGCTTTTACTTTAGGGACACTATCGCGCCTTTCAAACCCCATTTCCTTAAGAGCTTCAGAAACTTTCTGTACGTTGTTGTCGTTACCGTTCAACAGGTCTAAAATGAGCAGTTCCTCGGCTTTCGGAAAAATCGATTTCATGTACCTGATAAACACACTGGTCTTAGTATACAAAAAAAATCAGCGACAACGATAACGTATTTACACAAAACAGCACAAACAAATAAACAACTAACAAAAAATACACTACAAAAACCTTAATTTCAGTTTAGGCGAGTGAGGTTTAGGTGAACTCCTATAAGCCTCGCTAGCTCCAGAACCAGGTCTTAAAATGGGGCTACCACCTCTAGATCCTAAGCGTATGCCTAGAGGTGGTGTCATTTGTAAAGGAATGTGAGCGGTGGGATGGATGTTGCGAGCTGGAGGTGGAGTCGCAAAAGGCCCAGGTGTTGTTATAGGATGCTTTTCCACTTGCAAAGCGCTTATCACCAAAGCTTCTCGATTGAGGTACCTAAAAATGTTAGTAGAAACAATGCATAGCTTTTAGTGTGTTAGCAAAGCCTATGCAGTTTGTTGAAAGATTAGTGGAACGTCATGCAATGTGTAAATGTTTGGAAAATTGTAGCAGTATGAATTGTTTGTTCAAATTACCTTGAATTTTATAAAACAGTCATTCGGTTAAAAACGTACAAGCTCTAGTACAAGTTACCATTTAAATGATGGTGTGTAGTGGCTTCAGACCCCTTAAAACGTGTTAATCACTCACATTTTACTATAACACCAACGATGTACCGTATTCTAATATCAAAGTATAATAGGCAGTAAATTTTCAAATACGAAATGGATCGTAAGAAATTTCCCCCTTAACAAAATTAAAAGGTCGAGGTACAAAGCAAAACAAGGGACCCACCAACAAAACAACAGTACGGACAAAAAGAAAAAGTCCTATTAGGCAAACAAAACAGAACCAGAAAGCGCAGAGCAAAAAGAATCTAGCAGTTCAAAGTGCCGATATACCGGACAAAGCCTAACTATAGGAAAAGGAAAGATGTGGGGTAGCAATCAACAAAGACAAAGATAAAAAAAGGCATCAATGCTGCAAAAGCCCTCGAAGGACGGATATCTCTAACAAAGAAACAGTAAAGTTTCTAAACTTCAGGAAAAGAATTGCTTTTTAACAAAAAAATCGAAAAGTAAGAAAAGAAACAAGGGCGGAAACCAAAAAACGAGATAATAACTGTCAAGGAATACTAGGGAACGTCAAGTACGCTGGATTAAAAAATTATGTACTTCAGGCCGGGGATAACAAAGAATTGTATCAAACCGATATTCGAAGAATTGAATAGCTAAACAGACCGAAAAGTCAACTGTGTCGTGATTTATGCAAATATAAGAGGAAGAGATCGAAAATTAACAACAGTGTGAGAGTTGACAGTAAAAAAACCCATCCAAAGGAAGGATAGAGGAATGTGGAACGGAAGAGACGAAGAAGCAAAACTAAAATTAAAAAACACTAAGAAACAGCACATGATTCGAAAAAAACACATAAAAACAAATCTGGATGTAGTTATGGTTGAGAATGTATGCATGTTTGGGACCACATGTGTGAGCGAGGGTGAGCAAATGTGAGCAATAGCGAGCAAGTGTGAGCATGATTGCATGAGTGTGTGTGTGTGAGTGCGAGTGTGTGAGTGAGTGTGAGTGAGTGTGAGTAAGTGTGAGCAAGTGTGAGTGAGTGTGAGTGAGTAAGTGTGAGCAAGTGTGAGTGAGTGTGAGTGAGTGTGTGAGTGAGTGAGCAAGTGTGAGTGAGTGAGTGTGAGTTCGTGCGAATGAGAGTAAGTGTGTGAGTGTGAGTGAGTGCGAGTGCGTGTGAATGAGTGTGAGTGAGTGTGCATGAGTGTGAATGAGTATGAGTGAGTGAGTGTGAGTGAGCATGAGTGAGTGTGAACGAATGTGAGTGAGTGTGGGTGACTATGAGTGTGAGTGAGTGTGAACAAGTGAGTGAATGTGAGTGAGTGTGAGCAAGTGTGAGCTAGTGTGAGTGAGTGTGAGTTAGTGATTGAGTGCGAGTTAGTGTGATTGAGTGCAAGTGAGTGAGCATGAGTACGAGTGAGTGAGTGAGTGCGCATGTGTGTGTGTGTGTGATTGAGTGTGCATCAGTGCGAGTGAGTGTGTAAGTGTGAGTGGGTGTGAGCAAGTGTCAGTAAGTGTGAGTGAGTGTGAGTGAGCAAGCATGAGTGTGAGTGAGTGTGTATGAGTGTGAGTGGGTGTGTGAGTGAGTGTGTGATTGAGTGTGAGTCAGGGCGAGTGAGTGTGTAAGTGTGAGTGAGTGTGAGCAGGTGTGAGTAAGTGTGAGTGAGCAAGCGTGAGTGTGAGTGAGTGTGCATGAGTGTGAGTGAATGAGAGTAAGTGTGAGTGGGTGAGAGTGAGTGTGAGTTAGTGCAAATGAGAGTGAGTGTGTGAGTGAGTGTGAATGAGTGCATGTGAGTGAGTGTGAGTGAGTGTGAGTGAGTGAGTGTGAGTGAGTGTGAGTGAGTGTGAGTGAGTGCGTGTGTGAGTGAGTGTGAGTGAGTGTGAACGAGTGTGAGTGAGTGTGGGTGACCATGAGTGTGAGTGAGTGTGAACAAGTGAGTGAATGTGAGTGAGTGTGAGTGTAAGCTAGTGAGTGAGTGTGAGCTAATGTGTTTGAGTGCGAGTGAGTGAGCATGAGTGCAAGTGAGTGAGTGAGTGTGTGTGATTGAGTGTGAGTCAGTGTGAGTGAGTGTGTAAGTGTGCAGTGCAGTGTGAGTAAGAGTGAGTAAGTATGTGAGTGTGAGTGAGCAAGCATGAGTGTGAGTGTGCATGAGTGTGAGTGGGCGTGTGAGTGTGTGTGATTGAGTGTGAGCCAGTGCAGGTGAGTGTGTAAGTGTGAGTGAGTGTGAGCAAGTGTGAGTGAGCAAGCGTGAGTGTGAGTGAGTGTGAGTGAGTGTGAATGAGTGTGAGTGAGTGAGCATAAGTGAGTGTTAGTGAGTGAGCAATTTATGCAAATACAAGAAGAAGGGATCGAAAATTAAAAACAGTGCAAGGGTTGACAGTAAGAAAAACCATTCAAAGGAAAGGTAAAAGAATGTGGAATGGAAGGAACGAAGAAGCAAAACTAAAATTCAAAAACACTAAGAAACAGCACATGATCCGGAAAAAATAAATAAAAACAAATCTGGATGTAGTTATGGTTGAGCATGTGTGCATGTTTAGAATCACATGTGTGAGCAAGGGTAAGCGAATGTGAGCAAGTGTGGGCATGATTGCATGAGTGTGTGTGTGTGAGTGTGAAGGAGTGTGAGTGAGTTTGAATGAGGGTGAGTGTCAGTGTAAGCAAGTTTGAGTGAATGTGAGTGAGTGTTAGTGAATGTGAGTGAGTGGGAATGAGTGTGAGTGAGAGTGAGTGAGTGAGTGTGAGTTAGTGCAAATGAGTGTGAGCCAGTGCGAGTGGGGGTGAGTGAGCATAAGTGAGTGCGAGTGTATGTGTGAGTGAGTGTGAGTGTGAATGAGTGAGTGTGAATGAGTGAGTGAGCATGAGTGAGTGAGCACGAGTGAGGAGTGTGTGTGGGAGAGAATGAGCTTTTGTGAGTGAGCATGAGTGAGTAAGCAAACATGAGCTAGTGCATGTAAGCATGAATAAAAGTGAGTGAGTGGGAGTGAGCCTGAGGGAGTGCAAGTAAGCGTGAGTGAGCAAGTGGGTGAATGATTCTGACCAAATTTAGGCGAGTGTGAGAGGCAGAGTGAGTTTGAGTGGGTCTTTTTAATATATTTTTGTATTATTGGATTTATACACTATTTTGTTCATATTTTTACTGTATTTTTGTATTTTCACGATTTTCGTATTTTTTCTGTATTTTTGTATTATTACTATATTTTCCTAATGTTCCGGTATTTTTGCATTTTAAATATATTTTTGTATTCCTGATGTATTTTTTGTATTTTCCTAGTATTTTTGTATATTTACTGTATTATTATAGTGCAACTATATTTTTGTATTTTTACACTAATTTTATATTTATATTGCATTTTTGTACTTTTGTATTTATACTGTATTTTTGTACTTTTTCTATATTTTTTTATTGTAAGTGTAGTTTTGAATTTTTACTGTATATTTGTATTCTTACTGTAATTTTAATGAATTTTTTTGCATTTTTACTATATTTCTAGTGTTTTGTTTTGTACATTCAATGTATTTTTATATTTTTTAATGAATTTTTTGTGTTTATGAATGTATGTATTGTTACTTGTTTTTTGTATTGCTACTGTATTTCTTGTATTCTTATTGTATTTTTACTATACTTTCGTAATTCTAGTATACTTTGGTTTTTCCCAGTATTTTTTATGTATATTTGTATTTTTGTAATCTTATTAGACGTTTACTGTATTTTTGCATATTTACTGTATTTTTGTATTTTTTGTATCTTCACTGAATTTTTGGTTTTTTTACTGAATTTATGTATTGTTGCTGTATTTTATGTATTTTTACAGCTTTTTATTTTCACTGCATTTTTGTATTTTCACTGTATTTTTTAATGTAGTTTGATTTCATACAGTATCTATCTTCACCGTATTTTTTGTATTTCCGCTGTATTTTGGTATTTCTTCTGTATTTTGTATTTTTACTGTCATAGTTTTGTATTTATATTGCATTTTTGTAATTTTACTGTATTTTCGTGTTGTAGTATTTCGGTATTTTTACTGTAGTTTTGTGTTTATATTGTTTTTTTATCTTCACTGTATTTTTGTATTCTTTCTGTATTTAGATTTTCTACTGTATTTTTACTGTAGCTTTGTATTTATACTGCATTTTGGTATTTTTACTGTATTTTTTGTATTTCCACTGCATTTTTGTATTTTTGTTGTTTCACTGCATTTTTGTATTTTACTGTATTTTTGTATTCTTTCCGTATTTCTTATATTTTTAGAGCATTTGTGCATTTCTCTATTTTGCATTTTTACTGTATTAGTTTGTACTATATTTTTGTATTTGTACTGTATTTTGTTTTTTTTACCGTATTTTTGAATTTCTACTATATTTTTATACTTATAGTGTACTTGTGTATTTTTTACTTGCATTCTTATTGTATTTTTACTATACTTTCATAATTCTAGTATATTTTTTTAGTATTTCCCAGTGTTTTTATGTATATGTGTATTTTTGTATTCTTATTGTATGTTTGCTGTATTTTTGCATATTTACTGTATTTTTGTATTTTTTGTATCTTCACTGAACTTTTTGTTTTTTTACAGAATTTGTGTATTGCTTCTATATTTTATGTATTTTTACAGCTTTTTATTTTCACTGCATTTTTGTATTTTCACTGTAATTTTTGTATTTTTATATACTGTTTTTTTTGTATTTTTAATGTAGTTTTGACATCATACTGTATCTTTATCTTCACCGTATTTTTTGTATTTTCTCTGTATTTTGGTATTTCTTCTGTATTTTGTATTATTACTGTCATAGTTTTGTATTTATACTGCATTTTTGTAATTTTACTGTATTTTTGTGTTGTTGCAGTATTTCGGTATTTTTACTGTATATTTGTATTTTACTGTATTTTCACTGTATATTTATGTATTTTAACTGCAATTTTGTATTTTACTTTGCATTTTCACTATATTTGTTGTACTTTTAACTGTATTTTTGTATTTTCATATTTTTACCAAGTTTTTGTATTTCTTATATTTTTAAAGAATGTGTTTTTTTTTGTATTTTTAAGTTTTTTTTACTATATTTGTACTTTTACATCTTTGTTTTTGCTGTACTTTTGTATTTTACTGTATTTTTCAATTCCTACTGTATTTTTGTAGCTTTTCTTTTTGTATTTTTACTGTATTTCTTGTACTCTTACTGTATTTTTGTATTTTTACTATACTTTGCACTTTTGCTGTATTTACACTGTATTTTTGTAATTTTACTATATTTTGTTTTTCCCAGTATTTTGGTATTTTGTATTGTTACTGTATTTCTGTATATTTGCTGTATATTTACTGTATTTTTGTATTTTACTGTATTTTTAAATTCCTATTGTATTTTTGTATCTTTTCTGATTTTTTTTTGTATTTTTACTGTATTTCTTGTACTCTTACTGCATTTTTGTATTTTTACTACACTTTGCACTTTTGCTGTATTTTCACTGTATTTTTGTAATTTTATTCTATTTTTGTGTTTTCTCTGTATCTTTGTGCTTTACTGAATTTTTGTATTTTTACTGAAGTTTTGTACCCTTACTGTATTTTTTGTATTTTTGCTATATTTTTGTATTTTTACTGTATTTTTAAATTTTTACTATACTTTGCATTTTTGCTGTATTTTTGTATTTTTACTATATTTTGTTTTTTCACAGTATTTTGTATTGTTACTGTATTTCTGTATATTTGTTGTATTTTTACTGTATTTTTGTAATTTTACTCTATTTTTGCGTTTTCTCTGTATCTTTGTATTTTACTGAATTTTTGTATTTTTACTGCAGCTTTGTATCTTTACTGTATTTTTTGTATTTTTGTTATATTTTTGTATTATTACTGTATTTTTGTATTTTTACTATACTTTGCATTTTTGCTGTATTTTCACTGTATTTTTGTAATTTTACTATATTTTGTTTTTTCTCCAATATTTTGGTATTTTGTATTGTTCTGTATTTCTGTATATCTGCTGTATTTTTACTGAATTTTTGTAATTTTACTCTATTTTTGTGTTTTCTCTGTATCTTTGTATTTGACTGAATTTTTGTATTTTCATTGCAGTTTTATATCCTTACTGTATTTTTTGTATTTTTGCTATATTTCTGTATTTTTACTGTATTTTTAATTTGTGGCTTTACTTTTGTGTTTCTTGTTTTTTTTTTTATTTTTGTATTGTTGATGCATTTTTGTATTTCTACTGTAGTTTGTATTGACACTGTATTTTTACTTTATTTTTGTATTTTCACTGTGTTAATCTATTTCTAGTGTACTTTTTTTATTTGTACTGCATTTTTGTATTGTTACCGTATTTTTATTTTTTACTGAATCTTTATATTGTTACTGTTTTTGTATTTTTACTGTACTCTTTGTATTTTAACTGTAAGTTTCGTATTTTTACTGTATTTTCGTATGCACAAATACAAAGTACCTTCGTGTCTATATACCATGCTGAAGAGACGTTCAGCCGTTCCTTCTCACAGCCTACGAGTTCCACATAACATCAATGTACCTCGGCAGAGAACGGCTAAATTTGAAAGCTGTTCTGCTTATTGTGCTTCAAAATTATACAATCGAAGCAAATTCATAGACATTCACAATCTCGGCTAGGAACGAATTACTTACCGTTCAAAACCTTACCTTCGATTAAAATAATTTAGAGATACCTTCTGAAGTCTACCATTGTAGTTAAAGATATCTCTGAATTATATCCTCTTGGATGAGACTAGTAGCCGTATTCAAAATCGATACAAAGGGCACCGTGCCCATCTTGAACCAGCTGAAATCTGCCGAAATCCATACATAAACTTGTTCGTGCTCCAGCAGATTTCAACTTTAACGCACTTGTACTGTAAAGCATTTTTAACGTAATGCACGATCTCACAAACGAGACGAGACCTTCGTGTGCACTTACATACAATACCTGTACACGCAACTTCATACTGCTACAATTTCCAATAAAGGTTAGACACAACATTCAACAATTTGCACAAAACACTTACTTTTTAAGCAACAAACGTATATGCGTATCGGAAACAGTAGGAAACATTGCACTGATTTTAGCAACTGCTTCATCTGTATTAGCGACAGTTTTGAACGAACTGTCTTGAATACGAGCAGCCCTCGGACTACATTTGACAATATGATTCAAATCCTGTTGATTAAAAACAAACACATTAACTACAGGTAGTTACGTTTAAAAATCCCCAACAAATATCCACAAGCAATCAAATCTACGTGCGCTTTTAAATGCAAGTACCTGTAAGGGAACAACTTTTGGACTATACTGAGCTGGCACTTGAAACGCATGAATAGGGGTTGTTTGGCTAGGGTACACATAGTTCCTTCGTGACTCAGGGGAACCATGCTGTGTTTAATATATAAATCCACAGCAGCATGTACAAAAGGTAACATTTAAATAACAAAGCATCAGGTTGCTAAGCAAAAACGTACCTGCAATGGAATGTACTCGATTTGTTTGGTCTTGGTTACTCGTGGATCGTCCCATGTTGTGATTTTGGTGCTGTGGTTGATAAAGTAGCTGAAAAATACTGTTAGGTATAAAAAACACGAGAGGTTTCTTACTATCTGCCTGAGTTTTTATCGAATCTACAGTCCCAGCCGGGTGGCATCGCTTGTACCTCCGCCATTTTCCACGCAATCACCAACAAACAAACAAAACAAAAATTATGTTTTCTAGCGCTTCATTTATTATTTTTGTTCCGATTGGATGATATTGATCATATGGAGCTACGTCACAATACGTGTCAAGGTTTTGTCGAAAATCAAGATGCGTTCCCTAATTCGCTATAGTTAAAATGATAAGCAGAGTTCATTTTAAACCAACCAATGACGCAACGCTACTACAAAAGACAACTCGATTTTCGTTTTTCTGTAATATAGTATAAGAGATATACACAAACGCTGTTGTTTTTGAGTAGCATTCTTTTGCAAAGGAATTAGTTGGTCTTCAAAACGCGAAACATGTTGAAAAGCGAGTTCTGAGTGTACAAATACATTTACATAGTTCAAGCACTCTTGCTGACTCCGAAACAGCTACTCATTAATAAACTACGTTAAACAACTCACTATTCACATTTTACACTTAGAAAGAAGCTTGATAGAAGCAACAATAACTAGTACATGTAAGGTCCGTTTGCATTTCTACTGTATTGTTACTCCAGTTTTACTTTATTTCAGTGTTTTCACAGGTTTCTTTGTATTTTTTACTGCTTTTTATATTGTTGCTAAATTTCTAGTGTATTTTTAATCTATCTTTGTGTTTTTACTATATTTTTGTATTGTTTTAGCATCATTTGTACTTTTAGCGCTTTTTGAATGTTTACTGAAAGTTTGTAGGGTTACTGTTTTTTGTATTTTTACTGTATTTTGTATATATGCTGTACTTTTGTATTTGTAGCGTAATTTTGTGTTATTACTGTATTTTTATACTTTTGCTCTATTTTTGGATTTTCCTTGTATTTTTGTATCTTCAATGTTTTTACTGCTTTTTGTATTGTTACTTCCGTTACTGTATTTTACTGCATTTTGTATTTTTACTGTATTTTTGTATTTTCACTGTACTTTTTGTATTTTGACTACTTTTTGTGTTATTACTGTATTTTTGTATTTATATCGTATTTTTGTACTTGTACTATATTTTTGTGTTTTACCCTATTTTTATATTTTCCCCGAATTGTTGTGTTTCAACTGTATTTCGTTGGATTTTACTGCTTCTTGTACTGTCACTGTATTTTTGTATATTTACTGAGTTTTTATATTTTTACTGTATTTTTGTATTTGTACTATGTTTTTATATTTTTACTGTATATTTGTTATTTTACTCTATTTTTGTTTTTCCCATACTTCCACTGTATTTTTCTATTTTGACTGTTTTTTGTGTTACTGTACTTTTACTGAATTTTGCGTTTTCACTGTATTTTGTGTTTATACTTGATTTTGGTATTTGTACTTTATTTGTGTGTTTTTACTGTATTTTGTTTGTATCTTTACTGCTTTTTGTATTGTTATATTTTGAATTTCTAGTGTATTTTACTCTTTGGGGTTTTCCTGTATTTTTTTTGTTTTTACTGTATTTTTTATATTTTTACCGCTTTTTGTATTTTTACTGAATTTGATATTGTTACAGTAATTTTGTACTTTAACTGTATTTTTGTATCTATGCTGTACTTTTTATTTTACTGTATTTTTGTATCTATGCTGTACTTTTGTATTTGTACAGTTTGTGTTTAACTGTATTTTTATACTCTTACTCTATTTTTGGAATTTTCTTGTATTTTTTTTGTATTTTTATTACTTTTTTACGTTATTTTTGTTACTGTATTTTTACTGCATTTTTATATTTTTACTGAACTTTTGTCCTTTGACTGCTTTTTGTGTTGTTACTGTATTTTTGTATTTATGCTATATTTTTGTACTTGTACTATATTTTTGTGTTTTTACTCTTTTTTTGTATTTTCCCTGTATTTTTGTGCTCACTGTATTTATTTGGATTTTTACTGCTTCTTGTACTGTTACTGAATTTTTGTATTTTGTATTAATAAATTTTTGTATTTATACTGTATATTCGTTATTTTACTCTATTTTTGTATTTCCCTGTACTTTCACTGTATTTTTCCTATTTTGACTGTTTTTTGTGTTGTTACTGTATTTTTACTAAATTTTTGAATTGTTACTGTATTTGTTTTTACTGTATTTTTGTATTAAGACTTGATTTTGGTATTTGTACTGTATTTATTGTGTTTTTACTGTATTTTTGTATTTTTACTGTATTTTGTTTGTATCTTTACTGCTTTTTGTATTGTTACTGTATTTTGAATTTCTAGTGTATTTTTACTCTATCTTTGTTTTTCCTGTATTTTTTGTTTTCACTGAATTTTATGTATTTCTACTGCTTTTTGTATTTTTATAGAATTTGATATTGTTAGTATATTTTTGTATTTTTACTGAATTTTTGTATTTGTACAATATTTTTGTGTGTTTAAATAAATTTGCATTTTACTCTATTTTGTGTATTTCCACATACTTTCACTGTATTTTTTATTTTGACTGTTTTTTGTATGGTTACTGTATTTTATAAAATTTTTGAATTGTTACTGTATTTTATGTCTCTACTGTATTTCTTGTATACATCTTTTTTTGGTAATTGCACTGTATTTTTGTGTTTTTACTATATTTTCCCTGTATTTTTATATTTTTACTGAATTTTATATGTATCTTTACTGTTTTTTGTATTTTTACTGCATTTTTTCTTGTGTTTTTGCATTTTAGCTATTTTTACTGCATTTTTTGTATTTTTACTAAATTTTTGTATTGTTCCTGTATTTTTGTATTTTTTACTAAATTTTTGAATGGTTACTGTATTGTGTATGTTTACTGTATTTTTGTATTTATACTGTACTTTTGTATTTGTATTGTAATTTTGTGTTTTTGCTGTATTTTTATATTTCTACTCTATTTTGTATTTTCCCTGTGTTTTTGTATTTTGACTATATTTCTTTGTATTTTTATTGCTTTTTGTATTGTTACTATTGTTATTGTATTTCTACTACGTTTTTGTATTTTTTACTGTATTTTTGTATTTTCACTGTTTTTTTTTTGTATTTTTACTGCTTTTTTGTGTTGTTACTGTATTTTTGTATTGGTACTATAATTTTGTGTTTTTACTGTAATTTTACTCTATTTTTGTATATTCCCTGTATTTTCGTATTTATACTCTATTTTTGTACTTTACTGTATTTTGTATTTTCACTGTAAATTTTAATTTTTACTGCTTTTTGTATCGTTTCCGTATTTTTGTATTTTTAGTGAATTTTGAATTATTACTGTATTTGTGTTTTTACTGTATTTTTGTATTTATACTTTATTTTGGTACCTGCACTGTATATTTGTGTTCTACTGTATTTTTGTATTTACACTGTATTTTTTGTATCTTTGCTACTTTCTGTATTATTGCTGAATTTTTGTATTTTTACTAAACTTTTGTGTTACTGTATCTTTGTATTTGTACTATATTTTTGTGCTTTTACTGTATATTTGTATTATTATTCAATTATTGTATTCTCCCTGTACTTTTGTATTTTCACTGTACTTTTTATTTTTTCTGCTTTTTGTATTGCTCCTGTATTTTTGTATCTTTACTGCATTTTACTCAATTTTTGTATTTTCACAGTATTTTTCGTATTTTGTCCGCTTTTTGTATTTGTACTGTATTTTTGTATTTATATTCTACTTTTATACATTACTGTATTTCATGCGTCTTTACTGAATTTTTTGTATTTGTACTGCTTTTTGTATTGTTACTGTATTTTTGTATTTTTACTCTATTTTTGACTTTCTCTGTATTTTCATTGTATTTTTGTATTTTACCGCTTTTTGTATTGCTGCTGTATTTTTGTATCTTTACTGCATTTTGTATTTTTACTGTATTTTTGTATTTCACTGCATTTTATATTATTTTTGATTTTGTACTGCATTTTCATTGAATTTATGTATTACCCTACTTTTCTACTTTACTGTATTTCTGTATTTGTGTAATATTATTGTATTTTTACTGTACTTTTAATTTTTCACTGTATTTCTTGTATATTTACTGTATTTTTCTGACTTTGTATTTTTACTTGATTTTTGTATTACTGTATTTTTGTAGTTTTTACTGTAGTTTTGTATTTTTGCTGATTTGTTTTATTCTTACTTTATGTATTTGTATACTGTTACTGTATTTTCACAGTATTATTGTATTTCTACCGCATTTTTGTATATTTACTGTCTTTGTATTTTTACTTTATTTTTGTATTTTATAGTATCTTTATATTTTTACTCCTTTTGTATTTTTCTGTATTTTCACTGTATTTTTTATATTTTTACTGCAGGTATATATCTTTTACTGCTTATTTTATTTTTGCTACATTTTGTATTTTTACCGAATTTTTGTATTTTTACTGTATTTCTGCTATGTATTTACTATTTTTACTGTTTTTGTATGTTGACCGTATATTTTATAGTGCTACTGTATTTTTGTATTTATACTGAATTTTTCTATTGTTACTGTATTGTTACTGTATAGTTATTGTACTTTTGTATTTAACTGCAGTTTTATATTTATACTGTATTTTAGAATTTTTACTATATTTTCGTATTTCCACACTATCATTGTATTGGTACTGTATTTCTGTAAATTTACTGTATTTTTTTGTTTTATACTGTCTTTGTATCTTTACTGTTTATTTGTATTTTACAATATCTTCACATTTTTGCTACATTCTGTACTCTTCCTGTATTTTTGTATTTGTACTGTATTTTTATATTTTTGCTGTACTTTGTATTTTTATTGCATGTTTGTATTTTTAATATATTTTTAATTTTTTACTATATTTCTGTACTTTTACTGCATGTTTGTGTTTTATATTTTTATTGCTTGTTTATATTTTTACTGTATTTTGTACTTTTTGATGCATTTTTATTTCTACTGTATTTTTATTATACTTTTGTATTTTGCTGTATACTTATATGCACTGTATTTGTTGTGCTTTTGTATTTTTTCTGTATACTTGCTTCTGTTATATTTTTGAATTTTTTTACTGTATTTGTTGTATTTTGAAGTATTTTTGTATTTTTGCTGTATTTGTCGCATTTTCTATTTTTTACTGTATTTTTTTATTTTTTCTTTATTTGTTGTATTTTTCTTGTATTTTTATCGTATTTTTCAATTTTTACTGTATTTTTTGTATTTATACTATACTTTTGCATTTATACTGTATTTTTTGTTTTTTTACTGTAGTTTTGTATTTTTTATATACTTTTGTATTTATTATATAACTTTGTATTTTTATAGTATTTTATATTTTTACTGTGTTTTTGTATTTTTATACTCTTACTATATATTTGTATTTTTATTGTACTTTTGTGCTTTAACAATCTTTTTGTGACATTACTGTATTTTTGTAATTTTATTGCATTTTTTGAATTTTTACTGTTATTTAGATCTTGACAATTTTTATATTGTTACGGTATTTTTGTATTGTTGCTGTAGTTTTAATTTTTAGAGTATTTTGTATATTTAATGTATTTTTGTATTTTTACTGTGCATCTATATTTATACTGTATTTTATATTTTGACTGAATATTTTGTATTTTCACTGCATTTTTACTTATTTTTTGTATTTTTACTGTAATTCCATTGTTACTGTATTTTGTATCTTCACAGTGTTTTTGTAATTTTACTGAGTATTTTTAAATTTTACTGCAACTTTTTATTGTTACTATATTTTTACTGTAATTAGTATTCTTACGGTATTTTGTTTATTTACTTAATTTTTGTATTGTTACAGTGTTTTTGTATTATTACTGAATTTTTATATTTTTACTGTATCAGTATTTGTACTATAATTTTGTGTTTTTACTGTACATTTGTATTTTTACTCTATTTTTATATTTTAACCATACTTTTTGTATTTTCTCTGTATTTTTACTGCATTTAGCATTTTTACTAAATCTTGTGTATTTTTACTGTATTTTTGTATTTTTCCGTGTTGTATTTTAGTACTTTTCCTATATTTGTTGTACTTTTCAATTTTTTTTGTATTCCTGTATTTTTACTTTTTGTATTTTTGATGTAATTTTGTATTTTTCTGCATTTTGTATTTCAAATATATTTTTATACTTTTACTGTATATCTGTATATTTACTATATTTTTGTATTTTACTGTATTTAGCATTTTTACTGCATCTTTTGTATTTTTTACTGTATTTTTATGGTATCTTCGTGTTTTTACTGTATTTGTTGTATATTCGAATTTTTATTGTATTTCTGTATTTCTACTGTATTTTTGTAGTTCTTCCTATATGCTTGTATTTTGACCGTATTTTTGTATTTTTACTGTATTATTTGCATTTCTACTGTATTATTGTATTTCTACTATATTTTTCCATTTTTACTGTGTTTGTGTATTTTTACTTTGGTTTTATATGGTTTTAACTAATTTTGTATTTTCACTGTATTTTTGTATTTTTAATGTATTTTTCTATTTTTACTGTCTTTGTATTTTTATATTGTCACTGTTTTTGTATTTTTATACTTTTACTGTATATCTGTAGTTATGTATTTTACTGTATTTTGCACTTTTACTAAATCTTTTGTATTTTTTACTGTATTTTTGTATTTTTAGGGTATCTTTGTATTTTTACTGTTTTTGTTGTATTTTCGAATTTTTATTATATTTCTGTATTTTTACTGTATCTTTAGTTCTTCCTATATTCTTGTATTTTTACTGTATTTTTGTATTTTTTACTGTATTATTTGTATTTCTACTGCATTATTATATTTTTACTAAATTTTTGCATTTTTACTGTATTTTTGTTTTTTTATTTTGGTTTTGTCTTTTCACTGTATTTTGTATTTTTAATGTATTTTCTATTTTTACTGTCATTGTATTTTTACTGTATTTTTGTATTGTCACTGTTTTTGTATTTTTATATTTTTACTGTTTATCTGTATATTTACTGTATTTTTGTAATCTTACTGTATTTTGCATTTTTTCTAATCTTTTGTATTTTATTACTGCATTTTTTGTACTTTCTTTGTATCTCTGTCATTTTACTGTTTTTGTATTGTTACTGTATTTTTAATTTTTACTGTATTGGTGTATTCTTATTTCATTTTTGTATTTTCACTATATCATTGTATTTTTACTGAATATTTTGTATGTTTACTGCTTTTTGTATTGTTATTGAATATGTATGGATACTGTATTTTTGTATTTTCAGTGTATTTTTGTATTTTTATTGAATTTTTGTTGTATTTTTGATTTTTTAACATATTTTTGTATTTTTCTTATTTATGTATTTACTGCATTTTTTATTTTTGTTGGATTTTACTGCAATTTTTGTGATTTTAATGAACTTTTGTATTTTTACTGTATTTGTATATTTTTACTGCATTTTTGTATCGTCACTGTTTATTTGTATTGTTCTTGTATTTTTGCTGTATTTTTTATTGCTATTGTATTTTTGCTGTTTTTCTACAGCATTTTTTGTATTTCACTGTATTTTTACTGTTTCTTGTGCTGTTACTGTATTTTTAATTTCTACTGAATTGGCGTATTCTTAATTTATTTTTGTATTTTCACTATATCATTGTATTTTTACTGAATATTTTGTATATTTATTGCATTTTTGTATTGTTATTGAATTTTTACTGAATATGTATTGTTACTGTATTTTTCTTGAATTTGTTCTATATTTTTGAATTTTTAACATATTTTTGTATTTTTCCTGTTTATGTATTTACTGCATTTTTGTATTTTTGCTGGATTTATACTGTATTTTTATATTTTTACTGTATTTTTTATCTTCTCTGTATATTTGTATTGTTCTTGTACTTTTGCTGTACTTTTTATTGTTATTGTATTTTTTTATTTTTGCTGTATTTCTACAGTATTGTTTGTATTTTCACTATATTTTTACTGTTTTTTGTATTATTACAGTATTTTAAATATTTTCTGTATTGGCGTATTCTTAATTCATTTTTTTATTTTCACTATATCATTGTATTTTTACTAAATATTTTGTATGTTTACTGCTTTTTGTATTGTTATTGAATATGTATTGATACTGTATT
Organism: Platerodrilus igneus; assembly: GCA_036346225.1. Lineage (NCBI taxonomy): Eukaryota > Metazoa > Arthropoda > Insecta > Coleoptera > Lycidae > Platerodrilus > Platerodrilus igneus. The sequence goes on along the minus strand of JARFIW010001336.1, from coordinate 9,311,535 downwards.
TTTGTATTTTCAGTGTATTTTTGTATTTTCAGTGTATTTTTGTATTTTTATTGAATTTTTGTTGTATTTTTGATTTTTTTTCATATTTTTATATTTTTCCTGTTTATATATTTACTGCATTTTTGTATTTTTGTTGGACTTTTACTGCAATTTTTGTGATTTTAGTGAACTTGTGTATTTTTACCGTATTTGTATACTTTTACTACATTTTTATATCTTCACTGTATATTTGTATTGTTCTTGTATTTTTACTGTATTTTTTATTGTTATTGTATTTTTGCTGTATTTCTACAGTATTTTTTGTATTTTCACTGTATTTTTACTGTTTTTTGTACTGTCACTGTATTTTTAATTCCTACTGTATTGGCGTATTGTTAATTCATTTTTGTATTTTCATTATATCATTGTATTTTTACTGAATATTTTGTATATTTACTGCATTTTTGTATTGTTATTGAATTTTTACTGAATATGTATTGTTACTGTATTTTTGTATTTTCAGTGTATTTTTGTATTTTTATTGAATTTTTGTTCTTGGATTTTTACTGTTTCTTGTACTGTTACTGTATTTTTAATTTCTACTGTATTGGCGTATTCTTAATTCCTTTTTGTATTTTCACTATATCATTGTATTTTTACTGAATATTTTGTATATTTATTGCATTTTTGTATTGTTACTGAATTTTTACTGAATATGTATTCTTACTGTATTTTTGTATTTTCAGTGTATTTTTGTATTATAATTGAATTTTTGTTCTTGGATTTTTACTGTTTCTTGTACTGTTACTGTATTTTTAATTTCTACTGTATTGGCGTATTCTTAATTCCTTTTGTATTTTCACTATATCATTGTATTTTACTGAATATTTTGTATATTTATTGCATTTTGTATTGTTACTGAATTTTTACTGAATATGTATTCTTACTGTATTTTGTATTTTCAGTGTATTTTTGTATTTATTGAATTTTTTGTAATTTTGATTTTACATGTTTTGTATTTTTACTGTATTATTATTTCTGCGTTTGTAATTTTGCTGGTTTATACTGTATTTTTTGTATGTTTACTGTAGTTTTGTATTTTTACATGTTTTGTATTTACTATATAATTTTGTATTTTTACTGTATTTGTATATTTTTACTGTATTTTTATCTTCTCTGTATTTTTGTTTTTCTTGTATTTTTGCTGTACTTTTATTTTATTGTATTTTATTTTTGTTTTTCACTGCATTTTGTATTTTACTGTATTTTACTGTTTTTGTATGTTACCGTATTTTTAATTTTTACTGTTTTGTTTTCTTAATTTATTTTGTATTTTCACTTATCATTGTATTTTTACTGAATACTTTGTATATTGTTTTGTATTGTATTTTTTACTGTTTATTTTATGTATTTTTATTTATGAATTTTGAATTTTAACATATTTTTGTATTTTTCCTGTTTATGTATTTACTGCATTTTTGTATTTTTGCTGGACTCTTACTACAATTTTTGTGATTTTAATGAACTTTTGTATTTTTACTGTATTTGTATATTTTTACTGCATTTTTGTATCTTCACTGTATATTTGTATTGTTCTTGTATTTTTGCTGTATTTTTTTATTGTTATTGTATTTTTGCTGTATTTCTATAGTATTTTTTTTATTTTCACTGTATTTTTACTGTTCTTTGTACTGTTACTCAATTTTTAATTTCAACTGTATTAGCGTATTATTAATTCATTTTTGTATTTTCACTATATCGTTGTATTTTTACTGAATATTGCTGCATTTTTGTATTGTTACTGAATATGTATTGTTACTGTATTTTTGTATTTTCAGTTTATTTTTCTACTTGGGTATTTTTCTACTTGTTATTGAACTTTTGTTGAATTTTTGAATTTTTAACATATTTTTGTATTTTTCTGTTTTGTATTTCCAGCATTTTTGTATTTTTGCTGTAGTTTTACTGCAATTTTTATGATTTTGATGTAGTTTTGTATTTTTACTATATTTGTATATTTTTACTGTATTTTTTGTATCTCCACTGTAATTTTACTGTATATTTGTTTTGTTCTTGTATTTTTGAGTTTTTGCTATATTTTTTATTGTTATTATATTTTTGTATTTTTGCTGTATTTTTGAATTTTTAACATATTTTTGTATTTTTTCTGTTTTTGTATTTACTGCATTTTGTATTTTTGCTGTAGATTTACTGCAATTTTAATGATTTTGATGTACTTTTGTATTTTTACTGTATTTGTATATTTTAACTGTATTTTTTGTGTCTTCACTGTAATTTTACTGTATATTTGTTTTGTTCTTGTATTTTTGTGTTTTTGCTGTATTTTTTATTGTTATTATATTTTTGTATTTTCGCTGTATTTTTGTATTTTTGAAATTTTATTGTATTTCTGTAGTTCTTCCTATATTCTTGTATTTTACTGTCTTTTTGTATTATTTTACTGTATTACTTGCACTTCTACTGAATTATTATATTTTTACTATAATTTTGTATTTTTGCTGTATTTTTCCTATCTTTAAGGTCTTTTTATATTTACTGTTTCTTATATTGTCACTGTTTTTTTATTTTTTATATTTAACTGTATATCTGAATACTTACCGTATTTTTGTAGTTCTTCCTATATTCTTGTAATTTTACAGTATTATTTGCATTTCTTCAGTACTATTGTATTTTTCCTATACATTTGCATTTTTACTGTGTTTTTGTATTTTTACTTTGGTTTTGTATTTTTTTGTAATTTTGTATTTTTACTGTAATTTTTGTATTTTTAAATTTTTCTTGTATTTCTGTATTTATGTAGTTCTTCCTATATTCTTGTATTTTTACTGTATTATTTGCATTTCTACTGTACTATTGTATTTTTACTATATTTTTGTATTTTTACTGTTTTTGTATTTTTATTTTAGTTTTATATTTTTTAGGTAATTTTGTATTTTTATTGTATTTGTTGTGTTTTTAAATTTTTATTGTATTCTGTATTTTTGCTGTATTTTTGTAGTTCTTCCTATATACTTGTATTTTTACTGTATTTTGTGTATTTTTTGCTGTATTATTTGCATTTCTACTGTATTTCCATAATTTTGCATCTTTACTGCATTTTTGTATTTTTACATTGGTTTTATATTATTTTATCTAATTTTGTATTTTCACTGTATTTTTGTATTTTTAATGTATTTTTCTATTTTTATTGTCTTTGTATTTTTACTGTATTTTTATATTGTCATTGTTTTATTATTTTTATACTTTTAATGTATATCTGTATATTTACGGTATTTACTGTATTTTGCAATTTTACTGAATCTTTTGTATTTTTTTATTGTATTTTTGTATTTTTACTATATTTTTGTATTTTTGCTGTATTATTTGCATCACTACTGCATTATTGTATTTTTACTATATTTTTGAACTTTTACTGTATTTTTACTTTGGTTTTGTATTTTTTATGTTATTTTGTATTTTTACTGTATTTTTGTATTTTTACTTTGGTTTTGTATTTTTTATGTAATTTTGTATTTTTACTGTATTTTTGTAATTTTACTGTATTTTGCATTTTTATTACTGAATCTTTTGTATTTTTATTGTATTTTTTGTACTTTCACTGTCTCTTTGTAGCATTACTGTATTTTTGTCATTTTACTGTTTTATATTTTTACTGTATTTTTTGTATTTTCAATGTATTTTTTTATTTTCACTGTTTTTGTACTGTTACCGTATTTTTAATTTTTACTGTATTGGCGTATTCTTAATTCATTTTTGTACTTTCACTATATCATTGTATTTTTACTGAATATTTTGGTTTTTTAAATTGTTATTGTATTTTTACTGTAATTGGTTATTTTCAGTGTATTTTTGTATTTTTGTTGAACTTTTGCTGTATTTTTGATTTTTTAACATATTTTTGTATTTTGTCTGTTTTTGTATTTACTGCATTTTTGTATTTTTGCTGCAATTTTTATGATTTTGATGTACTTTTGTATTTTTACTGTGTCTTTTTGTATCTTCACAGTATTTTTACTGTATATTTGTATTGTTTTTGTATTTTTGCTGTATTTTTATTGTTATTTCTTCTGTACTTTTGTATTTTCACTGTATTTTTAGTGATTTTTTGTACTTTTAATGTTTTTTTGTATTCCCACTGTATTTTTGTATCGGTATTGTATTTTTCCTCTTTTTTGTGTTTTTGTATTTTTACTGTATTTTATAGTTTTACTGAATTTTGATATTGTTACTGTATTTTTGGTGTTGGTGGTTGTTCAGCAAAATTGGCCTTACGGTAAAATTAAATCTTGTCGTGCTCGTACAAAGTCCAAGAGGTCAAGAATTCGGAACAATCGAATGTCAATCCACATAAAAAGCTTTTGGTTGTGGTTGGTCAGCAACATTGATTGCATGGCAGAAATCGACAATCTTGTCCTGCTAGTAGAAAATACAAGATTTCCACAAATTTGGGTTAATTGGAATGCGAATCAGAAGAAAAACGGTTTAATGGTTGTTATCGATTAACTATGGTCATATGTTAGAAATCAAATCTTGTCGTGTTCATAGCAAGTTAGAGGTCAGAGAATTCGTGATCCAGACACAAGATTGCTTAATGGTTGTGGTTGATCAGCAATCACACGATAGAAATCAACAAATTTTGCCGTGTTCGGAAAAGGTACAAAACGACAAAGAATTCGAGGCAATTGGATGTGAATTCAGATGAAAACAAGGTTAACGTTTGTGGATGATCAGCAACATTGGTCGTACGAATAAAATCAAATCTTGTCCTCTCCATAGAAAGTACAAGAAGTCAAAGCATTCGCAACGTATGTGAATTCGACCGAAAGCTTAATGATTGTGATCAATCAGCAACATTGGCCATACGGCGAAAATCAACAAACCTTGTTGCTTCGTGAAATACAAACTAAAAGAATCCATGAAAAGTGTATGCGAATCCTCATGAAAGAACGTTCAATGCGTACGCCCTTCCATATTCTCGAGAAACTTCCTGGAACGTTGTTTTTGGTCTCTGTGGTGTCTAGAATACGCGAGGTCTCTCCGATATGATGAATAGCATTTTATTGATCCAAGTACACATATGGTCGATTGGGCTGGCAGAAGACCAAGGTGAAGAGCTGTTTCGGAACCTAACAGCATTCGCATCGCTGATCACAAAGTTACCTATTCGTTAGTGAATGGTCGACGGTTGTTAAAATGATAAATAATTTGGAGAAAACTATCGTATTGATGATCATCATTTAGTTACATAAAAACTGATCGTTTTGCAAAAAAAACTGTAAAATTTAGATCTAAAACACCATTTATAACTTAAGTACTGTCAGGTTATACGAACACAATCAGTGCAAACTCCTACATTTAACAAATAAACGATAGTGTAACATTAAAAACGCTTCGTTATACCTTTTTAATAACAAATAATTCTAAAACCACCCATAGGGTGATTACGTTTTAACTGGCGTTATTGAAGCGATCGAGTAAAAACATATAAACTAAACTTCGTCTTCATTCAAAAGCATGTTTGGAATTCCATCACTTATAGGAAATTTCCGTCCAGTTTCAGGGCATATCAATTCTCCATTAATAACATCTATTTCTAATAAAACATGATGCAGTTTTTTAAGGAATATCATATTAGTTTCGTAGTCTGCGACAACTTCTTTCGGCAAGTCTTTCGACTGGCCAACGCTTTCGGCTGCTTCACACAAGACACTCCAATCTAGTTTTGGTATAAGACGTGATATAAAGTCGGGGTCGAAATTAACCTCTGATGTTTTGATATCAACTGCCTGAAAGGGAAAAAATGTTGGAATAACATATCCCAATTTTTGAATACATGCCTGAATTTTTAAAGGGTATCCAGTAACGACGTTCTTCAGACCTTTAGAGGTCAACATGTTGTGTGTGAGTAGTTTCATTTTGGGTTTTAATTGTGTGTGCAAAACACAGAAAATTGAAAAACTTAACCTCAATTTATGCACGCTGTATATAATATACCTAATTCGGTGCATTTGTGAAAATTGAGAAATGTTGAACCAATTTGGGATTCTATAGAACACCCAATCAGTGTATGCAGTTAGCTATTGCACGTAATGGCATTTATATTTTAGTTAGAACTTTGACAAAGACACTATCTTGCTTCAATAACTCCACTCAACAAATACGCTTTTTAGTTTTTACGATTTTTGGAACGTGACTGGCTATACTGCCAACTATAAATTAGCGAGTCTACCTCTTTGCGAAGACACTCAGCAACCGTTGTATATTTTAAAAAACTAACTCCAAACAGTGCAGTCTTAAAAGTTACAAAATATACCGCAATCTACTAACAAAACGTATTTTATCCGTGTGTGGTGGATTAATCTACAAAGGAGGATTTTGGTAATCTGAATTTTTGTTTAAAATGGCAAGAGAAATTATTTATATTCAGGTTAAAATGTGGGGTAATAAATTTGAAAAAAAGCGGGTGTGTTAGATTGAAATACTGTGTTTATCATCATCATCAGCATTAGGTCTTCAGCCCTAGAACTGGTTGGACGTATACCTCCATTGCTAACCTACACATTTTCTTAAAATCCCCCCATCCGTGTCTACCTGAGGTCTACCTCAACCTCCCTTTTTCCTTTTTCTTATACTAATATATTCCTCGTGCCTCAAAACGTGTTTATCATTCAACCTCTCCTAGTTTTTACTGTTTCCCGCGTATTCCTTTCTTCCCATACTATTTCTAGAACCTCTTGTTATCTTTTATTATACTTCGAGGCTTGCCAGTTATTTCTGTTGGTTTTCCTCTACTTTTCCTTTGTTCCTTTTTAGTTTTTCGCAAAAAATAATTTTTTCCTAAGGTGCCAAAACTTTACTGTTCCTAAATTCGAGATAGTCGTTCGACGACTTTTGCAGTTGTTCTCATTGATTGCTACTATATACCTTTTTTTTCCTATAGTTTTTTTAATATTTAGGTTCGTTCAGTATTTTGAGACTTTGAACCGGATGGGTGTCATATTTAGATCCTGTTCTGTTGTCTAACAGGAGTCTCTTTTGTGTTCGTACTGTTCTTTTGTTGCTTGGTCCGTTGTTTTGCTTCTTACTCGAACTTTCTAATTTTGCTGGGGGGATTACTAAAGCGGTTTAACGCAACCTTTACGCACGCGCGTATGCTCGACCTTTTTTACACCTTGTTTCGGATTTGTCTTCTCTCGGATTTTGTGCTATTTTTAAAGTTTTGGCTTTTGTTTCTTCGTGGCTTTTACTAGTATTAGAAATTGAACGTTTACATCCTGATTCTCTCTTAACAAACAAACTCTTAGGCCTACGAAAACCAAAATGATCTTGTTCAAAGGCTACCTTGACTAACGCCAAAGCCCTTGGCACTTCTTTATCCTTCTCGCTTTCCTACCTAAGCCTATACCTCGAAACAAAATTTAAAGACACGCGCGTACTCACACACGCGCGCGCACGCATACTCCTTTTATCCTTCTCGCTCTGAAGTCTCAACCTAGGCCTACACCTCGAAACAAGGTTTAGACACACACGCATGCGTACACACACACTCTTTGGCACCCCTTTATCCTTCTCGCTTTAAACTCCCTACCTAAGTCTACACCTCAAAACAAGGTCAAGACACACGCATGCACACAGACGCACGCACGCACACGCACACTTCTTGGCACCCTTTTATCCTTCTCGCTTTGAACTTCCTACCTAAGTCTACACATCAAAACAAGATTTAAACACACACGCACGCACACACACACGCACTCCTTGGCACCCATTTATCCTTCTCGCTCTGAACTCCCTACCTAAGCCTACACCTCGAAATAAAGTTTACACGCACACGCATGCACACACACGTGCATGCGCACACACGTACACTCCTTGTTACCCCTTTAACTTTCTTGCTTTGAACTCTCTACCTAAGCCTACACTTCAAAACAAGATTTAGAGACACGTACGCACACACGCGCGCGCACACATACACTCCTTGGTACCCCTTTAGCTATCTCGCTCTGAACTCCCTACCTAAATCTACACCTCGAAACAAGGCTTAGACACACACGCATGCACACACATGCACGCGCGCACACGCACACTTTTTGGCACCTTTTTATCCTTTTCGTTTTGAGCTTCCTACCTAAACCCATACCACGAAACAAGATTTAGACACATACACGCACGCACACAAACACTCTTTGGCACCCCTTCACCGTTCTCGCTCTGAACTCCCTATCTAGACCTACATCTCAGAACAAGATCTAGACGCACACGCGCACGCGCACACACACACACACTCTTTTGCACCCCTTTATCCTTTACGCTTTAAATTTCTTAACTAAGCCTGCACTTTGAAACAAGATTTAGATACACGCGCGCGCGCACACACACACACGCATTTCTTGACACCCCTTTATCCTTTTTGCTCTAAATTCTCTACCTAGACCTGCACCTCAAAACAAGATCTGGACGCACACACGCACGCACACACTCGCGCACACCCACACTCCTTGACAACCCTTTATCCTTCTCGCTCTGAAGACCCTACCTAGGCATACACCTCGAAACAAGATTTAGACAAATACGCGCTTGCGTGTGCACAACAAACAATCCTTAACAACCTACATCGTGCCGTTCCTAGATCCGCACAAAGCTCCAAACCTACCCGTAAATCATCCCCATCGTCCGATATGCTGTAGACTCTTGGTTCCCACTTACATTCCTCTCATCTAGACGTATACTCAACCCCATCATTGGACCATTCCTACTTTATACTTCCAGAGCATACCAAACCATCTCCATAATTTCTTTACACTCCCTGCTACAGATCCACCCATAGACATACTCCACCAATCCGCAAGCTAAAATTCAAACGCCCTGTAACCCCACCCGACTCCACATTAGTATACGAAAAATATTGCACGCTACTCATCTTAACACCTTCAGAGCATACCAAACCATTTCCACAGTTTTTACACATTCTGCTACAGATCCACCCTTAGACATCCTCCTCCAATCCTTAGTCCAAAGCGACAATTTGAAATTTAAACGCCTTATGACCCTAAACGAATTTACATTATGGTACGAGAACTATCGTACGTTACCCATTTTCAAAATCAAATTCCGTAACTTGAACTTCCACTCGTGAACCCTCTCTTCAGCTGACAGATACTTATACGAAATCTTTTCTAGCACCACCAACATGTATGTATGTATGAATAAGCTTTATTGTAAGCTATACCTAGGTCATTGGCCCATCCTAGTTTGAATATTCTAAGTTAGTAGAAAAAAGGAAATAAGTAATCAGAAAAACAAAATAAATAAAAATTCGTTCCGTTTTAGTTGTTCTTCTCCTCAGACTCGCTTTCCCTTCAGGTGACGTCAAAAACTTGATCCAGGGCAAGGAGATGAGGCTTCTTGAGGTCCGATGCAGTATCAACTTTTATCCATGTTTAATCGCAAGTTAGAGGGTTAAGGTGGGGGTATAGAAGGTTTAGTGTCTAGGATTTCTTGTAGGAAGGCGTGTAAAGAAAGGGGAAAGTTAGTGATTAGGAATTTGACATCAGGTAGTGGGGAAAAATATGTCGAGTTGAATGATTTGTTTGAAGGTATTTCGGATGGGAGTAAGGGCGGGGCAGTGGTATAGTAGATGTTCTGGGGTTTCTGGGGAATCAGGACTGCATGGGCATAGTGGAGAGGGTATTAGGTGAAAAGCGTGTAATTTAGATCGAAATTTTCCATGACCAGTTAGGAATTGGATTGTTGTACGGCTGGAGTTTTGTATGTGACTGGGGATGTCAGTATTGGTAGGAAATATTTGGTGGGTGTATCTGCCGGTATCGGAGTAGGACCATGATTCTTGCCAGGAGTGAAGGAGGGAGTTGTAAATGCGGGACTTAGGGTCGGTGGTAGGGATTGTGCGGTAAATATCAGGAGATAGTGTTTTATTATGGAGGTGGATCGGACGACGGAATTTTAGATTACGGGTTTGCACGAAGTGATGTAGTTGGATTTCTAAGGAAAGGATTTTTAATATTGTATATAGAGAGGCAGTGGAGGTGGTTCGAAAGGCTCGAGAGACATATAACAGATAAGGACGTATGATTGGGTTTAGGATTCTGCTTGAATGTGGGGTTGTGGGGGAATACCAAGAGTCAACAGCGTAGCGGACAATGGGGATGATGATGTTGTTTAGGATTAGTATTCTTGTAGGTGGGGCTAGTTGGATTGATTTAGGTAGGGATTGCTGAATGTTGTGCAGGATTAACTTGGTTTTGGAGCGCATTTTTTGGAGGTGAGTGTGCATCTTCAAGCGGGTTTCTAAATGGATACCGAGGTAGGAGACGGATTCAGAGAAGGTTAAGGGTGTTCCTAGGATATGGATAGTAGGACTGCGGCGGAGGTCAAGGATGGCTTTTAAAAGTAACATTCTGGATTTAGTAGGGGAGATGGGTTGCTTATTTAGGATTGACCATTTGTTGGATTAGGATATTTGCAGTGGATTGTAGTTGGAGGCGGGAGCTACCGTGAATAAAGAACGTGAGGTCATCTGCGTAGGGGAACGTATCTGTGTTTGGAATATTAAGGTCAAGGAGAGGGTTGATGGATAGGTTCCAAAGGGTAGGTGAGAAAATGGATCCTTGAGGACAGCCTTGTGTTAAGGACATGGTAGAGAAAAAGTAGTTCGTACGGAAGCTTGCTGTTCGTGAAGATAAATATGATTGGATAATTTTATATGTATTGGAGGGGAAATTCAGTATTTTGAGTTGATTCAGGACATTGGGCCACCAGAGGAGGTTAAAGGCGGAGTGGAAATCGAGGAAGATTGCTATGACGTATTTGAATTGTGATGATTGGACTTTGGAAATTAAGGAAAAGATTGTTCGTTCTGCGCTGTGTCCTTGGCGGAAACCGTGTTGGTTGTGGGAAATCAGAGAGTAATTTTCGATGTGTGATTGGAGTTTTTGTAGGATCAGTTTTTCAAGGAGTTTACCGATGGATGAAAGTAGGGCAATTGGACGGTAGGAACGTGGGTCTTCAGGATGTTTTGCAGGTTTCAGTAGTAGGATAGTATTAGCATGTTTAAAGGTGTCAGGAAAGATACCGGTGGTTAGGCATTTTTGGAATAGTTGAATGATGGGTTGACGGATTACTGGCCATGATTTTTGAATGATGATGTTTGTGATATTGTTTGGACTTGGAGATTTGTGTATATTTAATTTGGAAACAATGGAATCAAGTAAGTTGGTGTCAAGAATATCATCGGGGGGGGGGGGTTAGGGGGGTCGCAATTGGAGATAATTTGGTCGTCTTGCTGAAAGGAAGGGACATCTATAGAAGTAAAAGGGATTACAGGTTTTAGTAGGAGGGATAAAGTATTTTGGATGGTGGGGTTTTGAAGTGATGTGGGCATAGTTAGGATTTGATTCGGAAGGGATTTTACTAACCTGCGATAAGTTTTCCAGGGATCGGCATTGGGGTGGTCAGCAATGTTCTGGAGATGGTTCTTCTTAGCCTCGTAGATGGATCTTTTAAAGTTTGATCGTAGTTGTCGGTATTATGTAGTCAGTAGTGTTAAATGGTCATTTGTAACTGCGAGTCTATGTAGTCGTTGTATTTTGTGTCGTAGGTATTGTGGTATCTTGTTAGGATGGTAGTGGATGCGGCACGGTGTATATTTTGGACAATGGAGTTAGCGATTAAGGTTGGATGGGAACTTTGTGGTATATCAGGTTGGGGTTAGAAATGTGGTTTCTCAAGGATTTCAAGAAGCGGGGCCAGTCTGCTTTGTTTGTATTATAGGATGACGATTTGTAAAATTGGCGTGATGGGGGATTGGGGAGGATGTTGAATGTTATTGGATTGAGGTCACTAGAGGTTATAAGGTGGGATATATTCCAGGAGTCAATTAGGTTACGGGCTGATGGGGTGGCAAGGGTGACGTCAATACTAGAACTGTGGTTTAAGGATTCTCAGGTTGATGTGTTTGATGGAGTGTTTAGGATAGATAAGTTGTGTTGGAGGGTGAAATCTTCAAGGAGGGTGCCTTTGTCGTCAGTGGTGTCATTGTTCCATAACGTAGAACGTGCGTTGGCGTCTGCACATATAAGTGTCGGTTTGTGTGTAAGGGTTTGTAAAGTGTCATCCAGTTGTTGTAAGTATGTCTGAATGTTTTTGTTGTATTGAAAGTAAGCCGAAATAATATAGATGGTACCAGTCTTCCAGTGTAGTTCAGCGGTCAGTATTTGTGGAGTAGAGTGGAAGAGGATAAGGGATTCATCTATTTGGGGGTTGTTAATGATGATGGCTGCTGTTAAATTAGGGTCTAGTGGATGTGAATAGATAAGAGATCTAGTATACGGTGGAAGGTTGGGAATTTTGTTGTTTACAACGTAAGGTTCTTGTAGGACAGCTAAGGATATTTTTCGATCGGTGAGGAGATGGGCAAGTTCAAGTGTTGCGGAGCGGGAGTGTTGAAGGTTGGCTTGGATGATTGATATGTAGGTAGGTGTTAAGTGGGAATTATGATTGGGCATAAGAACTTGCGTGGTGGGATTAATAGCCATAATCGGTACGTAATTTAGAAATTTCTAAAGATTGTTTATACACGGGACAGTCAAGGCTGGTAACAGAATGGTTGTGGGGGCGGTTGATGCGTTGGCAGTTGGAGCAGATGGGATGTGAGGATTGGTTGGGACACGATCTTAGGGTGTGTTCTTGGGCACAGTGTCCACATGTAGTTGTTAATCGACAAACATTGGCCGAGTGTCCAAAGCGTTGGCAGTTATAACATCTCGTGATCGAAACAAGGTCACGGATCCTACAGGACTTATAACCAATGTAGACATGGGATCTTGAAGTTAAAATCGTTTGGAGTCTGGGAGAAACGTTAAGGATGAGGTTGTCGTTAGCATCGGGTCTGGGTCGGCGTATGACTATGGATGCCTCAAAACGGAATTCATTTTATGGGATAAGGTGTTGGAGGGTTTTTTTTGGTTAGAGGATTGAAATGGTATCTGGGGTAGGTATGTCTCGGTCTATGTCGAATATAATGAGTTGTGGTTGTCTGGGTTTCGGAACGTGGACAGAACAGATTTGTTAATTTAAGTTGGATATTATATTGACGTCAGAGGGTTTATCAGTGCGGATGGTTACGGCAGTTCTAGAAAAGCGGATACTACGAATAGATAGGTCAGACAAGGATGGTCGCAGATTTTGTTTCACAATATTGAGGAGCTGGGTTGGGATTGTATCGGAGGATGTTGGTTTTAAGGTGATGACTTTGGGAGGAGGTTTAGTGGGTGGTGCGTGTTGGGAAGTGGTGGTTGAGATGTGAGCGTATGTTGGTGGTATGTGTGTGGGTGGTTGTTGTTGTACTGTTACCTGTTGTGCTGAAATAGTTTTAAAGTTCTTGTCTAGCTGGTGGAGTTTGGCTTTATATATCTCACAGTCCTGAGAGGCGGCAAAGGCTATTAAAGCGATATCTTCCATTCTTTGGAGAATGTATTGAGCGCTACTCCGGTTGATTTTATTGCCGTTCCTGAAAACATACGCGGTTAGGTCTTTCTTAATAGCTATTATGTTTTCTAAGTTGATTGTTGAAACTATGACATCATCATCTCTTGCTCTCTTGAACTTTTGGGTGTCGGAAAGGACAGAACTACCTGACGAGGCGTTGGTTCGTTGTGGCGGTGGTGAATGGGACATCCTGGACGACTTCTGGAAGGGCGTAAGCAAGTCTGCTGATGCTGGGAGCGGTTATTATAACCCCGCCGCGCGGGTACGCGAGCCACTACGTTAGTTGGTACAATATTAGATAATGTAAAAATTGATGCGCAAATTATAGATGACGTCATACAATATGCGAATTATTGCAACACAATTAAAAGTTATACAAATTTTAAAGAAAACCCCAACGGGGTCTCATGTGAACATGTAGGGCTTCTTGCAGAATTACTCCATAATGTCGGCAGCGGCTTCGCTAATCTTTCTCGGGCGTGGGTGATTGCTGGGCCCTTGTCGAATCCAAATTTAGTCGTCTTCTTCCTATATGTGGGGAACGACAGGAAACTGGTATAAGGGACGATAGTCAAAGATAAAGGCAAAAGGGACCTACATAACAAAGAAAAACCCGATAAGATACAAAAGACAACAACACTTGTTCACGTCTCGGTGGCTAGTCCCGTCACGTATATCGGAAATTCACCACTTCCCTTCTTGACACACCGCGTCGGCGCAAATCTCGCGCAACACACTATCTGAAGTGACGGAAATACGCGCACAAGTCTTTTAAATTTATGGCGCGAAATTCTTACAAATTAAAACTTAATTAAGAATGTTTAGTTTCGATTTCGGCACGTAACACGGTGGATATGTAAAAGCAGTAGAACTAGTCGTTGGAGTTGTCCTTGGTGCCTCTTGTTTACTTTTATCAGGCATTGCCACCTGTTAGTGTAAGAATTGTGAGAATTTATTAGCAGGTGCCGATAATACTGCTTGTTTATCTGGAAATTTGTCTGCAGCTGTCTGATATATTTACAAAGTTGTTGTATTGAATATAATAATTACGTGACCAAACCTGGCCACGTGTTGATATTTAATAGATTTCTAGCCCTCTTACCTACTTCAGAATTTCTTCAGGGTTTAATGTTGATTTGAACTGTTGTTTTCCAGGCACTTGACCGCCGAAAACCTCCAGAAGTTCAATATTGTTAATAAATGTAGATGATTGTTACCCTCATTTTTAGGGACAGCGAATTAATGCACTATAACTTCTCACAATTATTGTTGGTAGATATACTGAATAATTACTTTAAAGTTATAAACTGATATTTAATTTAACATGATTTAAATTGAATAAATAAATAAATATAAATCTAAACGCGAAGAGCTCGAAAGCACGTCTTGTTCGAACGAAGGTCTAAGTAAGTCTCACCAACATACCCTTTTCTAGTAGAGCTACCATATAATTTCTCCAGTCAAGCTCCACGATTTCAGTCCTATTTTCTCCTCAACCTACCACTGCGCCGATCAATCCAACTTCCAACCACCTCAATTACTCCAATTACTCTATTGTAAGCAAATTTGAAAACCGCAATCAATCTTGACCCTTACTCCCCACTTCCAAACATATATTCTCTAGTTACTGGTTTCCTTCACGAACTCAACCTATTCCTAAAAGAAATTCTCAGCGCTAAACCACCCATCACCAACAATCTGTTGTTTTGAAACAGAAGTGCATGCTCTCGCTCTTACACGCGCGCGCGCACCACGCACACGCGCGCTTGCGCATACACGCTCACTTCAACAGCCACAGATACCCTATAAATTAGTACACTAGCTCGACTCCACACTCCCCAAACATCACCTTGAAGAATACAATTACGACGGCGACCAAGAAAGCGACGCGGAGTCCCACCCCTACTTTAATTATTTTTGTCAATCATTACCTAGACTGTACAACTGGGATGCGCCTCAGATTATCCACCTCAGGGTGAATATCTGAGGATGGCCCGATGGCCTAAGGTGTACTTAATAATATATTTAATTGAATTAGAGAAAATCGCACCCTGACAAAGATTGTCATTAATCAGCAACGCTTCTTGTTTTAATATATAAAAGATATAATCGAATTCAACCCCAACGAACCAAAAATTCTTGTAACGACGCCCTAATATTGTCAATGTTATTCCATTCTTTAAATATTTGATTACTAACCTAATATTTCATCAACCCTTTTTTTGCACTTATATTGAAATTTAGCCTTTTCGCCTGTACAACTCTTCCAAAATATCCCAACCCCTAACAGCGTCTTCTAAAATTTGTCGAGTTATCGCAGGGGAAAAATCGAATTTGACCCTAGTTCAATCGTTTCCGCGTCACGACTCGAAGATCTATTTTGACGGGGTTTATCAAAGCGAAGTGGTTTAAAATTCGTTTTAATTGTGAGATCATAGTGTATTAAAACCCTGAAACTAAAGCGCGTTTATGTGCGTTGTACGAGGGTGTAGGTTGAGTTCATCCCGTCGAACGGCGTTCTTGTTAGTAGGGGTGGTTGGGGTAGAAATCTAAGGGCATTGGGCGTTTTAAGTGTTGGGTGAAATTCTAATTGCGCCTTTCCATACAAAACGTTTAATATCCAAGGGGTGTCATTAGCTTCAGGTTATCGATTAGCGTTGCCTCAATAGCGTGGGATTTGAAACTGCGACACGCCAACGCCTAGCGGCAGCAAGTCTTACTACCGCGTGAAAATGGCGTTTGATAGTTTTTAGCACATGTCATTCTCCGGTAAGTAATTACCTTCAAATACAAAGTTAAATATTATTAAAACAAACATTTTCTTACGTCTTTAACGCTTAACTTAACACCCAAAGATTAATAAACCACCCGCACCCCTGTAATTAGCATAACTCTTCGCTTAGTAAACAAGGTCCACTTCCTTCCTCTCTGTCATTTTTCCTTTTCTAACAAGCAAACCTTATACTGATACTGCGTATTTTTTTAGCGATCTGATATTCACGAAAAATTGATCTATTGGTTCTTAGTTGCAAGAAGACGCTGCAAAGATTTGTCCTAACAATACAGAGGTACGTAAGAATTGTAAAATTAATCAATTAAAATGTATTAGGTTATTTTTCAATATGACCTGCTAAATTTAGGATTTGGCGTTACGCCAAGATTTAGTTTTAATCGACGTTGTTTGAGACATTGCCAATTTATGCTTGTAGGTGTGTTAATGTAAGAATGTCCGCCTGTTCGTAACCTACAGATTTTGTTCCCGATGCTTTATTTAGATCACAACAAAGAGGTTGACAACATTCCTTGTGGATTTTTAAAGGTTCAACTGTGTTAGATTGCAAGGTGTCGTTGAAAACAAATCATGTTTCGCCTTTGGGGATGTAATCGCTTGGTGGCGTTTGTCAAAGGATTCGAGGGAGAAATTTACAATGCGATTATTATCCAGAAACTTTATAAATTTGGTGTTCTTGGTTTTCGTTTGAGACCTCCAACTGATTTGGTTGTGTTGTTTGCACTCGATACACATTGAAAATTAGTAAATTATGATGTAGAATTGATTAAACGTTTTAATTCGTTGAGCGTAATTTAAAGTGTCCGTTGTTCGAAATATTAGGTAAAATTGCACGTATTTATAGGTATGTATGTATACGTATATATTAGGTGATGGCCATCTTTAGAAGTCACCACTTTCGCTCAAAATTTCCAGTATTATACTGTTTTTAGCAGGAAAATGCAAATTTGGTCTACGTTTAGGAAATTTTAACGTAGAGTATTCGATAAATATTATAGACCTTTAGAGATTTTCAGTATTGCGTGACGATAACGATAAATTTATTGACGTTAAATGATAAATCACGGAAGATTCTAGCGAAAGACAATAAATAACGATGTGTAACAATAAAAAACATTAAACGTCTACGAATGAAAATAAATTACAAGAAGCGATAATGAATGACTATAGATGGAAATAAATGATACTAAACGACAATAACCAATAGTGAATGACAATCAACGACAATAACGCGAAACGTGCCAATAAACAGTGATAAAAACTGCAAAATACGACGAATGACAATTAGTTATAATAAATGGCAATAATCGACAATAATAAATGACAATTAGCAGAATCGATTCAGACCTTGCGACGTTCTTTACCTGTTTACTTGGAACTATCGTTGTAAGAGACTCTTGTTTGTGGGCGCCTTATTAAAAATTAAAAGTTCTATCCACATAAAACCACTTAATTATAAATTCAATAAGTGGCGGGTTTGATCCAGCAGTATAAAAACAGTGAAATTACTCTTACAAAACGTAACTAAGTGAGCTCAAGGTCAATATTAATAACCAGAATAAAAGGGTAACTCGCCCCAAATACATCGACATAAACAACTTAATTTAATACTGTGATACTCGCAAAACTGTGCAGCTTTGAGTATGTACACCTATCTTTCACCACACTCTAGGCAACACTGACTTGTTAAACACATCCGCTTAGCGCACCCCCTTCCCCTAGTTGCATCAGGTAACACTTAGATTTTGCACTCTTAAGACTAACAACTTTCCAATGAACATAAAATACTTATAATTAAATTAAGGGAGGCCTGTTACAACCTATTGCATTATTTAGTGTTTATTTTGTGCTAATTTGTGCCATTAATAAAAATTTTGTGCTACGTGCCGTTTTGAAAAGAAATTGTGGCGCTGCTAGCTTAATATTATGCTAGCAGGACCACATGCAAAAAAAGGAAAAAAACAAAAAAAAAGATAAGACAACGGCCAGAATTTGTGCTAATTTGTGTCATCCAAAACAAGCATCGAAATAGATTCATTTCACTTGAAACAATGGCAAAATACATTTATGACGATTAGGTTCAAGAGTAAAGTACCCGTTTGCACGAGTAGAATCAATCGGTACTGATACATTCAAAGCACACTAATTTGTGCTTTCCAAATGTTCAGTGACGGATTTTGTACCTCACTCTTCTCTGAAAAACCCCCTCCGAAATCTACTCGACACAAGTGTAAAGTATCCGTTTCCATGAGCAAAATCAATCGGTACTGCTACGTTCAAAGCTCGCTAATTTGTGCTTTTCAAATATTCAGTGATGGATTTTGTACTTCGCCTCTTTTCTGAAAAACCACCTTTGAAACCTGCTCCGCACAAGAATAAAGTATCCGTTTCCACAAGCAAAATCAATCGGATTTTGTACCTCACCCTTCTCTGAAAAACCACCTTCGAAACCTACTCGGCACAAGAGTAAAAGTATCCGTTTTCACAAGCAAAATCAATCGGTACTGCTACATTCGAAGCACACTAATTTGTGCTTTTCAAATGTTCACTCATGGATTTTGTTCCTCATTCCCTTCTCTGAAAACCACTTGCGAAACCTATTCCACACAAGAGTAAAGTATTCGTCCACAAGCAGAATCAATCGGTATTGCGACACTCGAAGCACACTAATTTGTGCAATTTCAAATATTCACTCACGAATTTTGTACCTCGCCCCTTTTCTGAGAAACTATCCACGAAACCTACTCAGCACAAGAATAAAGTATTCGTTTCCACGAGCAGAACCAATCGGTACTGCGACACTCGAAGCTTCATAATTTGTGCCTCTCAAATATTCTTTCGCAGATTTTGTACCTGATCCCTTCTATGAAAAACCACCCACTACACCTAATTGACACAAGAGTAAAGAATCTGTTTCCACAAGCAGAATCAATCGGTACTGCTACATTCGAAGCACACAAATTTGTGCGTTTCAAATGTTCAGTGACGGATTTTCTACCTCGTCCTTTTTATGAAACACCACTTGCAAAACCTATTCGACACAAGAGTAAAGTATACGTTTCCATGAGCAGAATCAATCGGTACCGCTACATTCGAAGCACACTAATTTGTGTTTTTCAAATATTCACTCGTGGATTTTGTACCTCATCCCTTTTCTGAAAAACCGCCCGCGAAACCTTATCGGCACAAGAGTAAAGTATACATTTCTACAATCAGAATCAATCGGCACTGTTACATTCAAAGCACACTAATTTGTGTTTTTCAAATGTTCAGTGACAGATTTTGTATTTCACCCCTTTTCTGAAAAACCACCCGTGAAACCTCTGCACAAGAGTAAAGTATACGTTTCCACCAGCAGAATCAATCGGTACTGCTCCATTCTAAACACACTAATTTGTGATTTCCAAATGTTCAGTCACGGATTTTGTACCTCACCCCTTTTCTGAAAAACCACCTGTGAAACCTTCTCAACACAAGAGTAAAGTATATGGTTCCACGAGCAGAATCAATCGGTACTGCTACATTCGAAGCACACTAATTTATGGTTTGCAAATATTCGCTCACGGATTTTGTTACTTCACCCTTCTCTGAAACACCACCTCCGAAACCTACTCGGCACAAGAGTAAAGTATCCTTTTCCACGGGCAGAATCAATCGGTACTGCTGTATTCGAAGCTCACTAATTTGTGCTTTTTAAATGTTCAGTGACTGATTTTGTACCTCGCCCTTTTTATGAAACACCACCTGCAAAACCTTCTCAACACAAGAGTAAAGTATATGGTTCCATGAGCAGAATCAATCGGTACTGCTACATTCAAAGCTCACTAATTTGTGGTTTGAAAATATTTGCTCACGGATTTTGTACCTCACCCCTTCTCTGAAACACCACCTCCGAAACCTACTCGGCACAAGAGTAAAGTATCCTTTTCCACGGGCAGAATCAATCGGTACTGCTGTATTCAAGCTCACTAATTTGTGCTTTTAAATGTTCAGTGACTGATTTTGTACCTCGCCTTTTATGAAACACCACCTGCAAAACCTTCTCAACACAAGAGTAAAGTATATGGTTCCATGAGCAGAATCAATCGGTACTGCTACATTCAAAGCTCACTAATTTGTGGTTTGAAAATATTCGCTCACGGATTTTGTACCTCACCCCTTCTCTGAAACACCACCTCCGAAACCTACTCGGCACAAGAGTAAAGTATCCTTTTCCACGGGCAGAATCAATCGGTACTGCTGTATTCAAGCTCACTAATTTGTGCTTTTAAATGTTCAGTGACTGATTTTGTACCGCCTTTTATGAAACACCACCTGCAAAACCTTCTCAACACAAGAGTAAAGTATATGGTTCCATGAGCAGAATCAATCGGTACTGCTACATTCGAAGCACAGTAATTTGTGGTTTGCAAATATTTGCTCACGGATTGTGTACCTCACCCCTTCTCTGAAAAGCCATCAGCAAAACCTTTTCGACACAAGGGTACAGTATCCCTTACCACAAGCAGAATCAATCGGTGATGCGACAATCGAAGCTCATTAATTTGTGCTTTTCTAATGCTCACTCACGGATTTTGTACCTCACCCCTTGTTAATCAAAATGTTAATTTGCATTTACAATCACACAAAGGAAATGATAATTTAAAGGAATATATCACCTACCTTTCACTGGTTGTAGTGGTTGATTGTACTTGCACTGCTATCAGATAATTATGGACTGTATGTATAATGTTCACTAATTGTTGCTAATTACTGATGCTCGATGCACCGAACTAAATCACGAACCAAAGCCAAGCGAGAACGAAGATGAATAGTCGTCCACTCGTACATTACCAACCCTTTTATGTCGTTGCACTAAAGGTAGGGATAATGGAGGGTTTCTAGGTGGGAATAGTTTAAGGACTTAAATTAATTGTGATTGGCATACTACACTACAACCAAAATACTTATAAAGCCTTAACATACCGCCCACCAAAATAAGTATTAGGAACTTATTTTCTAAGTGTGTCTAAACGAGCAAAAAAAAAAAAATATATATATATATAATCGTAAATTTAAAAGTTAACTTACCCTAATATACTAACTATAATACTAAGTTGCCTCTGAAATGGGAGAGGGCACAATTTTACCACGGGCCTTTTAAATAGTCCCTGGGATGTTGCCACGGTAGCCACACGACAAACATTGTCCTTTCCATAATGCAACGTATGTATACGTCCCATTTTCCACTGTAATGGAGACACTTGAGTATCCTTAATCAACACCAACGTTCCCACCATTAACGAATAATTAGCAGAAAACCATTTGGTTTTCTGTTGAAGTGTGCAGGTACTCCAAATGCCACCGTTTCCAAAATGATTGCTGAATACGTTGAACCAGTTGCCAACGATTTAAGGAAGATAGTTTCAGGTCTAAGACATTAGGGTCGGGAATGACAGACACTGGTTCTACGTTCAGAAAATGACCAGGACTTAAGAATGAAAATCAGTGGGATCGTTACTCCTTGGACATAAAGGTCTGGAGTTTAAGATGGCTTCAATTTGAACTAGAATGGTGTTAAATTCTTCGACGAGAGAATTTGTTCGCCTACCACCTTCTTGAGATGGGACTTTACAGATTTTATCCCAGCTTCCCACATTCCCCAAAGTGAGGAGCCGACGGAGGATTAAAAACAAAGTGAATACCTTCCGTTTCGGATGACTGCTTCATATTTTCGATTAGTTCCGAGATGCTCCGATAAAATTTGTTCCACAGTCACTATGAATTTGCAAGCATTTACCTCTCGTGCTACAAACCGCCGTAAAGCTGCAATAAAGGCTTCTTTAGATAGGTTTGATGCCAACTCCAGATGTATCGCTTTTGTACTAAGACAAACAAATAAACAAACATAAGCTTTCAATGATTTGGCACCTCTAATACGATTCATGGTGATAGAAAAGGGTCCACCGTAGTCTACCCCAGTATGTAGAAACGCTTTACCGGCAGTAAGTCTAGCGGGGCAAGTCGCCCATAGGAGGGCATAGCGAAATAGGTTTTGACGAAAACATCGAATACAAGAGTTTAGGCACTGTTGAATAGCCCTTTTGCAGACAGAATCCAAAAGTTTTGTACTAACAAAAATGAGTAGTTCTAAGTCCAGGGTGTAAATATTTCGTATGGCAATCTCGAATAATGAGCTCTGTCACCCGGTGTGACCGAGGAAGTAGCAAAGGAAATTTTGTATCATAAGATACGTCTGCATTTCGCAACCGCCGCCCACCCTTAACAACCCATCACTGTCAAGGAAAGGACTGAGAGGTCGAAGTTGTTTATTACTAAGTTTTCCTTTCGAATGATATCAATGTCCTGACTGAAAACTTGTTCTTGAACCCGTTTTATTAATAAATGAAGTGCATACTGTTCGGGAGACCAATAATTGTTCTAAGTTTCGAATATCCAAATTTGCACGAACTTTCAAGTTACGAATGAACTGACAAATATATACCAGAATCCTGCATATTTTTCGCAAATCTGAAAATTGATTTACCATCGAGTCTACGAAATTATCTGCAACGTGTATGTTAAGGGATAAAGTTCTTTTTTCAATGTGCATCTGAGTGTGATCTGTAAGAGTTGGTTCCATATGAGCAGGCCAATTCTCTTTAGGTAATAGTAACCATGGTGGAGCCGTCCACCACAAAGGATGATTAACAAGCTC
Source organism: Platerodrilus igneus (assembly GCA_036346225.1). Taxonomy (NCBI): domain Eukaryota; kingdom Metazoa; phylum Arthropoda; class Insecta; order Coleoptera; family Lycidae; genus Platerodrilus; species Platerodrilus igneus. The sequence continues at coordinate 9,288,541 of JARFIW010001336.1, read as the reverse complement.
AGCAGCTAATAATCCTCTTGATGCACAATCAGCAGGATTATCCTGTGATTTAATATGATGCCACGATGATGGAGCCACTCGTTCTTGGATATGCGAGACACGATTGCTAATAAAGGTCTTCCAATTATACGACGAAGATCGAATCCATGCTAATGCTACTGTGGAATCTGACCACGCAAATGTATCGTCCAATACTAAATTATCTCTATACGTATTTTGCACATACTCGACCAAGTTCGACAACAACACTGCACCACACAATTCTAATCGAGGTAATGATATACGATTGGTTGGTGCGACCTTAGATTTGGCACAGACCAATGATACTTGGATGTTCCCTTTCTCATCGACACAGCGGAGATAAACTGCTGCTGCATATCCAGCTTCCGATGCATCACAAAATGCATGAATTTGTACAGTTTGATGGTTATCGCAAAGAATCCGTCGAGGAATTTCAATTTTCAATAACTCGGGTAATTGTTGAAGATACAGATTCCATTTTAAAACAATTTGTTGGGGAGGAGTTCATCCCAACCAATTCCTAATATCCATACAGATTGAATCAAATGTTTTGCGAAGAAGACCAATGGTGATAATAACCCAGAGGATCAAAGATCCTTGCAATTTCGAAACCATATTCCTTTTGGTACAAGGCCGATCAACGATATTAAGATTGTAAAACAGCATATCACTCAATGGTTGCCATTGCAGTCCTAAAATTTTTGAGAAGTATTGTTTACCTCTTCAAACAAAATGTTTGCTGATACCGAACGGAATCAGGTAAATGGCCAATGACACTTGGCACGTTGCTATTCCACTTTCGCAACATAAAACCACCTGATTGGCAAATTTGGTTTAATTCATACACGAGTCGTTTGCCATCCTCTATCGAATCACACCCTGTAATCAAATCATCCACGCGTATCCGATGCTAAAATCTTGGAAGCAATAGGAAAACGTAACGATTGACTTTTGCAAGTTCTTGAATTACACGCATGGCTAAAATGGTGATGATGTGATGCCGTATGTAACAGTGTTTAGCTGATAATCGATAACAGACTCCGAGGACTTAAATCTCCAAACTATACGTTGATAGTCTCGATGGCTAGTAGAAATAAGAATCTGTCTATACATTTGCTTAATGTCCGCAGTTAAAACTACAGAATGTAAACGAAAGTGTAATAACAACTCCATGATATCTTTTTGAAGAGGGGGCCTGCGGTAAATGATCATTTAAAGACCCTCCACTTTGAGCGCTGGCTGAAGCATCAAATACGACACGAAGTTTTGTAGTTGTACTGTCTGGTTTGAACACGGCGTGATGTGGTATGTAATATACCGGCGATAATGTAGACGATCGAGTTGAATCCGATACAATACGAGACATGTGACCACTATCGATATAATTCTGCATAAATTCTCTGTACGAATTATACAGTTGAGGATTTATTTCCAAACGGCGTTCTAGTGAAAGAAATCTTGAAGTGCTATTTCCGAGAGCCAGCAAATAGCGGTTCAGGACCATTGAAAGGTAACAAAACAATAAAACGACCGGTGTCATCCTGCTTGTGAGTGTCCACAAAATGCCTTTCACAAATTTCCGCATGAGGAGATAATTTGTTAGAATCTGGAATATTTTCCAGTTCCCAAAATCGAGTAATGTTAGCATCTTCTACAAGTGCAGCTAATGATATACGAGATGTAACAGAAGAAAGAACCTTCCTGTTAATATCCACCCAAAGGTAGTGTGAATTGCCACGGGTTCTTCTAGTGACCCAATGCGAGTTGCGTTTAATAAAACACGCGAACAAATCTGCACCTAACAATAAATCGATATGGCTAGGTTTGTCAAGTCCGAATCTGCTAAATCTAATCCAACTATGTGAGGCCAACTATTTGGTGAGATCCTTGATGAAGGAAGGGTTCCACAAATGTCTGGTAAAACAAAACAATCAATACTGTACTCTGGAACAGTTTTACCTTGAGGACTAATTTTACACGATACTTGTCCATACGCATGAGAAGCAGATAGACCTAAGCCTTCAACCTTCATTGAAATATTCGATTTTCTTAAACCTAAGCGTCGACAACACTTATCAGTCATGAAATTTTCCATTGATGCACTATCTACAAGTGCTCTTACTGTCTGAACTTTACCAAACCCATCTGTAATTGAAATTCTTGCGGTGCCTAATAACGTCATTGTGTTGGACGATCTAGATGATAACAACGCACTTGTAGTAGTGTTGCAGGTGGGTTCGGAAGTTGATCTGTTGCCTGAGTGATTGCAGGTTTCTGTGCAACTGTAGGGTTTTCAAAGTGCAATAAAGTATGATGACCCCTTGCACACTTTTTACAAACAAGTTTGGAAGAGCAGCGTGTAACCATATGAGAGTTGCGAAGACAATTAATGCATAAGTGTTTGTCTTTAACAAAGTTATAACGGTCTTGTGGCGATTTATTCAGAAACATTTCACATTGGTATAAGTTATGAGTACCACTGCAAAGACTGCATTTCTGAGCGAATGAAGTTGTTACGAATGACTTTCGAACTTGGGGTTTTGAATATTCAAAGGAACGTTTAGAAGGTACACTAGATGATATGGTTTGTTTAACGGACGTATTAAATTTGGACGGTGTATCGGAAACAACCATATTGCTAATTTCTAATGCCTTGCAATGTTTTTCTAGAAATAATTTTAATTGATCATAAGATGGAATGTCTGATGTATTTTCTAATTCAAATGTTTTCAACAGATTTGTATCTACCTTTTTTGATAACAAATTAAACAATACGAAGTCGAGCAAATCAATCTTAGTTTGACGTAAGCTTGATAGATTTTCCGTAAAACAATTAAGCAATTCTCTTAAATCTGTATGTGAATTAAATTTTGCTTTTGGTGACGATTCTAAAGCATTCCAATGCGTGTTTGCAATTAAACGTTTTGAATTAAACCTCTCCACAATAATTGAATAAGCTAGCATATAATTATTATTCGAAATTTGCAAATGTCTAATGAGTTCTCTAGACTTAAAATCCAACGCATCAATTAAAAAATAGAACTTTTCGATCGGTAGCAATTGATTATTTTCATGAACTAAATTATTAAAAAATTGAATAAATTCTTGGAAATGTTCTATTTTTCCAGAAAATTTTTTCATTTCTATCCGAGGGAGACGAATATTAGTACATGAGCCAATACCAGTAATATTTCCAGTCAAGCCTTTTTCAGCAGTGGATATATTATCAAACTGAGCTTTAATAATTTTAATGTTTAACAAAGACCTATCTATTTCAATTCTTAGTGTTGTAATTGCATTTAATAATTCAGAGTTGTCCTCATCCAATATGCACGTTTTATAAGCAGTATCTACATCGCTTTTGATATCAAAGGCGCTTTCAGCCATAATATTAACAGAAATACAATTGCCTTTAATATGCTCCAATTTATCTATCGCACCAGATATATCAGATAATCTATCGAAAGTCGGCCTTTAAATCCACTATCAACCTATCCGATGAAATATGTGCCATCCTAACGAACAAGGTTACTAATATCGATTTTATATTGATTTCAGCTACAAAATGAAGGGTTTGTTCACCTAATAATAGGATATACCAAGGGTAATGTTGAACTACCTGTTAAAGAATTTTTACTACAACGTGCCTAACGGGAGCTTGCAAGTTTCAATATGACAAAGAGCAAAGGGTTTTATTCTACCCGGTTTTACGAATACCTGAATTCTCTAGCGAACTTGAATTACAAGTTTAAAATAACTGTATTGCTTAAACACTTTTCTGACTACAAATTCTTACGTTAACTATCCCTAAAATTTACAAAGATTTGTCATTTTAAGGCTTTATAAGATTCTGTATCAGTACAAAATTTCAAATTTAATGCGAGATTGCATCTACTATAAGTTACTTTACACAATTGACTATGAAACTGGTGGTATGACTACACTTTTCTTCTAAATGCGGTCAACCCTAATTTAAGCGAAGAGCAATTAACAATGTAGTTAAAATGAATGCCAATAATAAATGCCAATAATAAACCAATTAATAAGCCAAATATTTGCTCAAAGGACCAAAAATGTTAATCAAAATGTTAATTTGCATTTACAATCACACAAAGGAAATGATAATTTAAAGGAATATATCACCTACCTTTCACTGGTTGTAGTGGTTGATTGTACTTGCACTGCTATCAGATAATTATGGACTGTATGTATAATGTTCACTAATTGTTGCTAATTACTGATGCTCGATGCACCGAACTAAATCACGAACCAAAGCCAAGCGAGAACGAAGATGAATAGTCGTCCACTCGTACATTACCAACCCTTTTATGTCGTTGCACTAAAGGTAGGGATAATGGAGGGTTTCTAGATGGGAATAGTTTAAGGACTTAAATTAATTGTGATTGGCATACTACACTACAACCAAAATACTTATAAAGCCTTAACACCCCTTTTCTGAAAAACCGCCGGCGAAACCTTCTTGGCACAAGAATAAAGTATACGTTTCCACAATCAAAATCAATCGGTATTGCTACATTCAAAGCACACTAATTTGTGTTTTTCAAATGTTCACTCAGGGATTTAGTACTTTACCCCTTTTTTGAAAAACCACTTGCGAAACCTTTTCGGCACAAGTGTAAAGTAGACGTTTCCACGAGCAGAATCAATCGGTACTGCTACATTTAAAACACACTAATTTGTGCACTTCAATTGTTCAGTGACTGATTTTGTACCTCACCCCTTTGCTGAAACACCACTTGCAAAACCCGTTCAGCACAAGAGTAAAGTATGTTTCCACGAGCAGAATCAATCGGTACTGCTGTATTCGAAGCTCACTAATTTGTGCTTTTTAAATGTTCAGTGACTGATTTTGTACCTCGCCCTTTTTATGAAAGACCACCTGTAAAACCTTCTCAACACAAGAGTAAAGTATATGGTTCCATGAGCAGAATCAATCGGTACTGCTACATTCGAAGCACACTAATTTGTGCTTTTCAAATGTTCACTGATGGATTTTGCACCCCACCGCTTCTCCGAAAAATAACCTCCGAAACCTTCCAAAACTTTAACTTTCCAAAACGTTACAAATGCATATATTTAATGTACAGATATATCAACAGTAGTGTCAAAGCTTAATCAACTTTAAAAAATATACATCACCTGTGAATATGTAATGTAAATCAATTGGTTCTTTGAATACATTCATCGGTCAAAAATGCATTTTTCAGACTAGAAATATTGCCAGATATTTGGTTCAGATAAACTACCAAAAGCAAAATATTAATACCAACACAATTTATTTACTAAACAACACTTCATAAACAAACAAAAATTTATACAAGAACAAAAGAAAATAAAATTATTAAGCAAAATGCCATAGAAACAACCAATTAAGATACATATGTAATTAGCTCTTTCAATAGCAGTACAGCTACACATAAATAATGCTAACAAGTTTTGTGTTTCTCTCCATCTAAAACTTTACAAATAGGTTTAATAAACGCTAGAAACAAGTAAGACAATATCAAAATACTGTTATAAATAAAATGTACCAAAATAAAAGGCACTTTGGTAAAAAAAAAACAAAACATCATGAAATATGATGTTTTTAATTTCATTAACAATATGTCCTCTCCATAACTAAGCCGATATAACTGTGTTGAACTTTAGAAAATATTTTATACAAATGTGTGATGTGTGTATGAATATATATAAACACACACACACACAGAGTGCTATTGGTGGATTTCGTCCACGTGACAATCTTTGGATCATTCTGAAGACAATATTTTAATAAAAAAGGGTTCCATTTCATATAGCACCGCCTGCCTGTGCGGCCCAATGAAAAATTAATTTTCTGCATATAAATGTTGCTATTTTTTCGGGGAAGTAAATTTTACACTCGACTTTTGTCATTATGGAATCGTACGTAATGTGTACATTATTGTTTAGTAATTAAAATTAATGGATTTAGCATATCCTGAAGACTGATTTATTTCATAAAATATGCAATTAGACCTCATATGCACCATCAGCATTTTTCCATAAACGTTTGAATCGGTATTACTAAAATCATTATGCGAATAATTGGGCCATAGTATTTAATTGCCTAAACGCCAATAATTAATTAGAATTTTTGAAGAGCATGTATGACAATTTGCCCCTAGCAGTGATATCAAATTTTAAATTTATGCACGATGATGTGCTACTACACGTTGGTCAACAGGTTCTTGATTGATCGAATCAAACATTTGATTTATAAATTGGACATCAACGTTGGTCTGCCAGATCCCCGGAGCTAAACCCATTGGATTTCTTTTTGTGGTGTTTTAAAAAAGACATTGTTTATTAGACTCCTGTTAAAAATCAGGCAGGTTTGATTAACAGAATTAATCTAGCTGTAAGTCAAATTACTGCGAAAATGTTGAACAATGTTACGAAAGAAATCACAACAAAAGCAACTAATTGCTATGATGCCAATGATTGGTCATTTCCAACAATTCAAGTGATAGGTTTCAGGAATTTCATGTTGCCAGTCTTGAATTTCTTTTAATTAGTTTTCGTTGGCACATGAGGACTCATTCAAAATGTTCGTGTTAGGTTTTTTTATCTATAAATGACACAAGAAAGAATGCCGCGTTTACAAAATCCGCTAATAAAATAATAACCTGTATATATATATATATATATATATATATATATATATATTGCTGTGTATCCGACAAAAAGCCTCACCAGAGTAAAAAAAAATATTTGAGCCTCTCAAACTGGGCACCAAGATTTGCTGTGATTCTCGCCCTGTTGAATCGCCTCTGTACTCTTTCCGCCTCGGCTGCTCCCCTAGATAACTTTCATCCTCATTCATAAAAAAAAACAAACACATTCCTACCACAAACATCAACGTTAAATCTATTTACATCAATATTCATAATACATTAAAATTTTAAAATTTCAGCATAAATTTCAGTATCATAAAATTTTAAGTTTAAATTTGTCATCAGTTTTAATTTTCATCCAGAATTAAAGTCCTGGTAGGATGCATACTAATTAAGTTACAATATGTGCAGACCTAAGTCTGAATAAAAGGGAGCATCTTCCACCCCTTTCGTTAATTAAACAGGTTAGTTTAATTGAGCTCAAAGACAGACCCAAATTTTCATCATAATCAAAACATAAACTGCTAAATACTCCTTTCTACTTAAACAAGAAAATTTTACCTTAAATTCAAAATTTGTTGTTTATACAAATTCACTACTGTCCATTTTTTATCAAATAAATTATAAAGATATCCAACACACACCAAAACATCAAAGTTTGAACAAAATTGTATAATTTACCTGAAGGTTACTGCACTAGCGGCTTCAATGTACATCGTCCTTGCTAATTTCACCATTCCAACTGGGTTATGTTTGCGTCCTCAAATTCCTGGTCGCCTTTTAAAATTCATCTACAACACCATTCGTTTAAAAAGTTTCAGGGCTTCTCAGGAACGCATCTATGTATATCTAAATCTTGTTTCGTTGATCCAATCACGTTTACGAATAACATTTGATTATTAACACCCCCGAAAAATAGCACTGAAATTCATACTTCTTTCCCGCTATACCCAAAACTGCCTACTTTTGTTTATTTATTTATCGTTACAAATTTGGATAATTGGTACATTAATACTCGCAAATATAACTAGACTTTATTACCTTGTATCTTCTTTTCTAAGTGCACTAATGCATAATAACTTGTATAGTAGCAAGTAAAGAGCAAACTGTTTTAAAGTAAATACTCCCTGTATGTTTGTTGTGGTTTGTTTAGTATTCTTCTTAATCTTCTTTGGGGATTAAACCACTCATAGTTTTTAAAATTATCTTTATTAACGTTTCGATCCATAACCTAGGATCGTTTTCAAAATAATAAAAACTTCAAGTTTGACATTTATGACATAAATTGAAGGTGACTTTGATTTATTGATGTTTGAAATATTTGGTTTGAGTACACTAAGCAAAAATTTTTAAAAGTTTAAATGAATAATTGCCTTCAATTTGTGGTACGGCCTGGGACCGACTTTTTTAGGTAGCCAATACGCTTAACGTGAAATCAGCTGATTAATTTTTATTGTAAAAATTCAAGAGAAGCTCATATTAACCCGGGTATATATAGTGGTTAGCCCGTCTGTCGGTTTTGTCCCCAAAACGGCCAGTTTCTAGAATTTTGTATACTATGTTCCCATCTCGACAGCCTGTGCGTCGGTTCTTATTAAATTTGCACTCGCACCAGTTAAATCTCAGAAATTTCGACACGGCTTGCAACGTCTGGGAATAACTAATTAATTTTTATACAGAAATCGTTGTTTCTACCTCTGATATTTGCATCTTATTTTCAACCACTCGTGACCCTCGTGACGTTGCTCAAATCCCGCCTTTAATTATTAGTGTCTTTGCTTGACGCATTTTCTCTTTCCTTTTCTAACCTGTTCTTATTGGTGCAAATTGATATTCTTTATTATCGACTTATTTTCAATCCATGTGGACTTGTGAAATAACCCACCTTATTAGCATTTCCCGTAAAAATTAAGCAACGGTTTCTCCAACATTCTCTGTAACCATTTGTTATCTACAAAATTTACGCAGAACAAGACCTTTTAAAAATACGCAGGTGTTCAAACATAATACTTCTACGATCTGAATATTATTGGGTTTTTACTAGCTTTTATACATATTATATGTTACTAATGGTTCAATTAACTCCAATTAAAATAATACCCTTTAATTTTTAGTGAATCCTAATTAAATATTCAATTATTATCTGTACATTTTGTTTAATACTTGTTACCCAAACTTGAATCAATTAATATAAATTTTGCACGTAATTTCCATTTGTTTCTTTACTCGGAATAATTATATTACACGTGGAGCATTTTAATACTGCTTCTTTTTATATAAAGCGTCTTGTAAATAATTTAAATCTCTTATTTTTAATGAAACGAATGAATTTTTATTCTCCACGGGTTTTTTTTTTAATAAAGCGTATTATCTAATAAAATTCCTTATACACGGTGATTAAAATTATTTGATGTAATTCATTAATTTTCTACCCTGGTCTAAATATGAGTATTTTATATATAATACACACACACAAAGATACAAACACATACGTATATATTGCCGTGGAACTCGGGTCAATCCTTACCAACCATAAATATTTTCGAAAATTTTATTAAATTTTCAAATTCGAAAATAGAAAAATTTCCAAAAATTTAAATAAGTCAAAAAAAGATATTGCTTACCTGTTTTCCTCTCTTCCTCGGTTGAATGGTCTTCTTCAACTGCTTCCGGCTAGCTCATTTGGACCTCCTTTTGGATAGCTATATTCATTCATAAATTCTATCATTCACGCACACTCCCAATAAAATCACAAAATACAACAAACATACAATCTTTTATTTATTCCTATTTACAAATGCAATTCATTATTATTTTATTGTTCACATTACACGTTAGTAAATTTTATTTTGTAATGTCCTGTATTTAATTTTAATATCATCAGACACCTAAAATGTACTCGGAGTAAATGGACCTTGAATAATACCTTTTTTAAAATTCTTTCTTTATAATTTATTTATTTATTTTAATACTCTAAGTAAACTGTGGGGTATGGTGAGCTCATAATAACCCAACTAATGTATGCCCTTCTACTTTGCATACTCTAAAACAAAAAAAAAACAAAGCCATGTACTCTTCACAAAATTTCACGTTCTGAGGGAACGTTTAAAAGCTTCCTAGACACCTTCAATTTCTAGTTGAATACCGTAATAAAGTTATTTACACATATTCTGTTCAATACGTAAATAATTCATACTACCTTGAAAAACATTCTCATACGCTATCCCAATATTTACAGTTTATAGGAATCACAATTTAAAATCGTTACCTGGAATTTCTAGAAGATTTTCGCTCTGTAGATGATGCCATGTAAATTTCTGTCTGGTCAGCAGGTCGTTTCTCGCAATTACTAGACGAACTCCATCTAAATAGATCCGCCAACGCCGCCTTCTCGGTGTAACCAAATTCCAAATTTCATTTCAATTATACTTCTTTCACAGTAATCTACGTTTATTTAATGTCCCGACACGAGTTGATAAAATTATAGGTGATACCTCAAATTAAAATAAGTAATTTCGGCACACTAACCGCGTTTTAATTAATTTAGGGCCACCACTAAGCAATACACTTTAAATTATTTGTTAATACTTACAACTCGTGGTAACTTTCATAAGTGCTTTCGGGACGATCGAAATAATAAGGCACGAAGTTAAAAGACAAGAGAGCGAGTCCTAGTTCTCTAGAGTATTTATGTCTTTTGACTGTAACCTCTCCAGGCCTCCAGTTATCCGAAATCCCGTTCACAACAACACATTCTCACAATTTTGCACTCAACCCCAATTTCAAATCTGCAAATTTCCGTACCTCGTTATAAAATTTTAAGAAACTTACGCTACACTATCCTTGTGTCTATGTCAAGTCAAACTAACCTATCGACCAATCGTAGACTTAATGACGTTTCTCAAATCCCTCCTATACTATTGTGGTCTCATGCTTATACGTTTTCTACGTCTCATTCTAACTTTGCTTGAGTGGTTGAAAAATCGATATCCTTGTTTGTGCACTGTCTACCTCACGTGGACTGTCTATGTGAGTTAAATAACCCCTTCATTAGCATTTCCCGTGAATATAAGCAACGGTTTATCCGACATTCTCTGTAACCATTTCTTATCTACACAGTTTAAGCAGAACTTGACCTTTATAAAAATATGCAGGTGTTCAATCGTAACATTTTAAATAACACTTCTACGAGTTGGACATTCCACGTATTTTAACCCTCTTGATATATTTGTACGTTAGCAACACGTCTCATCTTGGTATTACCGGGTTTTTAAATGCTTTTATGCATATTATACATCAATAATCGTTCAATTAAATTCAAATTAATTACTAAATTAATGGCATTGGCTTCTACCATTTAATTTCTTTGCAGACCTACTTAAATTTCATTAAATATTTATTAAATTTCGTTAATACCTGACACTTAAAATGAATTAACTAATATAATTTTCGTACGTACTTTCTGGTTGTTCCTTTATACAGGGTGTGTTGAAATCGCTTCGTTTATATTTATTTTTGATCTTTTAAAACCACTATAATATATATATACACATTTATATGCACATATACACATAACAAAAGAATTCCAAATTTAAATTGTATAATTAACATATTGTAATGATTGTGTTACTCTTAAATACACCAATTCAAAGCAAGTCAAAAAGATCTGAGACACCTTCAGTATTGTCTAAACTGAATGAGAATTCGGAATGTGATAGTGGTTCTAATGGCAAAAACGGCTCTGGACAGAATAACGAATCCAAAAAACCTGTTGGATGTAAAGAACGACTGTCCAACATTGGTCCTGGATCCTCTGGGTCATGAAGTAGGGACCGTTTTAATTTTAAAACTAATGGTGAAGTGTCTGTAATAGAATCTTGAAATACAGTGCTAGAAAATGGAGTTTGTTCAGGACTCAAACTCAAATCTAAGTCAGGTGAGTGTGATGACAATGTTCCATTGCAAACAGGTACTAATTGTTGAACTGAATTAGGCATTCCAACACTACGTAATATGGGATCATTAGAAAATGATAAGTTTCTGCACGCCCCAACAGATACTGGCTTCTGCTGCATTTGTGATATAGGACTATCAAAAACAGGTACAGGTGGAGTGGTGATAGCCAATAATCCAGGACTAAGCTTGACATCTTTAACCTCTCTGAAATCTTTATATCCCGAATCAACCTGCAGAATATTTATTAACTTTTGACCTGGGCATAAATAAATATCGATTTCGCCAGTTTCACTTCTCAAATATAACTGTAATGGAACATATGGAACAGATAAAGTGCATTCACGTGGTGGTTTAACGGCCATTACCGTTTGATCTTTGAACTGTGGCATCGATCGCAAATCCTGGTATGTAACGTAGTTGAAACTGGGATTTTGATTAAACTTCGTTATTTCCGATTCTATTGTTTGAATTAAGTAGTCGATGTGATTTTCACGGTCTTGCAAGGCTTGTACTTCACTCTGCAACGATGCATATGCATGACTACCTTTACTACCCCCTTTCCATTGGATATTGTTCTTGGTCTTTTCAAAAATTCCAATCCCTTCCAAGACATTTGTGATATAATAAATTCTACGCTTTTGAACACCTAATTCTTCTGAAGCTCTGTTAAGATTAACTACCCCAGTAGGCGATTCTTCTAATAAAGTCGTAAACTTCTTTGCCAAAAGGCCCAACGATGTATCAAATCGAGTGTACTTCTTAATTACAGAAGTTCGTTGACGTTTAGGTGGTGGCGATCTTACAATTTAAAAGTTCATAAGTACAACTCCGCAAGCGCGGTTTACTAGACACCACGGGCAGTTGGTAACGCTAATCTTTGTACAGATTTTGGCGCGCCCATCTGTCAATGACGTCACCATTATCAAATTAAATACGCCATTGACGGAAAATATGCCAATTTTTGTACCATAGTTTATAACAGCGAAATACTCACATGAATATGTCCCTGAGTTAAAGTTGGCTTCTGTTGACGTCCATCAGGGCTACTGATGGCCCCTTTAAGGCAATTAACGGAGGGTACGCCTAACGTCCATCCAAATGGCTTCGACTAGATCTCAGGGCTCCACTCCGGAGTGTTTAAAGATGGTGACTGCTCCGGTGCTGTTGGCGGAGCATGGCCTCCAATTTATTCCCGGGGTCGTGGACTCGGTTCGCCTAGGCGGCTTCAAATACCTCTTACCTATGTAGGGAATAATCAGGGAAAAAACAGGTATAGGAGCGACAAACAGTTAAACAAGGCAAGGAAATCTACATAGATAAAGATAAGGCACGATACGTCTTACGATTTAAACCCGAATTCTTACAGTTTAAAAAGGTCGATAAATACATCGCGCAAGCGCGGAATAAGCGACGTCACGGGCGGTTGGTAACGCTAACCTTGTACAGATTTTGCGCGCCCATCTGACAATGACGTCACCAATGCACAAATTATATTACGCAATAATCGGAAAATATAAATTTAAGACAATAGTCTATATCAGCGAACAAATTAAACAATGGAGTACTTACATCAGAAATCCGGCGTCCTGTGGAGTTGAGTTAAAGTTGGCTTCTATTGAAGTCCATCAGGGCTATATATGGCCCTTTTAAGGTAGTTAAAGATGGTACGCCCAACGCTCTTCCATAGCGCTCGGACCAGCTCCGGCAGTCATGGACTTGTTCATCTAGGGTCGTGGGCTGCTCCAAGGTCGTACCAGATTTCTATATGTAGCGGAACGATAGGAACGGGTTAATCAGGCAAAGACAGACAAGATAAGCAAAGGAAATCTACATAATAAAAATAAAGATACGATACCAAGCACGACGACTGCACTCCTCGAAGATTAAAGGCAAACAGCCACGTTAAAGCGTCTAACGAAAACTTCTCCCCACTTTTGTCTTTCACGCGTCGGCGCGAAGTTATTCGTCCAACCCACTTTTGACGTGACGGAAATACGCGCACCGCGTCTTTTGAATTTATGGCGCGAAACTTCCGCGCATCAAAGTTAAACTAAAACAAGTTTAAGGGCCAATTTGGCACGTAACATACGATACCTGAACAACACCGCTCTTCACGAAGGTCAGAGGCAAAAAGCCACGTTAAAAGACCACCGGAAAAAACCCCACTTCTTTGTCCTTTCCCGCGTCGGCGCGAAATTATTCGTCCAACCCACTTTTAACGTGACGGAAATACGCGCACCGAGTCTTTTAAATTTAAAGGCGCGAAAACTTCTGCACATAAAAATTAAACTAAGAAAATGTTTAGTGCCACTTTGGCACGTAACAGCGTCTTAAACTCTTGTTTAATTGGAATCATAATGCGTTGTGATTCCATATTAAGTTTACGCTTTGCAGGGAGTGCAATAATAGAAGGCAAACCAGTAATTATCTGACTCTCAGGAGTGGTACCATATCCATGATCTAACAAGTGTGGACTTGGTGTAAAATCCAAAGGTATGACAGTCTTTATCTCATCCATATCAGGGGTTGCATTGGAGATTATGGTGGAATACTGCTTGGGGCTCTCCACTGTAGGTCGACGAATTGAACGATGCATTTTACCCGATATGATGTCAATATTATATTAAAAATGTTTACAAGATGGAGAATATTTACAAATTAAACATTAAGTTTAAAAAACGTGCCTGAAAATATATCTTGTAGGTATGAATAAAATGATTCAAGCTAAAACGAATAAAATAAAACACGCCGGATTAAAAGTTTTTCTTCAATTTTACATCTATATGCGCTCAAAATTTATATTGTGTTACCTGGTTAATAGTTCGATGTCTTTCAAGTTCAAAATAAATACTTTTAAAAGTCAATATAGTAGGCTATATCTGATAAAAACACAAGAACTCCAATCTCAACCGCACCCTAAGGGCGCACAAAATACTCAATAAAAAGGCAGTTCACAGAAAATCAGAACAATTGTACTTACAGTAGGTTAACCCTCGATGTAAGCCACACTAAAAGGCCTAAAGACAAAACTCAAAAGCTCGCACCCTTGGTAGAAAAACCTACATGTTCAAATTGACACATCGAAAATGGTCGCCACAAGCCACTTTTCATATGCCAATTTAAGGTATAAAAAGCATATAAAATTTCGTGTTCGTGTTATACGAATATTTTATTATAATAACCGATTAATTGCAGGAAAATGTCCCAGACATTTTCCTCAATTTTCTATTATTTTATTAATTTAGGAACCGTTAAAAAAGTAAATTAAAATGATAACTTACAATGTTCAGTAAAGACAGAACCTGCCAGTTTACTACTCGACACAAAAGTAAAGTATCCATTTCCACGAGCCAAATCAATCGGTACTGCTACATTCGAAGCACACTAATTTGTGGTTTTCAAATATTTACTCACGGATTTTGTACCTCACCCCTTCTCTGCAACACCACCTCCGAAACCTACTCGACACAAGAGTATAGTATTCGTTTCCACGAGCATAATCAATCTGTGCTGCTACATTCGAAGTACACTAATGTGTGCTTTTCAAATGTTCAGTGACGGATTTTGTACCTCACCCCTTTTCTGGAAAACCATCTTTGAAACCTACTCGACACAAGGGTAAAGTATCCATTTCCACTAGCAGAATCAATCGGAACTGCTACATTCAAAGCACACTAATTTGTGCTATTCAAATATTCGCTCACGAATTTTGTACCCCACCCCTTCTCTGGAAAACCACTTGCGTAACCTATTCGCCACAAGAGTATAGTATTCGTTTCCACGAGGCTCAAATTATGATGCTTCGAGTGTCGCAGTACCGATTGATTTTGCTCGTGGAAACGTATACTTCACTCTTGTGCCGAGAAGATTTTGTTGATGGTTTTTCAGAAAAGGGTGCGGTATAAAATCCGTGAGTGAACATATGAAAAGCACAAATTAGTGTGCTTCGAATGTAGCAGCACCGATTGATTTTGCTCGTGGAAACCGATACTTTACTCTTGTGCCGAGTAGGTTTCGGAGGTTGGTTTTTCAGAGAAATGAGGTACAAAATCCGTGAGTGAACATTTGAAAAGCACAAGTTTGTGTGCTTCAAATGCAGCAGCACCGATTGATTCTGCTTGTGGAAACAGATACTTTACTCTTGTGCCGAATAGGTTTCGCGGGTGGTTTTTCATAGAAGGGGTTGGGTGCAAAATCAATGAATGAATATTTGAGAGGTACAAATTATGATGCTTCGAGTGTCGCAGTACCGATTGATTTTGCTCGTGGAAACGTATACTTCACTCTTGTGCCGAGAAGATTTTGTTGATGGTTTTTCAGAAAAGGGTGCGGTATAAAATCCGTGAGTGAACATATGAAAAGCACAAATTAGTGTGCTTCGAATGTAGCAGCACCGATTGATTTTGCTCGTGGAAACCGATACTTTACTCTTGTGCCGAGTAGGTTTCGGAGGTTGGTTTTTCAGAGAAATGAGGTACAAAATCCGTGAGTGAACATTTGAAAAGCACAAATTTGTGTGCTTCAAATGCAGCAGCACCGATTGATTCTGCTTGTGGAAACAGATACTTTACTCTTGTGCCGAATAGGTTTTGCGGGTGGTTTTTCATAGAAGGGGTTGGGTGCAAAATCAATGAATGAATATTTGAGAGGTACAAATTATGATGCTTCGAGTGTCGCAGTACCGATTGATTCTGCTCGTGCAAGCGGGCACTTTACTTTTGAACCTAATTGTGGTAAATGTAGTTTGCTGTTGTTTCAAGCAGAATGAATCTATTTAGCTGCTTGTTTTGGACGGCACAAATTAGCACAAATTCTGGCCATTGTATTTGTACCTTTTTTTTGTTTTTCTCTTTTTTTGCATGTGGTCCTGCTAGCTTAATATTAAGCTAGCAATGCCACGTTTTTTTTTTAAAAAGGGCAAGTAGCACAAAATTTTTATGAATGGTACAAATTAGCACAAAATAAGCACTAAGTATTATTATTATTATTATATAACAGAGGTATGACAATAAAGAGGTTTTAATGACAATCGGTAACAGTATGACAATAAATTCCACCACAAATGACACCAAACGACAATAAATGACAATACACAACAATAAAAGATGACAGGTGACTATAATAATTAACCATAGATGAGAATAATTGATTCTTGATGATAATCATGTTACGTGCCAAATTGGCACTAAACATTGTCTTAGCTTAATTTTTATGTGCGGAAGTTTTAGCGTTTTAAAATTTAAAAGACGGCGTGTATTTTTGTCACGCCAGAGGGCGTTTGCGCGAGATCGCGCGGGAACTTCGCGCCGGCGCGTGAAAGAACAAAAGTGGGGGGTTTCCGAAAGACGCTTAGGAAACGGGGCTTTTTTGCCTGGGACCTTCGAGAGAGAGGTTTTGTCAGGTATCGTATCGTGCCTTATCTTTATTTATGTAGACCTCCTTGCCTGATTATCTTTGTTTGTCGCCCTTATACCTGTTCCCGTCTTTCCCTACATAGGTAGAGGTAATTTGTAGCCGTTGGTCGAACCGCATTCCACGCCGGAGCACCATCTTTAAACACTCCGGAGTGGAGCCCTGAGATCTAGTGGAAGCCATTTGAATGGACGTAGGCGTACCCCGGGAGGAGGCCATGCTCTGCTAGCAGCCACCATCCATTAATTGCCTTAAAAGGGCCATCAGTAGCCCTGATGGACTTCAACAGAAGCCAACTTTAACTCAACCCCGCAGGACGTCGGATTTCTTATGTAAGTACTTTAATTGCTTAATTTGTTCGCTAATTTAATTTATATTTTTCCGCAAATGGCGTATTTAATTTGTTATTGGGGACGTCATTGACAGATGGGCGCTCCGAAATCTAAATAAAGATTAGCGTTACCAACTGCCCGTGGTGTCTAGTAAACCGCGCTTGCGGTGTTGGATTTACGACTTTTAAATTGTAAGAATTTCGAGCCCTACGTACATTCAAATGGCTTCCACTAGATCTCAGGGCTCCACTCCGGAGTGTTTAAAGATGGTGCTCCGGCGTGGAATGCGGTTCGGCCAACGGCTACAAATTACCTCTACCTATGTAAGGAAAGACGGGAACAGGTATAAGGGCGACAAACAAAGATAATCAGGCAAGGAGGTCTACATAAATAAAGATAAGGCACGATACGATACCTGACAAAACCGCTCTCTCGAAGGTCCCAGGCAAAAAAGCCCCGTTTCCTAAGCGTCTTTCGGAAACCCCCCACTTTTGTTCTTTCGCGCGTCGGCGCGAAGTTCCCGCGCGATCTCGCGCAAACGCCCTCTGGCGTGACGAAAATACACGCCGTCTTTTAAATTTTAAGGCGCTAAAACTTCCACACATAAAAATTAAGTTAAGACAATGTTTAGTGCCAATTTGGCACGTAACAATCAATGTACATAATATAAATATTAGGCGAAAGGGTATGCTGACAATCTCGTCACATAAGACGCAGTTATTCAAACGTTCTTTCTCATATACTGCAGTACATATTTATAATTCAATACCTCTGGACTTTAAAATCATGTTACCCTTACGCTTTAAAAACAAATTACAAAATCATATTACAGTTTTAAAAAATTATTATGCTTAGAAAATGAAAAGGCTATAAACTGTTTGTCGATAACTAACTTGCTATTACCCCAATGGAGAGTTAGAGAACGGTCAGGGCTGAAAATTTCTTAGTTAAGCAGGAAACGGTTTAATCTTAAGTTGGATGCCGCGGTATCTAGCAAGTATTATCTTAATTTAAAAGGGTAGATACAGAAAACTCGTATTTATTAATTTAAACTTTTTCTATTTAAATTCTTGGATAAATTTATCTCTATCGATCAGACGTCTTCAACAAAGAACAAGATTATCAGCATGATAACACGTCTATTTCATTACAAATGATTTAATCAAATAACATGAATATTTAACAATTAAATTTTATTACAGATTCATTTGTTTTAACTACTTGGACACGATTTCTTTACATTATAAATATTTGCTCTCTTTACTTATGGAATGTCAGATCTGGCAATCATTTATAAATTTGAAATAAAAACTGGATTTAAGCAAAATTTATACAAATCTTATTTTGTTACTAATAAAACAATTTCATTTAGGCATCTCGTGAGAGAGCTCCAAGTATTACAAAAATTTAACGAGTGATTACTTAAGTGATTTCGTAAAATATTTGTAGTTACGAAAGATCCTTGTATTGGTTTTTAACAAAACGGTTCTCTTGGACTGAAACGAATAACTGGTTTGACCATGCATGATTGAAGGGGGTTGTTTAACACCACCGGTTCTCTTGAATAAATTCGGTAAAGAATTCAATAGAGCACTCTTTCTTAACAGGTGGTCACCGACCGCTACCCTTAACGAAACTACCTTGCACTGGGCTTGAACAGGTTGCAGGCCATTTATCTTCTTCCACTGTCCACTTTCAGGTAATAAAATTAACACAGATGTAAGACAGGGCTGTTTGGCCTTAATCTCGCTTATTGCTTGCATTCAAATAATTGATTTTGAAATCATAAAGTTGATAACAAACTAACTAACACACCAGATTGGCTTTTCTTAAAAGGTGGTATTATTGCCCTGATCGTTGTTGGACTAAAAGAATATAAATTAAAGCACTGTTTGACTTTTCACCACTAATTTTTACAATCAACGAACGACCTCCATTCCAATGTGCTCGAAGTATAAAATGTAAGTGCTTGGATTAAGAAAACAATTTATGAAGATAGTTTAACCTGGGGAATTTTTATCTCCCCCGATTTGAACTACCTTCATTCCAATTTGCCCGAAGTTTAAAATGTAAGTGCTTGGATTAAGAAAACGATTCATGAAGACAGTTCAACTTGGGGGATTTTTATCTCCCCGATTTATACTTTTGACGGCCACGTGCCTGGAACAAGTTGAAAACCCTGCAATATTCGTGAAGCATAATCTATTTACTTGAAATTCTTATTGATAAAAATGCTATTTAAAATAATTATTTTCACGTTCTAAGCAAGGTTTCAAACACCTAAAGTATTTTTTATTTTATTGTAACAAAATGTGGAATTAAGTCTTACGATAGGAAATAACGAATCGTGTATTTATTATCAATACGAAAGCTTATTTAGATTCGCAAATAAATAATTTTTAGCGAATATTTCCTTTGTAAAGATAGTTATATCCTAAAGAAATTTTGTCGCAATAAAAAAATAGTTACAGCATCTTGAACAGAAGCTCAAGCAATCTCGTATGTTCCATCCCTTCTCTTCAATAAGTCTGGCCGAAAGGTTTTTGTCTGCAGAGTCCTAGCCTTGCTTCCTCGCCACCACCAGGTGTAATTTGGGCAGTCAAGGAGAGTCTCAATAGCAACAGTGGTGCGGAACAAATTGCCCTTATAGCGCTTACGAAGGCCATGTCTAGCTTAGTTTGGTGTTTATTAACACAACCTTGAGTCACCGCACCAAGGCTGCATACTTTAACACTGGTCTGACCACCCTAGTGTACCGCCAGTACACCACGTTTGGTCATAGTCCCCAGGATTTGCTGCAAATGCATCCAGCTAGTGCTAAAGGAGTTTCCGCCTTATGCATCCAGGTGAGTTTGGATTTAGAATGACCTCCAAATACACATTGCCTGATACACCAATTTCGTTACCAAAGGAAGATGGGTTTAAACCCTAATCTTCCTTCTCCCTGTAAAAAGTACTAAGGTTGACTTTTGGAGACTGACCTTGAGGCCTTCCTCAGTTGCCCACCTCTCTTCTTTTCAGGGATTTATTTCATATGGTCCCTGATAACTCAATTATGTTTATTTTCCACTAAGACCTCCTACATATGATTTTCCAATGCTCCCCCAAAGGAGATTTACGAATAGATAATTTTTAGCGAATTTTTTCATTTTTTCTTCTTTCCTTTGTAGAGATTTGTTAAATCCTAAAGAAATTTTGTCACAATAAAAAAATAGTTACAGCATCTCGAACAGATGCTCGTATGTTCCAACCCTTCAATAAGTCTGGCTGAAAGGTTTTTGTCTGCAGAGTTCTAGCCTTGATCCCTCATCACTATCAGATGTAATGGGGGACAGTCAAAGAGAGTCTCAATAGCAACAGTGGCACAGAACAAATTGCCCTTGTAGCGCTTAGGAAGGCCATGTCTAGCTTAGTTTTGGTGTTTATTAGCTTAGCCTTGGGCCACCACACCAAGGCTGCCATGTTATCGCTGGTCTGACCACCCGCCAATACGCCATGTTTGGTCCTATTTTCCACCGCACACATCACCTTATCGAGCTGCTGGTTCCGGGCGAATTTGGAGCCTAGAATGACCATCAGGTACACCTTTGCCAGACAGACCAATTTTGTTACCATTAAGGAAGATGAGTGTAATTCCCTCAATCTTCCTTCTCCGCATAAAGGGCACTAAGGTGAACTTTTGGGCACCAATCTTGAGGCCTTTCTCAGTTGCTCATCTCTCTACTATTATCAGAGTTTTTTGCATATGGTTCCTGATATCGCAATTATGTTTATCCTCCACTAAGACCCCCCCTACATATTTCCCATTGCTCCACCTAAATACCCTCAATCTTCCTTCTCCGCGTAAAAGGCACTAAAGTGAACTTTTGAGGACTGATCCTGAGGCCTTCCTGGGTTGCCCACCTCTACTATTTTCAGGGTTCTTTGCATATGGTTCCTGATAACGCAATTATGTTCATCCTCCACTAGACCCCCCCCACATATTTCCCAATGCTCCTCCTAAATACCCTCAATCTTCCTTCTCCGCGTAAAAGGCACTAAAGTGAACTTTTGAGGACTGATCCTGAGGCCTTCCTGGGTTGCCCACCTCTCTACTATTTTCAGGATTTTTTGCATATGGTTCCTGATAACGCAATTATGTTCATCCTCTACTGAAACCTCCTATATATGATTTCCTAATGCTCTACCTAAAGGTACTGACCAGGAAACGAATTTTTTGCCTGGAAATTTTGCCATACTTTTTCTGTTCCAAGCAAGGTAGAAATCATTGGCCCAGAAACAAATTTTTACGTGGAAATTTTGAATTTTGCCAAACCCTTGCTGATCCAAACAAGGTAGGGATCTTTAGCGAGTCCGACAACATACCCGAGTCGAGGATAAGACTTTCCTCTCATCAGAGTGCACATTTTTGTGAAAAATGCTTGTTTAACATTTTTCAAGCGGTCCATGATGGGGAGCGAACCCAGGACCTTAGGATCAGCGGTCATTCCCAAACTTGCCTGGTCCACAGAGTCGCCTCTCGGTTAGGACCACAGATTATCAGCAGTGAGGTAAAACATATCCTAGTTAGTTCTCATAACAGTCCATCTATGAGGAGGCTGTACAACAGGGGTGACAGAACCCCCCGCCACCCATACTGTCATAGATCATCTAACAATTCTGCAAGTGCCACCCTTCCTCTTAGCATGCAGTCTATCGACCTGCAGCAAGTTTTCTTCTTCTCAGCTGATCTATTAACCGATAACCGATAGATACAGCTGAAAGATGTACTGTCAAAGGCCTCTCTCAATGTTCAGAAAGACACATAGAACCTCTTTGTTACCTAGAGCCTTTTCCACCCTGGAAACCAGGTGGTGGTTAGCTGTCTTCATTGAAAGTCCTGCTCTAAAGGGATACTGGCTACGGTGTAACCTCCCAAATGTCAGGCAAGCATTTTTCTACAGCCTCAAGAAGAAAGGCATAATACCGATGAGCCTTTAAGTTTCTGTGTGTAAGTGGTCTGTTCGGCTGGCGGGTCCATGGCTTAGTTGGTATGCGTGTGACTACTATACCCAAGGTCCCGGGTTCAAATTTCGACATGGTCTGCTTGAAAAATGTTAGGCGAGCATTTTTCACAAAAATACACCCTCGTTCGAATGAGAGGTAAAATGGAGGTCCCTTGCTTGCAACAGCAAGGGTTCGGCAAAATTCAATTTTCCAGATAAAAAAACTCGCTTTCTGGCCAATGTAGTACCTTCGGGTGGAGCATTGGAAAATCATGGCAGATACTGGTAAACCAAGCTAACCCTCAGAACTCTGCGGTGCACGTTCAACAGATGGTCTGATCCATTTTCTAACATATCTGAGAAAATCCCATCCATGCTGTCAGATTTGTATGGTGTGAAAGTTTTTATCATCCATTTTGTTTTTTGAAAGGTAATCATTTTCTTCGTTCTAGCCCAGTCCTTCAGAGATGTCCTCCCTTTGGGTCATCAGTGCCTTGGGCTTGTCACTTAAAAGGTGATTGTTCCAACTCTGTCGAACCAGTAAAGTGAGTTTGGAACAAAAAGTCCCCGCCTTTTTCCCATTCCTGGTAAACGTACCATCTTCCATAGACAGAGACTCAATTGAGCACTGGGTGTCCTTTAAGAAAATCCTTTTGAGTTTGGGGTGTCCTTCGACATCCTTGCAGTACCTTCTCCATGATTTTTCTTGGTCTTCCTCGGAGCTTTGCTGTATTCAGTTCGAGTCCAATTGTACACCTCCCAGTTATTGGGTTTATTGAAGTGTTTTCCTTCACGATTTTCTTTTGGCCTTCCTCAGAGCTGTACTGTATTCAGTTAAGAGTCTATTTGTACACCTCCCAGTTACTGGCTCTATTAAAGTGAGTTTTTGCCTGTCGCCTCGGTTGTCTGGGTTTAAAGTTCCACTATGCAACCTTCCTGGTGGTTCTCCTCTCCTTTTCCTTGTTTGCTGAAATACCCCTTCGGTAGTATATTTCACAGTGCAGTTTTCCTTGTTTACTGAAGTAGCTCCTTCGGTAATGTACTCCGTGGCCGTTTCGTTATCCAAACAGGTTTTTGCTGTTACGACTTGGCTCAGAAGGTTCCGATCAAGGTCAATTTTATATTTACCGCAGTCGGTTTTTCTTGGATTGCATCACTAGGATGAGTCAGTGAAGGAAAAGCGAGTGTATCTGTCGTCTGAGCAACTCTCCTCATGATACATACAAATTTTTAAGAAAGTTGCCTATGTATGGCGAACTTATGGTTATATCAATCACTTCCATCCTATGCATATTTACGAAGGTCGGAGTGTTACCTTTATTCAGAATGTCTAAATTGTTTGCCATTATGAATTGCGTCATTGCTACACCTCTTGGGTTGGTCTCAGTACTGCCCCAAATGTTTGGTGAGCATTTATGTCACTACCGATAACGAGGTGGGCTGCATCCTCTTGACTCCCAGTCACCAGGCCTCCACTTGCCTTGAGACTGGAAGATGAGGCGAGTCGACTGGAAGGTAGGCTGATCCGAGAACAATCTTCTTCGGCCCGCCACAGCCCAACCTCACCTCGACTGCCACAAGATCTTTGTGATACAATTCTGTAAGTCGCAACCATTTAAGATTGTTATTAATTAATGTCCATATCCTGGGGCTGTCAGAAGATCTTTGATTGAGCCTAGTCCTAACACCTTAGGCTTGTAAACCTAGAGGCTATATCACAGCCCTTCCATCACCTTAAAAGGACTGCTGATGCTGCTCTATTGTCTTACAGATACACTTGGACCATCCTTACCATAAGCAGAACTGCCTTTTATGGGTTTGAACAAAATACCCGAGCCAATAGTAGGCCTTGAACTTAGTCCGCTCAACCACCTCAAAGTAATTCGACTCGACTTAAATGGCCAGGATCACCTTCCATTTCAGTTTTCTGGGAAAGCATATGCCAGTTTTCGTTCGAAGACCACGATTCTGCCCCCCAAATTGGTCCATAATCAGACTTAGTCTCTTTGGGAGAACACCTTCAGTTTCAGCTTTTTAGCAACGCATATGCTAGTCTTCCGTTCGAAGACCACGATTCTGCCTCCCCAAAAGGGTCTTCGACATCTTGGTCGGGAATCCAGACCTAGGCTCTTTGGGAGAACACCCCGTTTCAGCTTTCCAGCAAAGCACTTGCTAGTCTTTTGTTCGAAGACCACGATTCTGCTTCCCCAAATGGGTCCTCGACATCTTGACCAGGAATCCAGACTTAGTCTCTTTGGGAGAACAACTTTCGTTTCAGCTTTTTAGCAACGCATATGTTAGTGTTTCGTTCGAAGACCATGATTCTGCCTCCACAAATGGATCCTCGACATCTTGGTCGGGAATCCAGACTTAGTCTCTTTGGGAGAACACCTTCAGTTTCAGCTTTCCAGCAAAGCATATGCTAGTCTTTTGTTCGAAGACCACGATTCTGCTTCCCCAAATGGGTCCTCGACATCTTGGTCGGGAATCTAGACTTAGTCTCTTTGGGAGAACACCTTCAGTTTCAGCTTTCCAGCAAAGCATATGCTAGTCTTTTGGTCGAAGACCACGATTCTGCCTCCCCAAATGGGTCCTCGACATCTTGGTCGGGAATTCAGACTTAGTGTCATTGGGAGAACACCTTCCGTTTCAGCTTTCCAGCAAAGCATATGCTAGTCTTTCGTTTGAAGACCACGATTCTGCCTCCCCAAATGGGTCTTCGACATCTTGGTCGGGAATCCAGACTTAGTCTCTTTGGGAGAACGCCTTCCGTTTCAACTTTCCAGCAAAGCACATGCTAGTCTTTCGTTCGAAGACCACGATTCCCCCCCGCAATAGGTCCTCGACATCTTGGTCTTGAATCCAGACTTCGTCTCTTTGGGAGAACACCTTCCGTTTCAGCTTTTCAGCAACATATATGTTAGTCTTTTGTTCCGAAGACCACGATTCTGCCTCCCCAAATGGGTCCTCGACATCTTGGTCGGGAATTCAGACTTAGACTCTTTGAGAGAACACCTTCAGTTTCAGCTTTCCAGCAACGCATATGCTTGTCTTTTGTTTGAACACCACGATTCTGCTTCCTCAAATGGGTCTTCGACATCTTGGTCGGGAATCCAGACTTAGTCCCTTTGGGAGAACACCTTCCATTTCAGCTTTCTAGCAAAGCATATGCTAGTCTTTCGTTCGAAGACCACGATTCTGCCTCCCCAAAAGGGTCTTCGACATCTTGGTCGGGAATCCAGACCTAGGCTCTTTGGGAGAACACCCCGTTTCAGCTTTCCAGCAAAGCACTTGCTAGTCTTTCGTTTGAAGACCACGATTCTGCCCCCCCCCCGGTCCTCGGCATCTTGGTCGCGAATCCAGACTTAGTCTCTTTGGGAGAATACCTTTCGTTTCAGCTTTTTAGCAACGCATATGTTAGTGTTTCGTTTGAACACCATGATTCTGCCTCCCCAAATGGATCCTCGACATCTTGGTCGGGAATACAGACTTAGTCTCTTTGGGAGAACACCTTCAGTTTCAATTTTCCAACAAAGCATATGCTAGTCTTTTGTTCGAAGACCACGATTCTGCTTCCCCAAATGGGTCTTCGACATCTTGACCAGGAATCCAGACTTAGTCTCTTTTGGAGAACACATCCAGTTTCAGCTTTCCAGCAAAGCATATGCTAGTCTTTCGTTCGAAGACCACGATTATGCTTTCCCAAATGGGTCCTCGACATCTTGACCAGGAATCCAGACTTAGTCTCTTTAGGAGAACACCTTCAGTTTCAGCTTTCCAGCAAAGCATATGCTAGTCTTTCGTTCGAAGACCACGATTCTGCCCCCCCCCCCCAAGGGTCCTCGACATGTTGGTCCGGAAACCAGACTTAGTCTCTTTGGGAGAACACCTTCAATTTCATCTTTCTAGCAAAGCATATGCTAGTCTTTTGTTCGAAGACCACAATTCTACTTCCTCAAATGGGTCCTCGACATCTTGGTCGGGAATCAGACTTAGATCTCTTTGGGAGAACACCTTCATTTCAGCTTTTCAGCAAAACATATGCTAGTATTTTGTTCAAAGACCACGATTCTGCCTCCCCAAATGGGTCTTCGACATCTTGGTCGGGAATCCAGACTTAGTCCCTTTGGGAGAACACCTTCCATTTCAGCTTTCTAGCAAAGCATATGCTAGTCTTTCGTTTGAAGACCACGATTCTGCCTCCCAAAAGGGTCTTCGACATCTTGGTCGGGAATCCAGACCTAGGCTCTTTGGGAGAACACCCCGTTTCAGCTTTCCAGCAAAGCACTTGCTAGTCTTTCGTTTGAAGACCACGATTCTGCCCCCAAATGGTCCTCGACATCTTGGTCGCGAATCCAGACTTAGTCTCTTTGGGAGAACACCTTCGTTTCAGCTTTTAGCAACGCATATGTTAGTGTTTCGTTTGAACACCATGATTCTGCCTCCCCAAATGGATCCTCGACATCTTGGTCGGGAATACAGACTTAGTCTCTTTGGGAGAACACCTTCAGTTTCAATTTTCCAGCAAAGCATATGCTAGTCTTTCGTTCGAAGACCACGATTCTGCTTCCCTCAAATGGGTCTCGACATCTTGACCAGGAATCAGACTTAGTCTCTTTGGAGAACACATCCAGTTTCAGCTTTCCAGCAAAGCATATGCTAGTCTTTCGTTCGAAGACCACGATTATGCTTTCCCAAATGGGTCCTCGACATCTTGACCAGGAATCCAGACTTAGTCTCTTTAGGAGAACACCTTCAGTTTCAGCTTTCCAGCAAAGCATATGCTAGTCTTTCGTTCGAAGACCACGATTCTGCTTCCCAGGGTCCTCGACATGTTGGTCCGGAAACCAGACTTAGTCTCTTTGGGAGAACACCTTCAATTTCAGCTTTCTAGCAAAGCATATGCTAGTCTTTTGTTCGAAGACCACAATTCTACTTCCTCAAATGGGTCCTCGACATGTTGGTCGGGAATCAGAGCTAGACTCTTTGGGAGAGCACCTCGTTTTAGCTTTTCAGCAAAACATATGCTAGTATTTTGTTCAAAGACCACGATTCTGCCTCCCCAAATGGGTCCTCGACATCTTGGTCGAGAATCCAGACAGTCTCTTTGGGAGAACACCTTCCATTTCAGCTTTCCAGCAAAGCATATGCTAGTCTTTTTTTCGAAGACCACGGTTCTGCTTCCCCAAATGGGTCCTCGACATCTTGATTGTGAATCCAGACTTAGTCTCTTTGGGAGAACACCTTCCGTTTCAGCTTTCCAGCAAAGCATATGCTAGTCTTTTATTTGAAGATCACGATTCTACCTTCCCAAATGGGTCCTTGACATCTTGGTCAAGAATGCAGACTTAGTCTCTTTGGGAGAACACCTTTCATTTCAGCTTTTTAGCAACGCATATGTTAGTCTTTCGTTCGAAGACCACGATTCTGCGTCCCCAAATGGGTCCTCGACATGTTGGTCGGGAATCCGGACCAAGGCTCTTTGGGAGAACACCTTCTGTTCAGCTTTTTCGCAACGCATATGTTAGTCTTTCGTTCAAAGACCTCGATTCTGCCTCCCCAAATGGGTCTTGGCTGCTTTTCCTCGACATCTCGGCCGGGAATCCACACTAAGACCTTGTATCTCTTTGGGAGGGGATCCGCTGCATCCACTACCCAATGTAGTACCTCCGGGTGGAGCATTGGGGACGTGGCCGCAAGTATAGCGGCCCTAATTCAAATTATAATGCATCCACTACCATAAGACGCGACCCCTTCCA
Organism: Platerodrilus igneus; assembly: GCA_036346225.1. Taxonomy (NCBI): domain Eukaryota; kingdom Metazoa; phylum Arthropoda; class Insecta; order Coleoptera; family Lycidae; genus Platerodrilus; species Platerodrilus igneus. The sequence goes on along the minus strand of JARFIW010001336.1, from coordinate 9,260,420 downwards.
GAGGCATCCAGAATTTTTTGTACTCACTTTGTAGTTTCAAGGTTAGCACAGGTTGGTCGAAGAATTTCATCTGCAAATTTAGCACCCTCAAAACTGAGGTGGGTGAACTCTACCAGAGTGGGTGTCAAACATGTTGTGGATGCACAATGGCTGCTCCTCAGTTCATACAGAGCTTGGGTGGTGTCTGTCGATTTGAGCCACTTGCAAACTCCTGACAGCTGCACTATATGACCCAATCTGCTCTTAACCCTTGGGGCATTTGTTTGCTGCTGGAAATGTTGCCAAATGTTACATGAACGTAATGAAAAATACCTGACCAATTTTACGTTATCTTAATATTTTGCAATTTGTCGAATTAGTATTTTTTTACAAAATTTTTATCGTCTTGTCTGCTACACTGCCTAGCCGGAAATCCGCCACTGTATACAGAATTTGTATTATAGATGACGTGTTCTATGTTTTAATCTGATCATAATGGATGAACAAATAAATACGATACGCAGCCGATTTTTGGCAAAATTCGTACATTCTCATCTTGTTATCTAATCCAATATAATAGGACGGATTATTTATTCAAAGTGAGATTAGTAATAAATACTGACGTTACATTACGCTTGTATCATAAAATAAATAAAGTGATAATGAAGACAAGTGCAATTGAAATAATGCTCACTTATCTCTGTTTATAATTAGCACGGAAGAATGTGTTTGTTTCTGTTTGATATCTAATCTGTCGCTTTTAAAAGTGAGTTAAAACCTTCATTTAATAAATTCATTTAATTTAGGCTAAGTGCAATCTCGTGCACTTTATAATCGTACAAAATGATTTAACGACACTTTACTAATTTTAATCTATAATTTTAAACAAACATTTGTATAAAATTATTTCTTGTAATAGCTGGAACTACGCACGAGATCGATACTATTTATATACTTTTAAGCTACATTCAAATTAAAATATTTTAATTTTGTTATCAAGTGTAACATGATTTTCTTGACGATTTCAAAAAATAATTTTACTACATACACGACGGCTGTTCACCTTCTCCCGAGTCTATTTAACAGGCTGTAATATTTTAAATCATTGTGTACTTATATGCAAGTTTACTTGTAGTAATCGATGTCAAATTTACTTACCGGTTTTGAGAATAATATAGTAGTTCAGGATAGTTTCCGAGAAAACGGAGATGTTACGAAATCTTAATGGTGCAAATTACACTGCTTCTATTGTAGAAGTAACATGGATTTTGCTCAGGTAAAAGGGTACTCTATTCTTTAGTCTAATAGTAGTTCAGAATAGTTTGAGAGAGAACGGCGATAATACAAAAACTCAGACTATATTTTAATGGCACAAATTATGCTGCTCATAGTATAGCAAAAACGATCGTTTCTGTTCATGTGAAAGGGTATTTTATCTTTGAGGCTAATAGGCATTCACAGCAGTTGTCGAGAAAATAACTAGGGTTACAGTCTGAAATAAAATTTCAACGGTGCATTTGTATAAATTCAAATTTCGAAAGCATGTTGAACTAGCAGAAGATCGATACTTTTAAATAACTTGTTAACTAATTCAAATTCAAATAGTTTCGAAATGATCGAGGTACATGAATGTCAAACGTTTCTAATTTTACTACAACATTGACGAGCTGTCTTCTCCAGTCTATTTAAGGAGTAATATCTTTAATCTTGATGTACTTTATCGTCTTAGTAAATTCAATATTTCTTACCTTTTGAGAATAATAGTAGTTGAGGAACTAGTTTCCGAGAAAACGTGAATGTTACAATCGAAATGGCTGAAATTACAGGTGCATTCTAATGTAGAAGTTATATAGGATTTTGCTCAGTAAAGTGGTACTTTTCATTTAGTCTAATAGTAGTTCAGTAATAGTTTAGGAAACGCGGAAATGAAAAACGTTGTTTTAAGGGTCACAAATTATGCTCTCATAGATATAGAATATACATCGTTTAGTATGTGCACAAGGGTATTTTACTCTTTCTAATAGGATTCAAAGTTTCGAGAAAATAACTAGGGTTACATGAAATAAAATTTGCAACGTCATTTTGCTTCAATTTGAAATGTATTTTATCTTTGAGGCTAATAGGCTGTTCACGCAGTTTCTGAGAAACTAGGTTACAAAGTCTGAGAGAGTAATTTCAATGTGTTTAATATAGAAATAATGAAGGATTTTGCTCAGCAAAAGGGTACTTTACTCTTTAGTCTAATACTAGTTCAAATAGTTTCCGAGAGAACGACGAGGGTACAAAAGCTCAAACTTTATTTTTAATGGCACAAATTATGCTGCTTCTAGTATAGGAGAAACAATTGATTCTTTTCGTGCAAATAGTATTTTACCTTTGAGGCTAATAGTAGTTTAGAACAGTTTCCGAGAAAACGGTGAACGTTACAAAGTAAGATGCAGATTATGCTGCCTCTAATATAGAAGTTATAGATTTTGCTTGGGCAAACGGGTACTTTTCACAGTCCAATAGTAGTTCAGTATAGTTTCCGAAAGGAAGTTGAGGGTCCAAAAGCTCAAGCTTTATTTTTTAATGGCACAAATTATGCTGCTCATAGTATAGCAAAAACGATCATTTCTGTTCATGTGAAAGAAGGGTTTTTTATTTTTGAGGCTAATAGGCGTTCACGGCAGTTTCCGAGAAAATAACTAGGGTTATGAAGTCTGAAATTAAATTTCAATGGTGCCTCTAATATAGAAATAACGGAGGATTTTGCTCACCAAAAGGGTATTTTACTCTTTAATAGTAGTTCAAATAGTTTCCGAGAGTACGACGAGGGTACAAAAGCTCAAACTTTATTTTTAATGGCAGAAATTATGCTGCTTGTAGTATAGGAGGAACAATTGATTCTTTTCGTGCAAAATAGTATTTTATCTTTGAGGCTAATAGTAGTTCAGTACAGTTTCCGAGAAAACGGTGAACGTTACAAAGTAAGATGCAGATTATGCTGCCTCTAATATAGAAGTTATGATGGATTTTGCTTGGGCAAAAGGGTACTTTTCAGTCGAATAGTAGTTCAGTATAGTTTCCGAAAGGACGTTGAGAGTCCATAAGCTCAAGCTTTATATTTTAACGACACAAATTTTGCTGCTCATAGTATAAAAAAAAACGATCGTTTCTGTTCATGTGAAAGAAGGGTATTTTATCTTTGAGGCTAATAGGTGTTCACGGCAGTTTCCGAGAAAATAACTAGGGTTATGAAGTCTGAAATTAAATTTCAATGGTGCCTCTAATATAGAAATAACGGAGGATTTTGCTCACCAAAAGGGTATTTTACTCTTTAATAGTAGTTCAAATAGTTTCCGAGAGTACGACGAGGGTACAAAAGCTCAAACTTTATTTTTAAGGGCACAAATTATGCTGCTTCTAGTATAGGAGAAACAATTGATTCTTTTCGTGCAAAATAGTATTTTACCTTTGAGGCTAATAGTAGTTCAGAACAGTTTCCGAGAAAACGGTGAACGTTACAAAGTAATATGCAGATTACGCTGTCTCTAATATAGAAGTTATGGATTTTGCTTGGGCAAAAGGGTACTTTTCACAGTCCAATAGTAGTTTAGTATAGTTTCCGAAAGGACGTTGAGGGTCCAAAAGCTCAAGCTTTATATTTTAATGGCACAAATTAAGCTGCTCATAGTATAGCAAAAACAATCATTTCTGTTCATGTGAAAGAAGGGTTTTTATCTTTGAGGCTAATAGGCGTTCACGGCAGTTTCCGAGACTAACTAGGGTTACAAAGTCAAATAAAATTTCAACTGTGCATTTAATATAGAAATAACGAAGCATGTTGCTCAGCAAAAGGGTACTTTACTCTTCAGTCTAACAATAATTCAAATAGTTTCCGAGAGAACGACGAGCGTACAAAAGCTCAAACTTTCTTTTTAATGGCACAAATTATGCTGCTTCTAGTATAGGAGAAACAATTGATTCTTTTCGTGCAAAATAATATTTTTACCTTTGAGGCTAATAGTAGTTGAGAACAGTTTCCGAGAAAACTGTGAACGTTACATAGTCCGAAACTAAATTTTACAGGTGCATGCTGCCTCTAATATCGAAGTTATGATAGATTTTGCTTGGGCCAAAATGTACTTTTCAGTCCAATAGTAGTTCAGTATAGTTTCCGAAAGAACGTTGAGGGTCCAAAAGCTCAAGCTTTATATTTTAATGGCACAAATTCTGCTCTTTCTACTATTGGAGAAACTTGATTGTTCATGCAAAAAGGTATTTTGCCTTTTAAGGATGTATTTTATCTTTGAGGCTAATAGGCGTTCACAGCAGTTTCTGAGAAAACTAGGGTTACAAAGTCTGATATAGAATTTCAACTGTGCATTTAATATAGAAATAACGAAGGATTTTGCTCAGCAAAAGAGTACTTTACTCTTCAGTCTAACAATAGTTCAAATAGTTTCCGAGAGAACGACGAGGGTACAAAAGCTCAAACTTTCTTTTTAATGGCACAAATTATGCTGCTTCTAGTATAGGAGAAACAATTGATTCTTTTCGTGCAAAATAATATTTTTACCTTTGAGGCTAATAGTAGTTGAGAACAGTTTCCGAGAAAACTGTGAACGTTACATAGTCTGAAACTAAATTTTACAGGTGCATGCATGCTGCCTCTAATATCGACGTTATGATGGATTTTGCTTGGGCCAAAGTGAACTTTTCAGTCCAATAGTAGTTCAGTATAGTTTCCGAAAGAACGTTGAGGGTCCAAAAGCTCAAGCTTTATATTTTAATGGCACAAATTCTGCTCTTTCTACTATCGGAGAAACTTGATTGTTCATGCAAAAACGTATTTTGCCTTTAAGGATGTATTTTATCTTTGAGGCTAATAGGCGTTCACGGCAGTTTCCGAGAAAATAACTAGGGTTACAAAGTCTGAAATAAAATTTCAATGGTGCCTGTAAGATAGAAATAACGAAGGATTTTGCTCAGCAAAAGGGTACTTTACTCTCCAGTCTAATAATATTTCAAATAGTTTCCGAGAAAGACGAGGGTACAAAAGCTCAAACTTTATTTTTAATGGCACAAATTATGCTGCTTCTAGTATAGGAGAAACAATTGATTCTTTTCGTGCAAAATAATATTTTTATCTTTGAGGCTAATAGTAGTTAGACAGTTTCCGAGAAAACTGTGAACGTTACAGTCGAAACTAAATTTTACAGGTGCATGCTGCCTCTAATATCGAAGTAATGATGGATTTTGCTTGGGCCAAAGTGTACTTTTCAGTCCAATAGTAGTTCAGTATAGTTTCCGAAAGAACGTTGAGGGTCCAAAAGCTCAAGCTTTATATTTTAATGTCACAAATTCTGCTCTTTCTACTATCGGAGAAACTTGATTGTTCATGCAAAAAGGTATTTTGCCTTTAAGGATGTATTTTATCTTTGAGGCTAATAGGCGTTCACGGCAGTTTCCGAGAAAATAACTAGGGTTACAAAGTCTGATATAAAATTTCAACGGTGCCTCTGATATAGAAATAATGAAGGATTTTGCTCAGCAAAAGAGTAATTTACTTTTCAGTCTAATAGTAGTTCAAATAGTTTCCGAGAAAATGATGAGGGTACAAAAGCTCTAACTTTATTTTTAATGGCACAAATTATGCTGCTTCTAGTATAGGAGAAACAATTGATTCTTTTCGTGCAAAATAATATTTTTATTTTTGAGGCTAATAGTAGTTAACAGTTTCCGAGAAAACTGTGAACGTTACAAAGTCCGAAACTAAATTTTACAGGTGCATGCTGCCTCTAATATCGAAGTAATGATGGATTTTGCTTGGGCCAAAGTGTACTTTTCAGTCCAATAGTAGTTCAGTATAGTTTCCGAAAGAACGTTGAGGGTCCAAAAGCTCAAGCTTTATATTTTAACGGCACAAATTCTGCTCTTTCTACTATCGGAGAAACTTGATTGTTCATGCAAAAAGGTATTTTGCTTTTAAGGACGTATTTTATCTTTGAGGCTAATAGGCGTTCACAGCAGTTTCCGAGAAAACTAGGGTTACAAAGTCTGCTATAAAATTTTAATGGTGCCTCTGATATAGAAATAACGAAGGATTTTGCTCACCAAACGGGTATTTTACTCTTTAATAGTAGTTTAAATAGTTTCCGAGAGTACGACGAGGGTACAAAAGTTCAAACTTTATTTTTAGTGGCACAGATTATGCTGCTTTTAATGTAGGAGAAACAATTGATTCTTTTCGTGCAAAATAATATTTTTACCTTTGAGGCTAATAGTAGTTCAGAACAGTTTCCGAGAAAACGGTAAACGTTACAAAGTCCGAAACTAAATTTTAAAGGTGCATGCTGCCTCTAATATAGAAGTTATGATGGATTTTGCTTGGGCCAAAGTGTACTTTTCAGTCCAATAGTAGTTCAGTATAGTTTCCGAAAGAACGTTGAGGGTCCAAAAGCTGAAGCTTTATATTTTAATGGCACAAATTCTGCTCTTTCTACTATGGGAGAAACTTGATTGTTCATGCAAAAAGGTATTTTGCCTTTTAAGGAGTATTTTATCTTTGAGGCTAATAGGCGTTCACAGCAGTTTCGAGAAAACTAGGGTTACAAAGTCTGACTATAAAATTTAATGTGCATTGATATAGAAATAACGAAGGATTTTGCTCACAAAAGGTATCTTTACTCTGTTAAGTAGTTCAAATAGTTTCCGAGAAAATGACGAGGGTACAAAAGTTCAAACTTTATTTTATAGTGGCACAATTATGCTGCTTCTAATATAGGAGATAACAATTGATTCTTTTCGTGCAAAATAATATTTTACCTTTGAGGCTAATAGTAGTTCAGAACAGTTTCCGAGAAAACTGTGAACGTTACAAAGTAAACAAATTTTCAGGCTGTCTCTAAATAGAAGTTATGGATTTTGCTTGGGCCAAAGGACTTTTCAGTCCAATAGTAGTTCAGTATAGTTTCGAAAGAAGTTGAGGGTCCAAAAGAAGCTTTATATTTTAATGGCACAAATTTGTTTCTCTGGTATAGCAAAAACGTTTTTTCTTAAAGAGTATTTTATCTTTGGGCTAATAGGGTTCACGGCAGTTTCGAGAAAATAACTAGGGTACAAAGTCTGAAATAAAATTCAATGGTGCCTTAAATGAAATAATGAAGGATTTTGCTCAGCAAAGGTATTTACTTCAGTCTAATAATATTCAAATAGTTTCCGAGAAAATGAGAGGGTACAAAAGCTCTAACTTTATTTTTAATGGCACAAATTATGCTGCTTCTAGTATAAAGAAACAATGATCCTTTATTCAAAATATATTTTTGAGCTAATAGTAGTTAAAGTTTCGAAAAATGTGAGGTTACAAATCGAAACAAATTTACGGTGATTGCTCCTTTAATATGAAGTATATGGATTTTGCTGGAAAAAGGTACTTTTCTCCAATTATAGTAGTTCAAAAAGTTTCCAAAAGCTCAAGTAATATTCAAATGGTTTCCAAGAAAATTGTGAGGTTTCAAAGTCTGAAACTAAATTTAAACAGGAAAATTATCTCCTCTAATATAAAATATGAGAATTTTGCTGAAAAAGGTAATTTTTTTCAATCTAATAGTAGTTCAAATAGTTTTTGAAAATGGAGGTACAAGTTCAATATTTCTGAAAATTATGCGGTTTAAAAGAAACAAATCTACGTGAAAATTATTCTCTAATGTAGAAGTTCAAAAATTTTAGTGAAAAAATTTTCTCTTCATCTAATATAGTAAAATGTTTCCGAAAGACTGGGAGGTCATAGTTTAGATGGTTTCGAAAAATTGAGGGTTAAACTAACTAAATTTAAACAGAAAATTTGCTCTTCTATTATGAAGAAATTGATTTTTCTGCAAAGGGTATTTTGCTTTTAAAATTTTAACTGGAGGTAATAGTTCAAGAGTTTCGAGAAAATTAGGGTTAAAAGTCTGAAAAAAATTTTAGGTGCCTCTAATATAGAATAACAATGGATTTTGCTCAAAAGTATTTTCTCTTAATAGTAGTTAAATGGTTTCGAGAAAAGGCGAGGTACAAAGTTAAACTTTATTTAGGGAAAATTATGCTCTTTAATTAGAAGAAAATTGATTTTTTCGGCAAAAGATATTTTCAGCATAGTAGTTCAAAAAGTTTTCAAAACGGGGGTAAAGTTCAAAGTTCGAAAAATTTTAGGGTTATAAGTCTAAAAAAAATTTTGCGGGAAAATTATCTCCATTATTATAGAAGAACAAGGATTTTATTGGCAAAATCTTTGTCTTTCTAATAGAGAAAATTGTTTCTGAAAGATTTTGCGGGTAATAGTAGTGGTTTCAAAAAGGCAGGTTACAAAGTTGAAACTAAAGTTTATTGGTGCAAAATATGCTACATCGAATATTGAAGTGATGGATTTTGCTCATACAAAAGTGTCGTTATTCTTTAGTCTGTTAGTAGTTCAGAATAGTTTCCGAGAAAATGGCAAGGGTTGCAAGGTGTGAAACTAAATTTTATTAGTGCAAATTATGCTGCCTCTAATATGGAAATAACGATTGATTTTGCCGCGTGCAAAGAGGTACTTTACTCTTCAATCTAATAGTGGTTCGGAATAGTTTCTGAATGATACGAAAGCTCAAACTTTATATTTTAACGGAACACATTATGCTGCTTCTAATATAGGTGGAAAATTCTGATTATGTTCATGCAAAAGGGTATGTTAGCTTAGTGGCTAATAGTTCAGAATAGTTTCCGGAAAAAAACGGCACGGGTTATAAAGTTTGTAACTTAATTTTAACACTGTAAATTAATGCTGCTTCTAATTTAGAAACAGTTGTTGATTTTGCTCAGGTATAAGGGTACTCTTCTGTCTAATAGTAGTTCGGAATAGTTTCCGAGTTAACAACGAAGGTACAAACGCTTAAATTTTAGAATAAATTATGCTGCTTTTAATATAGATGAAACGATTGATTCTGTTCTAAAATCTCTTTTACTTTTAAGACTAATAGTGTAAGTTTCCGAGAAAATAGTTAGGTTTACACAGTCTTTTTTACCTTTAAGACTAATAGTGATGGTTTCCGAGAAAATAGCTAGGTTTACACAGTCTGAAACTAAATTTTGATTGTGCAAATTATGCTACCTTTAATATAGAAGTAATGATGAATCGAGCTCAAGCAAAAGGGAACTTTTGCTTTTCGGTCTAATAGTAGTTCAAAATAGTTTCCGAAAGAACGGTGAGGGTACAAAAGTACACTTATATTTTAATAGCACAAATTATGTTGCTCCTAATGTTGGAGAAACGATTAAATTGGTTCATGTAGAAGGGTATTTTACTCTTGAGACTAATAGAAGTTCAGGCCGGTTTCCAAGCGAAAATTACAGTCTGAATCTAAATTTTAAAGGTGCCAATTATGCGGCTAATGTAGAAGTAACGACTGATTTTGCTTCGGCAAAAGGGTACTTTACTCGTTAGTCTAATAGTAGTTTAGAACAGTTTCCGAGATAACGGCGAAGATACAAAATTTCAAACTATATTTTATTGGCACAAATTATGCTGCTTCTAATATTGAAGAAACGATTGACTCTGTTTATTCAAAAGGTATTTTGTCTTTGAGGCTAATAGTAGCTCAAAACAGTTTCCGAAAAAATTACTAGGGTTACGAAACTCTGAAATTTAATTTGAATGGTGCAAATTATGCTGCCACTAACAAGGAAATAACAAAGGATTTTGCTAAGAAACATGGTACTTTATTCTTCAGTCTAATAGCAGTTCAAATAGTTTCCGAGAGAACAGAGGGTACAAAAGCTCAAACTTTTTTTTAATGGTACAAATTATGTTACTTCTAGTATCGGAGAAACAATTGATTCTGTTTGTGCAAAATAGTATTTTACCTTTGAAGCTAATATTAGTTCAGGATAGTTTCCGAGAAAACAGTGAACATTATAAAGTCCGAAACTAAATTTTAAAGGTGCATATTATTCTACCTCTAATATAGATATAACAATGAATTTTGTTCAGACAAAAGTCTTTACTCTTCAGTTTAATATTAGTTAAAAATAGTTTCCGCGAGAATGGCGAAGTTACAAAAACTTAAACGTTTTCTAATGGCACAAATTATGCTGCTAGTAATTTAGGAGAAACCATAGATTCTGTTCATGCAAAAGAGTATTTTACATTTGAGGGTCGTAGTATTTAGGATAGTTTCCGAGAAAACGACGAGGGTTACAAAGTGTGAAACTAAATTTGAACGTTGTAAATTATGCCGTCTTTAATATAGAAGCAACGATGGATTTTGCTTATGCAAAAAGGTACTTCACCCTTCAGCCTAAAGTTGTTCATAATAGTTTCCGATAGATCGGTGAGGGTACAAAAGCTCAAACTTTATATTATGCTGCTTCTAATATAAGAAAAAAGATTTAGTTTGGGATAGTTTCCGATTAAACAGCGACAATTACAAAGTCTAAAACTAAATTTTAATAGTTTAGATCATGCTGCTTTGAATATAGATGTAACTATGGATTTTGGTGAGGCAAAGGAGTAGTTTACTCCTCAGTCAAAAGTAGTTCAAAATAGTTTCCGAGAGAACAGCGACGGTTCAAAAGCCCAAACGTTACATTTTAATAGCTCAAATTATGCTGTTTCTAATATAGAGGCAACAACGATTTTGCTCGAGCTAAAAGGTACTTTACCCGTCAGTCTAGAGTAGTTCAAAATTCAAAATACTTTTCAAGAGAACGACGAGGGTATTAAACCCAAACTGTATATTTTATCGGCACAATTTTGCTGTTTAAAATATAGAAGGAACGATTGGTTCTATTCACGCAAAAGGGTATTTTACCATTGAGGCTAATAGTAGTTTAGGATAGTTTCCGAGAAAACGGCGAGGGTTATAAATTATAAAACCAAATTTTAATGGTGCAAGTTATACTGCTTCTAATATAGAAGTTACGATCTATTTTACTTAAGTAAAAGGGTACTTAACCCTTCAGTTTAATTGTAGTGCAGATTAGTTTCCGAGAAAATTGCGAGATCACAAAAACCCAATTTTTATATTTTAATGGCTTAAGTTATGCCGATTCTAATTTAGAAGAAACGATTGATTCTTTTGGTGTAAAAGGGTATTTTAATTTTGAGGCTGATAGTAGTTCAGAACAGTTTCCGAGAAAACGGCTAGGCTATAAAGTCTGAAACTAATTTTAAGGGTGCAGATTGTGCTAGCTCTAATAGAGAAGTAACGATACATTTTGTCCAAGCATTAGAGTGTTTACTTTTCAGTCCAATAGTAGTCGGAATAGTTTCCGAGAAAACGAGGTACAAAAAACTCAAAATTTATATTTTAATGACACAAATAATGCTGCTTCTAGTATATGAGAAACGAATAATTCTGTTCATGTAAAAGGGTATTTTGCCTATTGAGTCTAATAATAGTTGAGGATAGTTTCTGAGAAAACGGAGGGGGTTACAAAGTCTGAAATTAAATTTTATTGGTGCAAATTACCCCACCTCTAATATAGAAGTAACAATGTAATTTACTCGGGTGAAAGGGTACTTTTCTCTTCACTCTGATAGTAGTTCAGAATAGTTTCCGAGAGAGCAGTGAGCTCAACTACATATTTTAGTGGCACAAATTATGCTGCTTCCAATATAGGAAAAACAATTGAATCTGTTCATGCAGAAGGTTATTCCACCGTTGAGGCTAAATAGTAGTTCAGGACAGTTTCCGAGAAAACGACGATGGTTACAAAGTCCGAAATTAAATATAGAAAGTAACAATGGAGTTTTACTTGGGTGAAAGGGAACTTTTTTTTTAGTCTAACAGTAGTTCAGATTAGTTTCCGAGAGAATGGCGAGATCATAAAAGCTCAAACATTATATTTTAATGGCTTAACTTATGCTGATTCTATTTTAGGAGAAACGATTGATTCTGTTTGTGTAAAAGGGTATTTTAATTTTGAGGCTAATAGTAGTTCAGAACTGTTTCCGAGAAAACGGCTAGGGCTATAAAGACTGAAACTAATTTTAATGGTGCAGATTGTGCTAGCTCTAATAGAGAAGTAACGATATGTTTTGCTCAGGCAATAGAGTTTTTACTTTTCAGTCCAATAGTAGTCGGAATAGTTTCCGAGAAAACGAGGTACAAAAAACTCAAAATTTATATTTGAATGGCACAAATAATACTGCTTCTAGTATATGAGAAACGAATAATTCTGTTCGTGTAAAAGGGTATTTTGCCTATTGAGTCTAATACTAATACTAATTCAGAATAGTTTCCGAGAAAACTGCCAGGCTGGGGGGGCACGCTAGAAAGTCTGAAATTAAATTTTAATGGTGCAAATTATGCTAACTCCAATATAGAAGCAACGGTGGATTATACTCGGGTGAAAGGGTACTTTCCTCTTCAGTCTAATAGTAGTTTTGAATAGTTTCCGAGAGAACAGAGGGGTACAATAGCTCAAAATTTATATTTTAATGGCACAAATTATGCTGCTTCTAATTTAGGAGAAACGATTGATTCTGTTCACTCAAAAGGTTATTTTATTTAGTAGTTCAAGATAGTTTCCGAGAAAGCAGCGAGGGTTACAGATTTTAATATTTAATTTTAATGGTGCAAATTATGCTGTGTTTAATATGGAAATAATGCATCTTGCTCATGCAAAAGGGTACTTCACTCCAGTCGAATAGTAGTTCAGAATAGTTTCCGAGAGAACAGTGAGGGTACACAAGCTCAACTACATATTTTAGTGGCACAAATTTATGCTGCTTCCAATATAGGAGAAACAATTGATCCTGTTCGTGTAATATTTCGCCTTTGAGACTACTAGTAGTTCAGGACAGTTTCCGAGAAAACGCCTAGGATTACAATGTCTGAAACTAAATTTTAGTGGTGCAAATTATGCTGTGTCGAATATAGAAGCAATGATAGATTTTGCTCAGGCAAAAACTGAAGTAGTTCAAAATAGTTTCTAATAGAACGGTGATGGTACAAATGCTCAACATTTTTATTTTAATGGCACAAATTATGCTGCTTCTAATTTAGGAGAAACGATAGATTCTGCTCATGTAAACGGTTATTTTACCTTTGAGGCTCATAATAGTTCAGGATAGTTTCAGAAAAACGGCGAGGGTTACAAATTCTGAACCTAAGTTTAATAGTGGAAATTATGCTGCTTCTAATCTAGAAGCAGCTGTGAATTTTACTCAGGTATAAGAGTACTCTTCAGTCTAAAAGTAGTTCGGAATAGTTTCCGAGATAACAACAAATGTACAAAAACTCAAAGTTTATATTCAATGGTGCAAATTATGCTGCTTCGGATAGAGGAGAAACGATCGATTTTGTTCATGCAAAAGGGTATTTTACCTTTAAGACTCGGTTAATAATAGTTCAGGATAGTTTCCGAGAAAGCGGCAATGGTTACTATGAAACTAAATTTTGATGGTGTAAATTTTACTACTTCTAATATAGAAGTAACGATGCAAAAGGGTACTTGATTCTTTAGCTTTAATAGTTGTTCAGAATAGTTTCCGAAAAAACGGTGGGCATACAAAAGCTCAAACTTTTTATTTTTTTGTACAAATCATGCTGCTTTTAGTATAACACAAACGGCAGATTCTATTCATTTAAAAGGGTATATTGCGTTTGAGACTAATAGTAGTTCAAGATGGTTTCCAAGAAAACGACGAGGGTTATAAAGTGTGAAACTAAATTTATGCTGTGAAAATTATGCTCCACTCCGAAGATACTACATTGGCGAGTTTTTGTTGCCTGGAAATTTAGAATTTTGTGAACCCTTACTGTTCCAGGCAAGGTAGGGATCTTTAACGTGCGTGAAAACACTCACACACGGGACCTCCATTTAACCTCTCATTCGAACAAGGGCGTAATTTTTGTGAAAATGCCCACCTGCCATTTTTCAAACAGTCGGCCGTGTTGGGATTTGAACCCAGGACCTTGGGATCCATAGTCTTACGCTTACTACATTATTCAACGGCGACACCTTCCCCCTAATATAGTGTGAATAAGCTAAAGGTTATGTAATTTATACTGTTTTCTCCCTAATATTGCAGTAACAATGGATTTTATGCTGGCAAAAAAGTACTTAGCTTTTCAATTTAATAGTGATTCAAAATAGTTTTTGAAAGACTGGGGAGGGTACATGGTTCAAGATGGTTTCCGAGAAAATTGCAAGGGTTACAAAGTCTGAAACTAAATTTAAGCGGTGAAAATTATGCTTCCTCTAATATAGAAGTAATAATGGATTTTATGCCGGCAAAAGGGTACTTTTCGTTCAGTCTAATAGTATTTCAAAATAGTTTCCGAAATATCGGGATGGGTACATAGTTCAAGAAGGTTTCCAAGAAAATGTTGAGTGGTACAAAGTCTGACACTAAGTTTAAACGGTGAAAATTATGCTCCCTCTAATATAGAAATAAAAATGGCTTTTATGCTGGCAAAACGGTAGTTATCACTTTGGTCTAATAGTAGTTCAAAATAGTTTCCGAAGGACTGGGAAGGGTACATAGTTCAAGATGGTTTCCGAGAAAATGGCGAGAGTTACAAAATCTTAAACTAAATTTAAGCGGTGAAAATTATGCTCCCTCTAATATAGAAGTAAATAATTGGTTTTATGCTGGCAAAAAGTATGCTTATCACTTCGGTCTAATAGTAGTTCAAAATAGTTTTTGAAAGACTGGGGAGGGTACTTAGTTTAATATGGTTTCCGAGAAAATTGCGCGAGTTACAAAGTCTGAAACTAAATTTAAGCGGTGAAAATTATGCTCCCTCTAATATAGAAGTAATAATGGATTTTATGCCGGCAAAAGGGTACTTTTCGTTCAGTCTAATAGTATTTCAAAATAGTTTCCGAAATATCGGGATGGGTACATAGTTCAAGAAGGTTTCCAAGAAAATGTTGAGTGGTACAAAGTCTGACACTAAGTTTAAACGGTGAAAATTATGCTCCCTCTAATATAGAAATAAAAATGGCTTTTATGCTGGCAAAACGGTAGTTATCACTTCGGTCTAATAGTAGTTCAAAATAGTTTCCGAAGGACTGGGAAGGGTACATAGTTCAAGATGGTTTCCGAGAAAATGGCGAGAATTACAAAATCTTAAACTAAATTTAAGCGGTGAAAATTATGCTCCCTCTAATATAGAAGTAAATAATTGGTTTTATGCTGGCAAAAAGGATGCTTATCACTTCGGTCTAATAGTAGTTCAAAATAGTTTTTGAAAGACTGGCGAGGGTACTTAGTTTAATATGGTTTCCGAGAAAATTGCGCGAGTTACAAAGTCTGAAACTAAATTTAAGCGGTGAAAATTATGCTCTCTCTAACATAGAAGTAATAATGGATTTTATGCCGGCAAAAGGGTACTTTTCGTTCAGTCTAATAGTATTTCAAAATAGTTTCCGAAATATCGGGATGGGTACATAGTTCAAGAAGGTTTCCAAGAAAATGTTGAGTGGTACAAAGTCTGACACTAAGTTTAAACGGTGAAAATTATGCTCCCTCTAATATAGAAATAAAAATGGCTTTTATGCTGGCAAAACGGTAGTTATCACTTCGGTCTAATAGTAGTTCAAAATAGTTTCCGAAGGACTGGGAAGGGTACATAGTTCAAGATGGTTTCCGAGAAAATGGCGAGAGTTACAAAATCTTAAACTAAATTTAAGCGGTGAAAATTATGCTCCCTCTAATATAGAAGTAAATAATTGGTTTTATGCTGGCAAAAAGTATGCTTATCACTTCGGTCTAATAGTAGTTCAAAATAGTTTTTGAAAGACTGGGGAGGGTACTTAGTTTAATATGGTTTCCGAGAAAATTGCGCGAGTTACAAAGTCTGAAACTAAATTTAAGCGGTGAAAATTATGCTCCCTCTAATATAGAACTAAAAATGGATTTTATGCTGGCAAAAGGGTACTTTTCTCTTCAGTCTAATAGTAGTTCAAAATAGTTTCCTAAGGACTGGGGAGGGTATGTTGTTCAAGATGGTTTCCGAGATAATTGCGAGGGTTACAAAGTCTGAAACTAAATTTAAAGCGGTGAAAATTATGCTCCCTCTAATATAGAAGTAAAAATTGATTTTATGCTGGCAAAAGTACTTTTCTCTTCAGTCTAATAGTAGTTCAAAATAGTTTCCTAAGGACTGGGGAGGGTATGTTGTTCAAGATGGTTTCCGAGAAAATTGCACGGGTTGCAAAGTCAAGATGGTTTCCGAGAAAATGCCGAGGGCTACAAAGTTTGAAACTAAATTTAAACGGTGAAAATTATGCTCCCTCTAATATAGAAGTAAAAATTGATTTTATGCTGCTAAAAAGGGTACTTTCTCTTCAGTCTAATAGTAGTTCAAAATAGTTTCCTAAGGACTGGGGAGGGTATGTTGTTCAAGATGGTTTCCGAAAAAATTGCGCGGGTTACAAAGTCTGAAACTAAATTAAAGCGGTGAAATGTATGCTCCTCTAATATAGAAGTAAAATTGATTTTATGCTGGCAAAAGGGTACTTTTCTCTTCAATCTAATAGTAGTTCAAAATTGTTTCGAGAGATTGGGAGGGTACATAGTTCAAGATGGTTTCGACAAAATCTGAAACTAAATTTAAGCGGTGAAAATTATGCTCCTCTAATATACAAGTAAAAATAGATTTTATGCTGGCAAAAGGGTATTTTCTCTTCAGTCTAATAGTATTTCAAAATAGTTTTCGAAGACTGGGATGGTTACATAGTTCAAGATGGTTTTTGAGAAAATATTTAGTGGTACAAAGTCTGAAACTAAGTTTAAGCGTTGAAAATTATGCTCCCTCTAATATAGAAGTAAAAATGGGTTTTATGCTGGCAAAAAGGGTACTTTTCTCTTCAGTCTAATAGTAGTTCAAAATAGTTTCCGAACGAGTGGGGAGGATACATAGTTCAAGATGGTTTCCAAGAAAATGGCGTGGGTTAAAAGTTTGAAGCGGTGAAAATTATGCTCCCTCTATTATAGATGTAACAATGGATTTTATGCTAGCATAGGGATACTTTTCTCTTCAGTCATAATAGTTCAAAATAGTTTCCGAAAGACTGGGGAGGGTACATAGTTCAAGATGGTGTCCGAGAAAATGGCGACAGTTACAAAATCTGAAACTAAATTTAAGCGGTGAAAATTATGCTTCTTCTAATATAGAAGTAAAAATTGATTTTATGCTGGCAAAAAGGGTACTTTCTCTTCAGTCTAATAGTAGTTCAAAATAGTTTCCTAAGGACTGGGGAGGGTATGTTGTTCAAGATGGTTTCCGAAAAAATTGCGCGGGTTACAAAGTCTGAAACTAAATTAAAGCGGTGAAATGTATGCTCCCTCTAATATAGAAGTAAAAATTGATTTTATGCTGGCAAAAGGGTACTTTTCTCTTCAATCTAATAGTAGTTCAAAATTGTTTCCGAGAGATTGGGGAGGGTACATAGTTCAAGATGGTTTTCGACAAAATCTGAAACTAAATTTAAGCGGTGAAAATTATGCTCCCTCTAATATACAAGTAAAAATAGATTTTATGCTGGCAAAAAGGGTATTTTCTCTTCAGTCTAATAGTATTTCAAAATAGTTTTCGAAAGATCGGGATGGTTACATAGTTCAAAATGGTTTTTGAGAAAATATTTAGTGGTACAAAGTCTGAAACTAAGTTTAAGCGTTGAAAATTATGCTCCCTCTAATATAGAAGTAAAAATGGGTTTTATGCTGGCAAAAAGGGTACTTTTCTCTTCAGTCTAATAGTAGTTCAAAATAGTTTCCGAACGAGTGGGGAGGATACATAGTTCAAGATGGTTTCCAAGAAAATGGCGTGGGTTAAAAGTTTGAAGCGGTGAAAATTATGCTCCCTCTATTATAGATGTAACAATGGATTTTATGCTAGCATAGGGATACTTTTCTCTTCAGTCATAATAGTTCAAAATAGTTTTCGAAAGACTGGGAGGTACATAGTTCAAGATGGTGTCCGAGAAAATGGCGACAGTTACAAAATCTGAAACTAAATTTAAGCGGTGAAAATTATGCTTCTTCTAATATAGAAGTAAAATTGATTTTATGCTGGCAAAAGGGTACTTTCTCTTCAGTCTAATAGTAGTTCAAAATAGTTTCCTAAGGACTGGGAGGGTATGTTGTTCAAGATGGTTTCGAAAAAATTGCGGTTACAAAGTCTGAAACTAAATTAAGCGGTGAAATGTATGCTCCTCTAATATAGAAGTAAAATTGATTTTATGCTGGCAAAAGGGTACTTTTCTCTTCAATCTAATAGTAGTTCAAAATTGTTTCCGAGAGATTGGGGAGGGTACATAGTTCATGATGGTTTTCGACAAAATCTGAAACTAAATTTAAGCGGTGAAAATTATGCTCCTCTAATATACAAGTAAAAATAGATTTTATGCTGGCAAAAGGGTATTTTCTCTTCAGTCTAATAGTATTTCAAAATAGTTTCGAAAGACTGGGATGGTTACATAGTTCAAAATGGTTTTGAGAAAATATTTAGTGGTACAAAGTCTGAAACTAAATTTAAGCGGTGAAAATTATGCTCCTCTAATATAGAAGTAAAAATGGGTTTTATGCTGGCAAAAGGGTACTTTTCTCTTCAGTCTAATAGTAGTTCAAAATAGTTTCGAAGATGGGGAGGATACATAGTTCAAGATGGTTTCCAAGAAAATGGCGTGGGTTAAAAGTTTGAAACTATTAAGCGGTGAAAATTATGCTCCTCTATTATAGATGTAACAATGGATTTTATGCTAGCATAGGGATACTTTTCTCTTCAGTCATAATAGTTCAAAATAGTTTCCGAAAGACTGGGGAGGGTACATAGTTCAAGATGGTGTCCGAGAAAATGGCGACAGTTACAAAATCTGAAACTAAATTTAAGCGGTGAAAATTATGCTTCTTCTAATATAGAAGTAAAAATTGATTTTATGCTGGCAAAAAGGGTACTTTCTCTTCAGTCTAATAGTAGTTCAAAATAGTTTCCGAAAGACTGGGTTCAAGGTGGTTTCCGAGAAAATGGCGAGGGGTTACAAAGTCTGAAACTAAATTTAAGCGGTGAAAATTATGCTCCTTCTAATATAGAAGTAAAAAATGGGTTTTATGCTGGCAAAAAGGTTACTTATCACTTCAGTCTAATAGTAGTTCAAAATAGTTTCTGTAAGACTGGGAAGGGTACATAGTTCAAGATGGTTTCCGAGAAAATGGCGAGAGTTACAAAGTCTGAAACTAAATTTAAGCGGTGAAAATTATGCTCCCTCTAATATAGAAATAAAAATGGATTTTATGCTAGCAAAAGGGTAGTTATCACTTTTGTCTCATAGTAGTTCAAAATAGTTTCCGAAAGACTGGGAAGGGTACATAGTTCAAGATGGTTTTTGAGAAAATGTCGAGAGTTACAAAATCTGAAAGTAAATTTAAGCGGTGAAAATTATACTCCCTCTAATATAGAAGTAACAATTGATTTTATGCCGGCATAAGGGTACTTTTCTCTTCAGTCTAATAGTAGTTCAAAATAGTTTCTGAAAGACTGGGGAGGGTAAATAGTTCAGGAGGGTTACCGAGAAAATGGCGAGAGTTACTAAATCTGAAACTAAATTTAAGCGGTGAAAATTATGCTCCCTCTAATATAGAAATAAAAATAGATTTTATGCTAGCAAAAGGGTAGTTATCACTTCAGTCTAATAGTAGTTCAAAATAGTTTCCGAAAGACTGGGGAGGGTACATAGTTCAAGATGGTTTTCGAGAAAATGGCGAGAATTACAAAATCTTAAACTAAATTTAAGCGGTGAAAATTATGCTCCCTCTAATATAGAAGTAAATAATGGGTTTTATGCTGGAAAAAGGATGCTTATCACTTCAGTCTAATAGTAGTTCAAAATAGTTTCCGAAAGACTGGGGAGGGTACTTAGTTTCAAATGGTTTCCGAGAAAATGGGGTTACAAAGTTTGAAACTAAATTTAAGCGGTGAAAATTATGCTCCCTCTAATATAGAAGTAAAAATGGATTTTATGCTGGCAAAAAGGGTAGTTATCACTTCAGTCTAATAGTAGTTCAAAATAGTTTCCGAAAGACTGAGGAGGGTACATAGTTCAATATGGTTTCCGAGAAAATGGCGAGAGTTACAAAATCTGAAACTAAATTCAAGCGGTGAAAATTATACTCTCTCTAATATTGAAGTAAAAATTGATTTTATGCTGGCAAAAGGGTACCTTTTTTTCAGTCTAATAGTAGTTCAAAATTTTTTCCGAAAAGACTGGGATGGGTACATAGTTCAAAATGGTTTCCGAGAAAATTGCGAGGGTTATAAAGTCTGAAACTAAATTTAAGCGGTGAAAATTATGCTCCTTCTAATATAGAAGTAAAAATGGATTTTATGCTGGCAAAAGTTATCACTTCAGTCTAATAGTAGTTCAAAATTGTTTCCGAAAGACTGGGGAGGGTAAATAGTTCAAGATGGTTTCGAAGAAAATGGCAAAGGTTACAAAGTCTGAAACTAAATTTAAGCGGTGAAAATTATGTTCCCTTTAATATAGAAGTAAAAATTGATTTTATGCTGGCAAAAAGGGTACTCTCTGTTCAGTCTAATAGTAATTCAAAATAGATTCCGAAGGACTGGGGATGGTATGTTGTTCAATATGGTTTCTGAGAAAATTGCGCGGGTTACAAAGTCTGAAACTAAATTTAAGCGGTGAAAAGTATGCTTCCTCTATTATAGAAGTAAAAATTGATTTTATGCTGGCAAAAGGGTACGTTTCACTTCAGTTCAATAGTAGTTCAAAATAGTTTCCGAAAGACTGGGAAGGGTACATAGTTCAAGATGGTTTCCGAGAAAATGGTGAAAGTTATAAAATCTGAAACTAAATTTAAGCGGTGAAAATTATGCTCCCTTTAATATAGAAGTAAAAATTGATTTTATGCTGGCAAAAGGGTACTTTTTCTTCAGTCATAGTAGTTCAAAATAGTTTCCCAAAGACTGGGGAGGATGCTTAGTTCAAGATGGTTTTTGATGAAATGACGAGGGTTACAAAATCTGTAACTAAATTTAAGCAGTGAAAATTATGCTCCCTCTAATATAGAAGTATCAATGGATTTTTGCTGGCAAAAAGGTACTTATTTCTTCAGTTTAATAGTAGTTTCCAAATAGTTTCCGAAAGACTGGGGAGGGTACATAGGTTAAGATGGTTTTTGAGAAAATGACGAGGGTTACAGAGTCTGAAATTAAATTTAAGCAGTAAAAATTATGCTCCCTCTAATATAGAAGTAACAATCGATTTTATGCTGGCAAAAGAGTACTTTTCTCTTCAGTCTAATAGTAGTTCTGAATAGTTTCCGAGAGAACAGCAAGGGTATACTAGCTCAACTTTATATTTTAATGGTGTAAAATATGCTGCTACCAATATAGGAGAAACAATTGATTCTCTTCATGTAGAAGGTTATTTCACCGTTGAAGCTAGTAGTAGTTCAGGACAGTTTCCGAGAAAACGGCTAAGGTCACAAAGTCTGAAGTTCAATTTTAATGATGCACATAGTGCTATCTCTAATAGAAAGTAACGATGAATTTACTAGTGTGAAAGGGAACTTTTCTCTTTTGTCTAATAGTTGTTCAAAATAGTTTCCGAAAGACCAGTGAAAGTACAAAAGCTCAAAATTTGTATTTTATAGCAGGATTTATAATTTAGTAGAAACGATTGACTCTGTTCACGTAAAGGGTATTTTACTTTTCAGGCCAATAGTAGTTCAGGATAGTTTTCACGAAAACGGCAAGAGAGTTACAAAGTCTGAAACAATCTTAATGGTGCAAATTATACTGCTTTTAATATGGAAGTACGGAGATTTTGCTCTGGCAAAAGGATACTTTACTGTTCAGTCTAACAGTGATTCAGAATAGTTTCTGAAAGAATGACGGGAATACAAAAGCTCAATTATGCTGCTTCTAATATAGGAGAAACGATTGATTCCGTTTGTCGAATACGAATATTCAAGATCTTATTCTTGATATGTTGAACTATTTTGAGGATAGACGCAACCTTCGTAATTATAAATGTTGAAGAACATCGAAAGATATTTATTTATGAAAAAAATGTACTTATTTGACTTTCAACAATTATATTTTACCAAACTACCGCAAATGTGACAGGCATGCACAACCCAACCGTCACCCGCCAGTTTAAAAAGTTATACCGCTATTGACTAAAATATACTAAATTTTAGGATGATACGCACGCTTATAATTATTTAATATTTTATTTTCTTTTATTTATTATGTTAATATTATCTTTACAGGTGGAAATGGTGTGCCTTTCCAGTGAGGGTACTACCTTGGGCGTAATAAGAGACACAATATGTACCACGCCTAAAAGAAGTCGTACAATACCTTTAACACCATCGACACCTATTACCTCTATATTTGAAATTGTTGAAAATGAATTTCAGTATACTGCCGCTGCGATTGAACTTGTTTTACAAAACTCAACCGGAGCTACCGTAAGTAGACGTTTTCATTTTAGATACAAAGTGGAAAATTTCTAAAAAGCCATCTAGACAAATTCGACAAAGAATTTTGTAGGTGATTTTCTATCGATCAACCGTGCAAATCGATTTTGAAATCGATGTGAATTGACGTGCAGGGCCAAATAGACCAAATTTCCATTTTATTTTTAGCTAATTTTAAAAACTTATTCTCATCGTCCTTCTCTTCAATTTCATCGAATTTCCATCTCGTTTTCATTTCAATTTTACATTATTTTCAACGTGGCTTTGTCACATTTTCATCAAAATTTTCAGTTCATTTCTATTTTATTTTCAACCCCATTTTCATACCATTTTAATTTTATTTTTACTTCAATTTCTTCACTTTTCAATCTCAATTTTGTCCCGTTTTCCATCCCACTTCGTCTGATTTCTATCGCAGTTTCAAACACTTTTCATCTAATTTTCAAACTCAATTTTATTCCATTTTCATTCTCTTTCTCTTATTTTTCGTCGTATTTCCATCTCGTTTTCATTTCAGTTTTGTCTCATTTTCACCCAATTTCCATTTTATTTTCATCTAATTTTCAATTTCATTTTCATTCTATTTCTCATCAATTTCATTGAATTTCCATCTTGTTTTACGCCATTTGCATCCCAGCTTTGCCTCATTTCCATCGCATTCTTATACAACTTCCATTTTATTTTTATCTAGTTTTTATACTAATTTTAGCCTCTTTTTCTTCCATTTCGTCTCATTTGCATTCTATCTTCGTCCAATTTCCAAAGTCATTTTTATCCCATTCTAATTTTATTTTTGCTTCAGTTTATTCGCATTTTTCTTCTTGTTTTCAATTCAACTTCGCCTCATGTTTATCCAGTTTTCATTTTATTTTTATCAAATTTTTAAACTCGTTCTCATCTTCTTTCTCTTCAATTTAATCTCATTTCCGTTTCATTTTAATTTCAATTTTGCCTCATTTTAACTAGCGCATTTTCTGGCAATTTCTATTTTATTTCCAACACTCTTTTCTATTCAGTTTCATCGCATTTCCATCTCGTTTTCATTTCAATTTTGTCTCATTTTGAATTCAGTTTCATCTCATCTCCATCAGATTTTCATCCAAATTTCATTTTAATTTCATCTAATCGTTAAACTCATTTTAATCTTTTTTCGCTTTCATTTCGCCGCATTTTCATCTACTTATAATTTTAATTTGGCGTCAGTTTTGTCTCATTTTCATTCAATTTCAATTTTATTTTTACCTAATCTTCAAACCCAATTTCATTCCTTTCTAATTTCTTTTTACTTTAATTTCATCGCATTTCCACTGGTTTCCATCTCAATTTTGCATCATTTTCAATCCAGCTTCATATCATTTCTATCGCAATTTCATCCAATTTCCACTTCATTTTCATCAAATTTTGTCCTATTCTCATAATCTTTTCTCTTTCATTTCTTCACATTTCCATCTCATTATCATCTCATTTTTACCTCGTCAGTCTAGTTTCGTCTCATTTTCATTCAACTTAGATTTTATATTCATCTAATTTTCAAACCCATTTCCGTGCCCTTCTAATTTTATTTTTGCTTCAACATTGTGTTCGTTTCAATTTTGCCTCATTTTCATTTGTCTGATTTCTATTGCATTTTCATCAAATTTCCATTAAATTTTTCTAATTTTCAAACCCGTTTTCAACACATTCTCGCCTTAATTTCATTCTAATTTCCATCGCATTTTCATTCAATTTCCACTTCATTTTCATCTAATTTTCAGCTCATTCTCATATTTTTACTTCGATTCCAAAGCATTTCCACCTAATTTTCATTCCAATTTTGCCTCATTTTCGACAGAGCTTTGTTTCTTTTTCATACAATTTCTATTTTATTTTCATCTAATTTTTAAATCCATTTTCATCCCTTTTCGCTTCCATTTCTCGTTGCATTTCCATCTCGTTATTTCAATTTTGCCTCATTATCAACTCAGCTTCGTCTCATTTTCATCCAATTTCCAATTTATTTTCATTTAATTTCCAAGCCCATTTTCGTGCCATTCTAATTTTACTTTTGCTTCAATTTTATCGCATTTCCATCTTATTTTTCTTTCACTATTGTCTTATTTTCATTCTAGCATCGCCTGATTCCTATCGCATTTTCATTACATTTCCAATAGATTTTTGTCTAATTTTTAAACTTATTTTCAACACATTTTCATCTTAATTTCTTTCTAATTTCCATCTCATTTTTATCCAATTTGCACTTCATTTTCATCGAATCTTCAAACTCACTTTCAGTTTATTCTCATTATATTTTCACTTCAATTTTAAAGCGTTTCCATCTCTTTTTCGTTTCAATTTAAGCCAATCTCAACCCAGCTTTGTCTCATTTTCATCCTTTTATCTTCCAGTCGCATTTCCATCTCGTTATCATTTCCATTTTGCCTCATTTTCAATCCAGCATCTTCTCTTTTTCATCCAATTTCCATTTTATTTTCATCTAATTTCTAAATTAATTTTCTTCCCATTCCAATTTTATTTTTACTTCAATTTTATCGCATTTCTATCTGGTTTTATTTCAAATTTGCCTCATTTTCATTCCTGCGTCGTATCATTTCTTAGTATTTTCATCCAATTTCCACTTTATTTTCATTTAATTTTCAAAGCCATTTTCCGCCTATACTAACTTTACTTTCACTTTAATTTCATCGCATTTTCATCTCGTTTTCATTTCAGTATTGCCACAATTTCAATGTAGTTTCAACTCATTTCTATCGCATTTATTTCATCACATTCTCATCTTATTTTCAATTTGATTTCATAGCATTTCCATTATAATTGTGCTTTTCTTTCAATTTTAGTTTCAAACTCATTTTCATCCATGTTCATCTTTCTTTCTCTTCTATTTCCTCTTTTCCATCTCATTATCATTTCAATTTCGCTCGATTTTCATTCCAGATTCGTCTCATTTTCATCCAATTTCCATTTTAATTTCATTTAATTTTCAAACCCATTTTTATCACATTCTAATTTTATTTTTATTTCAATTTCATCGCAATTCCTTCTCAATTTTGTCTCTTTCAACCCAGCTTTGTCTCATTACTATCGCATTTTCATACAATTTTCATTTCATTTCTTATGTAATTTTCAAACCTATTTGAATTCTATTCTCTCTTCAATATCATCGCATTTCAATTTCAATTTTGCCTCCTTTTCAACACAACCTTCATCCAATTTCCATTTCATTTTTATCTAATTTTCAAATCTATTTTCAGCTCTTTTAATTTTATTTTCACTTCAATTTTATCGCATTTCCATATCGCTCTCGTTTTAATTTTGCCTCGATTTCTGCTCAGCGTCGTCTCATTACGATTTTCATTCAATTTTCACTTCTATCTAATTTTCAAACCAATTTCGTCCTCTTCTTCTGCTATTTCGTCTCATGTTCATCTAATTTTCATTTTATTTCTAACTAATTTTCAAATTCATTTTCATCCTCTCGTTTGGATTTTAAATTGCGCCTCATTTTTTACGATCCAGCTTTGTCTCGTTTTCATCCCATTCTAATTTTATCTACATTTCAATTTCATCCATTTCTATCTTATTTTCATTTCATTTGTGTCGTATTTCTAATCCAGCCGCATCTCATTTCCTTCGGATTTTAATTCCAATTTCTATTTTAGTTTCATCTAATTTTCAAACTCATTTTCATCCCATTTTTCATGTTTTTCCCCTCCATTTTGTATTCATTTCAATTTCGTCCGATTTTCATGCCAGCTTCGTCTCATTTTCATCATTTCCATTTTAATTTTATTTAATTTTCAAATCCATTTTTATCACATTCTCATTTTATTTTCACTTCAGTTTTATCCCATTCTCATCTCGAGTTTGTTTCAATTTTGCCGCATTTTCAACCCAGCTTCATCTCGTTTCCATGGCATTTTAATCCAATTTCCACTTTATTTCCATCAAATTTTCAAACTCATTTCCATCTCATTCTAATCTTCAATTTCATCGCATTTGCAACTCATTATCCGTTTAGTTTGCTTCATTTTTAATCCAGCTTTGTCTGATTTCTATTGCATTTTCATCCAATTTTCATTTCATTTTTACCTAATTCTCAAACGCATTTTCGTTCGATTTTCATTTTAATTTCACCGCAATTTTTATTTAATTTTCGTCTAATTTTCAAGCCCGTTTTCATCTCATTTCGTGCACATTCTCATCTATTTTGCTTTAATTTCCATCGCATTTTCATATACTTTCGTCAATTTTCAACTCATTACCTTCGTTCTTTCTCCATTTCATTTATTTCATCAATTTCCATATCGTTTTCATTCCAATGTTGCCTCATTTTTCAACCCATTTGCTTCATTTCATTTCTCATTTCGCATTTTCATCTTCAATTTCCATTTCTTTTATCTAATTTTCAAATCATTTGTTCCATTCTAATTTTATTTTCACTTCAATTTCTTCTCATTTCTATCTCAATTTTGCCATTTTCAACCAGCTTCAGTCTTTTCTATGCATTTTATTCAATTTCCATTTATTTCATCTAATTTTCAAACCCATTTCCATCTCATTCTAATTTATTTCATCGATTTGCTCATTCGTTTATTTGCTCATTTTCCATTTGTCTGATTTCTATTGCATTTTCATCAATTTTCATTCATTTTCTAATTCAAACCATATTTTCATTTACAAATTTTCATTTAATTTTCGTCTAATTTTCAACCCATTTTCATCTATTTTGCCATTCTCATATTTTGCTTTAATTTCCATCGCATTTTTCATTGTACTTTCGTCTAATTTTCAAACTCATACTCATCTTCTTTCTCTTCAATTTCATCGAATTTCCATATCGTTTTCATTCCAATGTTGCCTCATTTTCAACCCAGCTTTTTCTCATTTCTATCGCATTTTCATCTAATTTCCATTTCTTTTAGTCTAATTTTCGTACTCATCTTCGTTCCATTCTAATTTTATTTTCACTTCAATTTCGTCTCATTTCTATCTCAATTTTGCCTAATTTTCAATCCAGCTTTGTCTTATTTCTATCGCATTTTCTTTCAATTTCCATTTAATTCTTATCTAATTTCCAAACCCATTTTCATTACATTATCATCGTCTTTCTCATCTATTTGGTCGGTTTCCATGTCGTGTTTATTTCAATTTTGCTTCATTTTCAACCTATTTTCATACAATTTTCATTTAATTTTCGTCTAATTTTCAAACCCATTTTCATCTATTTTGTTTTAGTTTTCATCGCATTTTCCACTGTACTTTCGTCTAATTTTCAAACTCATACTCATCTTCTCTTCAATTTCATCGAATTTTCATATCGTTTTCATTCCAATATTGCCTCATTTTCAACCCAGCCTTGTCTGATTTCTATCGCATATTTATTTAATTTTTATTTCATTTAGTCTAATTTTCAAACTCATCTTCGTCCCATTTAAATTTTATTTCACTTCAATTTCGTTTCATTTCTATCTCAATTTTGCCTAATTTTCAATCCAACTTTGTTTTATTTCTATCGCATTTTTGTTCAATTTCCATTTAATTTTTGCCTAATTTTTAATCCCATTTTCGTTACGTTATCATCTTTTTTCTCATATATTTGGTCGCGTTTCCATGTGGTTTTTATTTCAATTTTGCCTCAATTTCAAACTATTTTCATACAGTTTTCATTTATTTTTTGTCTAATTTTCAAGCCCATCTTCATCTCATTTTCTGCACATTTTCATCTATTTTCGTTTTAATTTCCATCGCATTTTCATCGAATTTCCATTGTACTTTTGTCTAATTTTCAAACTCATACTCATCTGGTTTCTCTTCAATTTCATCGAATTTCCATATCGTTTTCATTTCAATGTTGCCTCATTTTCAACCCAGCTTTGTCTTATTTCTATCGCATTTTCAGTACAATTTCTATTTAATTCTTATCTAATTTTGAAACCCATTTTCATTACGTTATCATCTTCTCTCTCATCTATATGGTCGTGTTTCCATGTCGTTTTTATTTCAATTTTGCCTCATTTTTACCCTATTTTCATACAATTTTTATTTAATTTTTGTCTAATTCTCTAGCCCATTTTCATCTCATTTCGTGCACACTCTCATCTATTTCGCTTTAATTTCCATCGCATTTTCCATTGTACTTTTGTCTAATTTTCAAACTCATACTCATCTTCTTTCTCTTCAATTTTGTCGAATTTCCATATCGTTTTCATTCCAATGTTGCCTCATTTTCAACCCAGCTTTGTCTTATTTCTATCGCATTTTCAGTAAATTTCTATTTAATTCTTATCTAATTTTAAACCCATTTCATTCGTTATCATCTATTCTCATCATATGGTCGGTCCATGTCTTTATTTCAATTTTGCCTCATTTTCATCCTATTTTCATACAATTTTTATTTCATTTTTGTCTAATTCTCTAGCCCATTTTCATCTCATTTCGTGCACACTCTCATCTATTTCGCTTTAATTTCCATCGCATTTTCCATTGTACTTTTGTCTAATTTTCAAACTTATACTCATCTTCTTTCTCTTCAATTTTATCGAATTTCCATATTGTTTTCATTCCAATGTTGCCTTATTTTCAACTCAGATTGTCTCATTTCTATCACATTTTTATCCAATTTCCATTTCATTTAGTCTAATTTTCAATTGCCTCATTTTCAACCTATTTTCATACAATTTTCATTTAATTTTTGTCTAATTTTCAAGCTCATTTTCATCTCATTTCCTCCTGCACATTCTCATCTAGTTTCGCTTTAATTTCCATCGCATTTTCATCGAATTTCCA
Organism: Platerodrilus igneus; assembly: GCA_036346225.1. NCBI lineage: Eukaryota > Metazoa > Arthropoda > Insecta > Coleoptera > Lycidae > Platerodrilus > Platerodrilus igneus. The sequence goes on along the minus strand of JARFIW010001336.1, from coordinate 9,231,196 downwards.
TTGTAGTTTCGTCTAATTTTCAAACTCATACTCATCTTCTTTCTCTTCAATCTCATCGAATTTCCGTATCGTTTTCATTCCGATGTTGCCTCAATTTCAACCCAGGTTTGTCTCATTTCTATCGCATTTTTATCCAATTTCTATTTCATTTAGTCTAATTTTCAAACTCATCTTTGTCTCATTCTAATTTTATTTTCACTTCAATTTTGTCTCATTTCTATCGCAATTTTGCCTAATTTTTAATCTGTCCTATTTCTATCGCACTTTCATTCAATTTCCATTTAATTCTTATCTAAATTTCAAACCCATTTTCATTACGTTATCATCGTCTTTCTCATCTATTTGATCGGTTTCCATGTCGTTTTTATTTCAATTTTGCCTCATTATCAACCTAATCTTCATACAATTTTTTATTTTCGTCTAATTTTCAAGCCCATTGTCATCTCATTTCGTGCACTTTCTCATCTATTTTCGCTTTAATTTCCATCGCAGTTTCATCGAATTTCCATTGTGCTTTCGTTTAATTTTCAAACTCATACTCATCTTCTTTTTCTTCAATTTCATCGAATTTCCGTATCGTTTTCATTCCAATGTTGCCTCAATTTCAACCCATCTTTGTCTTATTTCTATCGCATTTTCATCCAATTTCCATTTCATTTAGTCTAATTTTCAATTGCCTCATTTTCAACCTATTTTCATACAATTATCATTTAATTTTCGTCTAATTTTAAAGCCCATTTTCATCTCGTTTCCTGCACAGTTTCATCTATTTTTGCTTTAATTTCCATCGCATTTTCATCGAATTTCCATTGTACTTTCGTCGAATTTTCAAACTCATACTCATCTTCTTTTTCTTCACTTTCATCGAATTTCCGTATCGTTTTCATTCCAATGTTGCTTCATTTTCAACCTAGCTTTGTCTCATTTCTATCACATTTTCATCCAATTTCCACTTCGTTTAGTCTAATTTTAATTGCCTCATTTTCAACCTATTTTCATACAATTTTCATTTAATTTTCGTCTAATTTTCAAGCCCATTTTCATCTCGTTTCCTGCGCATTCTCATCTATTTTCGCTTTAATTTCCATCGCAGTTTCATCGAATTTCCATTGTACTTTCGTCTAATTTTCAAACTCATCTTCTTTTTCTTCAATTTCATCGAATTTCCATATCGTTTTCATTCCGATGTTGCCTCAATTTTAACCCAGCATTGTCTCATTTCTATTTCATTTTTGTCTAATTTTCAGTCTCAATTTCATGTCATCTTGAACTCACTCCCATTCTATTTTTGCTATAATTTTCACTTTATTTTCATTTCAATTTCATCTAATTTTCAAATTTATTCTTTTCGCATTCTAATTTTAGTTTTACTTCAATTTAATCGCATTTCCATTTCATTTTGTCTCGTTTTATCTAGCTTTTATCGATCAGATGTGTAAATCGGTATTGGAACAGACGTGAATTGACGTGTAGGGCCAAATAGACTAAACTGAGGAACTGCTAAAACAGCAAAGCTTTTACACAATGCCAAGATGGAACAAATTAAAATTAAGATTAGTATTCTACAATTTTAAAATCGCATACTCAAAAGTTACTGTAATGTACCCTTGAAAATTCTACAATAAAAGAGTGTTTGTCCCTTTGCAAATTCTACAATAAAAAGGCGTTGTCGTTTAAGGAAAATGTCGGTGGTGCCGTAGTACCTTCTACGCGAGTCGTCTTATACACCACTTATTTGAAAGTGCAAATAAAAATTTAAGGGCGAGCGTTTTCCGCGAAAAGTTACTGTTAACAAATTTATCTGATACTTTACGAAAGTACTCGCTCAGAAAGACGACACGATTTCAATACCGTCAATGTTGTAAAATTGTTTATTTTAATTATACCTTTAATTTTACAGATTATTTTAAATCAACATCTAAATAAAACACTTGGCGAGATAGGCGTATCCTTCGATGAAAAGATTCGCAACACAATTATAATAAATTTGCTACGTGTCCAAAAGAAAATGACTTTACAGGTTAACGATCCTCCAGATGACGATCTTCTATTAGGCGCATCAGCAAGCCCTACGACTGGAGAAACGCCAAGTACTTCCAACGACCCGCCTTTAAGTATCGAGTATAATTGTTCGCGTAACGCCATCAACAACAAACCACCGCAAGAACCATGCACTTACGTTGGTCTCGTTAACCAGGCTATGACTTGCTACTTAAATAGCTTATTACAAGCGTTGTATATGACACCTGAATTTCGAAACGCTCTTTACAGTTGGGAGTTTGATGGCGTCAAAGAGGAGAAATCGATTCCATATCAGTTACAGCGCCTTTTCCTTAACTTACAGGTAACCAACCAATCACCGGCAACCGTGTTAGTAATAGTGATATTTTAGACGTCATCGAGGTCTGCAGTTGAAACAACCGAGTTGACGCGTAGCTTTGGATGGGATTTAAGCGAAGCGTGGCAACAGCATGATATCCAAGAGTTGTGCCGCGTTATGTTTGATGCGCTTGAACAAAAATTTAAAGATACCCAGCAAGCGAATTTTATTAACGATTTGTACGAAGGGAGAATGTTAGATTATGTCAAATGTTTGGAATGCGGCACTGAAAAATCGCGCGAAGATACATTTTTAGACATTCCACTTCCGGTTCGACCTTTTGGAAGTCCAACTGCGTATACCAGTGTTGAGGAAGCTCTACGTTCGTTTGTGCAACCTGAAACGCTCGATGGAAATAATCAATATCTTTGTGAAAAATGTAACAAAAAGTGTAACGCACATAAAGGCTTTAAGTTTATTAAATTTCCATATTTATTAACGTTACATCTTAAACGATTTGATTTTGACTACTCTACAATGCATAGGATTAAGCTTAACGATAAGTGAGTATTTAGATTTTAATAAATGCCGAACAGTGTAATACGTTCAATTACAGAGTTGTTTTCCCCGAGGTACTCAATTTAAATTCCTTTATATCGAAAGATAACAATTCGGCTGAAAATGATACCGGGGATGATAACGACACTGCTGCAAAAGGTGACGATTCTAGTACCACTGATTCAGGCTCTGCTTTGGACGATGAAAGCTGTCAGTTTAATGATGTTACGTCTAGTGCGGTTGCCCACAACGATAATTGTCAGGAGGACGATGAAGGTATGTAGTAGTTATTGTTTTAACTTTTGCCAGGTTTTTTTCCTTCTGACTTTGCACACGTACTGGTTTATTTTTAAGAGCATCTAAGGCAGAGAAACCTTAATCTAGTTTGAACGTTATCACAGAAAAATGCATGAGAGCGGTCATGGGTTGTTATTTACAATATGAAGGGAAGCGTCTAAGACAGAGCAGAAATTAGTTATTTACTATACGAAGGGAAATGGCCTTGCATTGTTAAATAAAACCTTAATCTAGTTTGAACGTTGCCACAGACAAATGCGTGAGAGCGGTCATGGGTTTGTTATTTATAATATGAACGGAAGTGTCTAAGACAGAGCAGAATCGAGTTATTGACTATACGAAGGGAAATAGCCTTGCATTGTTAAATATGTACTTAAAGTAAGACTGTCATAATTAACTTGTCGAGCCGAGAATTTCACTGCTAGGTGGCGAAAAGAAATTTCTAATTAAACTGATATTTTATTGCGGCTGTGTCTGGTAAGAAATGTAGCCTTGTGATTGTCCAAACAGGAATGCATTACAAAGTGATTTATCCCAAACGGTAATTTGTTTTTAGGAGCCTTGAAAAATCCTGCTGATGCTAAAAGGTACTTTACTCCTAAAGCTAAAGCAGCCCAGGAAGGTTTCCGAGAGAGCGGCGACGGTGCACAATCTGAAACTATTTTAATGATACAAATTATGTTGCTGCTTGAGTCGTGAAGAATCTTGCTAGTACTAAAGGGTACTTTACCCTTTAGGCAAAATCAGTTCGGAAATATTTCCGAGACAATATCGAGGCTACACAATCTGAAACTATTTTAACAGTACAACTTACGTTGCTCGCAATATAGGAGTCACGAAAAATTCTGCTAATGCTAAAGGGTACATTACTCCTGAGGCTAAAGCAGTTGGGTGAAGTTTCCGAGAGAACGGTGAGGGTATTCAATTTAAAACTGTTTTAATGGTGCATGCATTGAGTTGTTTGTCCAGTTAGGCGAACAATTTCGCCTTATTTCACCATGGGATAGCTCTCTGTTGGCCCTTTAGGTTTGTATTGCTTATTCTGGAATTTTTATTACCATTGCTGAAAATCATGAGAGTCTAATCGTCTATTGATATTTGCGTTCTTTACGACGCACAATTATTACGTACAACTTTTGCTTTTTTCCTTTAATGTCTCTGCTTGAGCATGGTGGCCCCAGGTTGATGCTACCACATGATCCCGAATGATCCTAATTGCTCCACGATGGTTCTGAATGCTCCCGGATGGTCATGAATGCTCCTGGATGGTCATGAATGCTCTCGGATGGGCAGGAATGCTGATCATGAATGCTTCCCGATGCTCCCAAGTTGTCGGAAATGGTCGCAAACGTTCCAGTATGACTGTCCTAACCTGACTATCCTAATCCAAATATCCTAACCTAACTAGGTTATTTTCTAGGGTTTTCGGCAACTTTCTAGGTTTTCTGGCAATTTTCTAGGCTTTTCCGGTCATTTTCTAGGTTTTTCGGCAATTTTCTATGCTTTTCCGCCAAATTTCTAGGTTTTCTTGATAAGGCTTTCCCAGGCAATTTTCTAGGCTTCCCTGTCATTTTTCTAGGCTCTCACGGCAATTTTCTATGCTTTCCCAACAACTTTCTATGCTTTCCCGGTGATTTTCTAGGCTTTTCCGGCAATTTTCTAGGCTTTCCCGACGATTTTCTAGGGTTTCCGGCAATTTTCTAGGCTTTTACGGCAATTCCCTAGGCTTTCCCACAATTTTCTAGGGCTTGCCGGCAATTGTCTGGCTTTTACGGCGCTCTTCCGGCAATTTTCTAGGCTTATATGACAATTTTCTAGGCTTTTTAGCGGCAATTTTCATGATTTTACGGCAATCTTCTAGGAATTTGCGGCAAAATTCTAGGTTTTATGACAATTTTCTAGGCTTTCCGGCTATTTTCTAGACTTAACATAATAATCTAGGCTTTTGCGACGATTTTCAGGCAATTTTCTAGATTTTCCTGGCAATTTTATAGGCTTCCTGGTTATTTTCTATGCTTTTACGGCAATTTTCTAGGCTTTTCCGGCAATTTTCTAGGGTTCTATGGCAATTTTCTTGGTGTCTACGGCAATTTTCTATACTTTTACGGCAATTTTCTATGCTTTTCCGGTCATTTTCTAGACTTTTCGGGAATGTTCTAGGCTTTGCAACAATTTTCTAGGCTTTGCAACAATTTTATAGGCTTTTGCGGAAATTTTGTAGGCTTCTGCGGCAATTTTCTAGGCGTTTACGGCAATTTTCTATGTTTGCGGCAATTACCTAGGCGTTCCCGGCAATTTTATAAACTTTTGCGGCAATTTTGTAGGCTTGTGCGGAAATTTTCTAGGCGTGTGCGGCAATTTTCTAGGCGCCTACGGCGATTTTATAGGCTTCTATGGCAAATTACTTGATGCCTACGGCAATTTTCTAGACTTAAGGCGTTTTTCTAGGCCCCTGCGACAATTTTCTTGGCTTTTGCGGCAATTTTTAGGCTTCCGGCCATTTGTAGACTTTTTCGGGAATGTTCAAGGCTTCGCAACAATTTTCTAGGCTTTTGCAGCAATTTTCTATGCTTGCGGCAATTTTATAGGCGTTTGCGGTAATTTTCTAGGCTTCTGCGGCAATTTTCTAGGCGTTTACGTCAATTTTCGAGGCTTGCGGCAATTACCTAGGCGTGTCCAACAATTTTCTAAACTTTTGCGCCAGTTTTCTAGGCTTTTCCGCCAATTTTCTAGGCTTTTACGGCAATTTTCGAGGCTTTTCCGGAGATTTTCTAGGCTTTGCCAAAGGTTTTCTTGGATTTTTCGGAAATTTTGCTAGGCTTTTCCGGACTATTTCTAGGCCTTTCCGGAGAATTTCTAAGCATCCATATCGGGAATGCCTTCATTCATAACGGCAATTTTTAAATCTGCGTATACGTTTGCTTTGTGCACTTGTTTCTCTAATAATCCCGACTTTATCTACCGCCACTTGAATTACTCAACCTTTAACCGGCTTGGTGATGGTTGCGTGTCAATCGAATAACTTACGATAAAGATCCTCCTCTTTATTATGATTTGTCGTTTAGGTTACAGTAACTCCAGGGGATTATCCAATTTTTCCTTATTCACACTGATATTACGTCCAAAACTATCTTATTTTGAGTTCGTCATTCTGTTTAGGCCCATGGTCGTCCAGTTTTCATACTTTTGAAAGCGGAGTGGTGGTAAATTTACAAATCAATTTTTATTGGGGTAATTTACTATGGTTATGGTTTGTTTAAATTCGTGTGTTTTCGAATACGCTTTCCTAGGCTGGTTATTTACCGGAAATCTGAATTTATTCTAATTATGAAGAGTGTAAAGTCCCGATCTTTATTACTGGTTTCCCGTTGATTGCCATATTTTAATTTAATATTAAAATGAAATAGCCACGTTATTAATGTGAACTATCGAAGCTTCTATAAAATTATATATACATTTTGTGCTAATGTTTGCTTAATTAACGCACTACTGTTACATAATGTAACATCAAGTACAATATGATGTCTGTATAATTCTAGGATGCGCATGCAACTGTCGTTCGTTACATTGTGTAATGAAGTATAAAACTTGTATCGATTTTAACTCATGTTTTGAAATAAACGATGCATGCGTTTTGCAACAAATTTAATTAGAAATAAACGACCTTTCAAAATTGAATTAAATTTCTAACGTGTTTCAGGTATAGATGTGAGTTTATGCAACCACCAGCAAGAAAATGATAAAAATCACAAACAGGAACCGAAAGGTCCTTACATATACGAACTATTTAGTATTATGATACATTCTGGTAGCGCTTCAGGCGGCCACTATTACGCCTACATCAAAGATTTCCAGAAGAAGCAATGGTTCTGTTTTAACGACCAAACTGTTAACAGGATTACAGAGGACGATATTCATAAAACATACGGTGGTGGTCCACTTCGCATTTACTACTCAGGCTCGTACAGCTCAAGCACCAACGCCTACATGCTGATGTACAGACAGATCGATAAAGAACGTAACTCTTCGCACATGAATGTAGACGAATTTCCTGTACATATTAAAAGATTATTAAATGAAATGCGACAGAAAGAGGAAGACGACCGCATTTCTAAAGAACACGAAAGTGATACATCTAAAAAAACTGTATATTGTTGGCATCCGGTGCAAAACCAGCTCCTAGAAAAGAAAATAGTCGTGTCAGCTGATACTACGTTGAAGGATGCTACGAGCGTGGCGTATCACCAGTTTCAGTTGGACGGGGTTGTTGATCTAGAAGACTGTCGTTTAGTTGCCTATAATAAGGTGCAAGACAGTGTTGGTTGTAGTTTCGATGAAGGTGATGTAACCTTCTGTGATATTTCTAGTATGGTTAGTGACAATGTAGATTGGCAACTTCAAATTAAGCGACCGGGTGAGTATATTTTTGTTAAATTTATTTATATATTTTTTAACAGTTCATCAGTTTTCAATTGTTGTGCCTTTTTTAAAAAGGCTCCTTTTTATTTTATAGTTTAGTTTCAGGTGATTTTACCCTGAATGGGGGAAATTCGCCACTATTATTATGTTTAATATAAGCATTACATGGAAACCACACAAGATTTGGTTCTCACTAAGTTCGGACATTGATTTGTGCTTTGGGAAACCGCCAACATATCGTTTCCCATGCGTTAAGTGCAGCTGCGCCTAACAATTTGAGTGAGAATGTTAAACTATCTTGGAGGGTGACGATGGCTTGTGGGAGCTGATGCGTTGAAACTAACTGCCTTGCAAAATGAAAAAAAAACACTCATTACGCTCTCGTCGGAGCGGTCGCAGAGAGCGACACAAGTCGATCAGGATCTCGTTTCTTCGACAAGGCGAGAACACGTATTATCGAAGTCGATGTCCTGTAATTGAATTGGTTGTAAGGCGCGAATTTTAACGAGGGAGTAAGAAACAGCATTGAAACGAGGAATTTTACATCGACCACACCTTAGTGTCAGGATTCAACTAGAGTGGTTTTAGTCATACTGCATTTTTCGATGCAGTACTTAATCATTTCCCCCCACTCGTCTATGGTATCCTTTTAGGGCGCTACTAATATTAGATCTATGTGACGAAAATTTAATACCCCGACCGCGGCTCTCTGAAAACTTGACAAAAATGTAAGTGAAAGCGTATTATAACCTTGACAGAAATGTGCATGCCTTGCTCACAAAATTTATTATGTAAGGGTTAATGGGCGTTTAACATGTAGTAAGTGACGCTCGGACAGGTGTTGAAATAATTTTCTTCTGGGGTGAAACGTACCAACGGCGCCCAAAGCGGAACAGGTTTTCTATGACGAAATATTGTTTATTATTTAAAATTGTCAACAATTGATTTCTTTCTTTTTGTTTGATTTTTTACTTATATAATACCATTTGTTACAAAACCTCTATAGGTTTTGATACTTTAGAATCTACTGCTGACGACTTCTGGTGGTGTATTATTTATTTATTTGGAAATGAACAGGGTTAAACCCTAAGTACAAATTTCTACTAAAAATAGAGTATAGAGAAAAGAAATAAAAATAATATTGGGTGTGCTGTGCATGTGCGTGCGTGCGTGCATGTGTGTATGTGTGTGTGCGTGCACGTGCATGTACCATATGTTTGTAAAAGTATTCGTCTTAATTTTCTTTGGGAATTAAACCACTTATATTTTTTAAAATCAACTTTATTTACGTTTCGATCCATGACCTAGGATCGTTGTCAAAAGTATTCGTGTTTATAAAATTATATTTATATAAATTTTCTTAAATTGTTTAAAAGTTGGTGAAAACAATGTTTTATAATATCGAAGGAGAGTCTACCTCATTGTTTAAAATTTTATATAATGAGAACGCTATCGCTGTACGACGGTTTGATAATTTTGTTATGCGTAATAGCTGTCGTGCAGCATGATAATCGATGTTTGATAAAACCTATGAAACTTTTTTAAATATAACTACTTTATAAACTTGTTTTGGACTTTCTAATATCTGCAACTGATATAAAGTAGCAGGATCCCACACAGTAACCGTAAATTCCAGTTATATACTAGGTTCCTATTTTTTGTGTAATATTTTAAAATAGGAAATGTTAATGTTGCTGTAGTTGGGCTTGTTTTAAGTTATAATTAATATTGAACCTTTAATAAACTTGTTAATTTTGGCGAATAATTTAGTGTAATTTTACGTTTATCTAAACAGAAAATTTAAAAATTTATACTCAATAATGTTTTCAGATTTCGTATTTCAAAGGTAACCTATAAATAATTTATTTTCAACTTGATTTTTTTGAAACTGCTGTATTTTATCTATCAGAAAATTTAAAAATTTATACTCAATAATGTTTTCAGATTTCGTATTTCAGAGGTAACCTATAAATAATTTATTTTCAACTTGAGTAGTGATTTTTTTGAAACTGCTGTATTTTATCTTTTTTTTTGTATAAATGACTGGAACTTATCTTTAATTTGCCATTCGGAATCAAAAATCTTTTTACATTAATTTTTGTGGCTTATACCTTGGGTGAAACCTAGTAATTAGCACCCAGTATGAGCAGGTTTTTTATGATGTTGCATCGTTTATTAATTGAAAATGTTAACCGTTCATCTTTATCTGTATTTATAAACAAAATTAATAACTATTTTTACCGATTACGTGCGACCGTATGTGTACGAGGTGCATTAGTTTCTGGGTTTTTCTGATCAATGGAAAATGGAAAGTGAAAAAGTTTGAGAGAAATTACAAAAGTGATTTATGCAAAGTATCGTCGCTCACTCGCTACACATTTTTGCCAATTCTGACTAATGAATACTGCGATGATAGAACGACCCGAAACCATTCATCCGACCAATTTTGTAATTCTTTGAAATTGGCAAAGTGTAACTCAGCCGTGCCATACGTCATCGGCTGGTACAAATGATAATCGGAAGCGACCAGATCTGGCGAAAACAGCAGGTACGGTGGCAGATCCCATTCGGAATCTTAATGATGGAAGTGTGAATGCATCGAGCATTGCCTTACCGCCATATCATTTGCCCATATCCCATCCTGGCCATTTCGAGCAGTGCATGGTTCAAATTGATCAGTTGTCGGTAACGATGCTCACTGACAGTTTTTTCCGGTTTCAACGGCTCAAACTACACTATTCCTTTCTAGTCTCTCACCAGATGCACAGCGTTATCTTCTTGCCGATGCGATTTGGCCGTGCTGTCGATCATAATGCTATGCCATGTAAAAACCACGATTTTTATTTGGAATACTCAAAATATATCCACTCTCATTGCCAGTAACAATTCGATCAAGTATACTATTTTTTCTATGCCACAGAAGTGGTATCTTTGATTTTTCATTTGTCTTTCCATCAACAACTGATGTGGCACATTTTCCTTCCTGAATCTTTACGAGGCATGTAAACGGCCAGGTCTGACGAATACAGCGGGCGCAGTAGCAGATCCCATTCGGAGTCTTGGTGATGTCCTGGATAATGGAAGTGTGAATGCCTCGAGCGTTGTGCTGTAGTATCACTCGTTCATGTCTCGTGTCCCATTCTGGCTGTTTTTCGAGCAATGCTAGTTCAAATTGATCAGTGTTGTCGGTAACGTTTCCCACCGACAGTTTTGTTCGGTTTCTGCAGCTCATAGTGTACGATTCTAGACGTACAAAACGCAGGACATTTTCTTTCCAAAGCGATTTGGACATGCCGCCGATGTTGACGCTTCGCCAGGTGAAAACCACTTTGAAATATTCAAAATATATCCACTTTTCTTCGCCAGTAACAATTGGTTTGTTACAAAGCTTCCGTAGATTTCGATACTTTCAAATATACTGCGGGCAACTTCTAGTGGTGTACTTGTGCTAGGTTTCCTAAGATATTGTGTAATATCGGAAAAACAATCGAAAACTTATAATTATGAATCACAATTACTCTGCTGAAATGAACAAGCTAGAGTTATTTGATAAAGGCTAGTTGCGGTTCTACCTATACCAATTCTAGGAAACATCGGACTGCCGTAAGGCAGCCAAAGCCGTTTCCATAGTATTTTGAAACAAAGTTTCATTTTTCTTCCCCTTTTGTAGGGTTAAAGGTTTATAATTATGATTCTGAGAAGTTTCAGAATGCATTTTTTCGTTGGTTTTCCAACTACTCTGCTGAAATGAACAAGTTAAGGCGAGTTACGGTTCTGCCTATACCGATAGTAGGAAACATCGAAAATGTTAATTTTCTCGTACCTGGATACGTTTTGCAAAGTAATAATTAATATTTAACCTTTAATAAAGTTAATGATTTGAAATTGGGGTTTTGGGGAATAATTTAATGTAGTTTAACATTTATCTAAACAGAAGATATAAAAATTTATATTCAACAACGTTTTCAGATTTTGTATTTTACAGGTAACCTATAAATAATTTATTTTCATAACTAGACCTGAATAGTGATTTATTCTGAAACACCACTGTGATAATTTTAGCATTTGTTTTATATAAATTACTGGGACTTATTAATTTACAGTGCCGAATAAAAAATCTTTTTTGTCGCTTATATAAATTTCGTTGGGTAAAACGTAATTTGTGCTCAACGTGAGCAGATTTTCTATGACGTTGCATGGTTTATTAATTAAAAATGTCCGCAGTTGGTTTCTTTCTTTATGTGTATTAATATAAAATATATAGTAATTGCGTACAACCTTATACGAGGTGCGCAACTAGCTTTCTTCGGTTTCCTGATCAATGCAAAACGTGAAACTTCATGAGAAATGCAAAAAGTATCGTCTCTCGTTAGCTACACATTTTTACCATCTCTAACAATACATGAATACTGCGACGACTTTGGACTTTGCACCTTTTCGAAATTGGCAAAGTGTAGCCCGGCCAATCCATACGCCATCGACCTGTATGATTGATATTCGGAAGCGGCCAGGAGTGGCAATACGGCGGGTTCGGTAACAGATCCGTGCTCTGTAGGATAGAAGTGTGTTGGCTCTGAGCATTGTCGTGCTGCAATATCACTTGTTTGTGTCTCGTGTCCCATTCTGGTCGTTTTTCGAGCAATGCATGGTTCATATTGATCAGTTGTCGGTAGCGATGCCCGCTGACAGTTTTGACCGGTTTCAGCTGCTCATAGTACAGTATTCCTTTCTAGTCTCACCAAACGCACAGCATTGTCTTCTTTCCGAAGCGATTTGGTCTCTAGATGTTTCACCAGGTGAAAACTATGATATTTTTGTGTTTGTGATACCTGAAATATATTCGTTTCTTATCGCCAGTAACAATTTGATGCAGTAAACTATTTTTTTCATGCCACAGCAGTAATATTCGGAAGGGGCTCTTTGATTTTCTAATCTGTCTTTCAGTCAACTGATGCCTCACGAATTTTCCTTCCTTTTTAATTTTTTTTGTGGCATGTAAGCGTTTGGAAATGCCTCAGCGTCATGTTTAATGCCTCTGCAAGTTGATCTTATATTTGAATATCATCTGCATCCAATCACGCTTGCAGATCAGCAATTTGAAGAAGTAAACTATTTTTTCATGCCACAGAAACAATGTTTGGAAGTTGCTCTTTGATTTTCTAATCTGTCTTTTAGCCGACGGATGTCTCACCCATTTTCCTTTCTTTTTAATTTTTTTCGTGTCATGTAGGTGTTTGGAAATAGCTCGGCGTCATGTTTAATACCTCCGCAAGTTGATCTTGTATTTATATAGCATTTGCATCCAATCATGCCTGCAGATTGGCATCATCAATTGTTTTTAGTCTTCCGGAGTATGTCTCGTCCTCAAGAGTCGAAATCACCACTTCAGAATCGTTTAAACCAATCTTCACCGTTACTTTTCGATAGTGCATATTTGCCATATGCCTTTTCAAGCAAACAACATGCTTCAGCTATATTTTTTCTAGCTAAAACAGAAAACAAAACTTTCTGAAAATGCTGTTTACTAGGCACAAAACTCATCTTCTTTGTTAGATAAAATATTTTTGCGTTGCGATGATTTGGACTTGTATTTGTACAAACAATTTAATGTAGTTTAATATTTATTTAAACATAGAGCCTTTAAAGATTTATACTCTTAACGTTTTCAGACCAAGTATTTCAAAGGTAACCTATAAATAATTTATTTTTATAACTAGAATAGTGATTTATTTTGAAACACCACTGTATTTATTTTAACTTTTTTTTTATTTAAATTACTGGGACTTACCTTTAATTTGCCGTGCCGAATAAGAAAATTGATTTACTTTATATTTTTGTTGCTTATATAATTTCCTGAGGGAAACGTAATAATTGGCGAACAACATGAGCAGTGTATCGTTTATTAATTAAAAATTTCAACAATTGTTTTTTTTGTTTATCTGTATTAATAAAAAAATGAATAACAATTTTTTCTGGTTGCTGCAACCATTATATTACATGTGCAACTAAGTTTCTGGGGCTTTTTATTAATGGAAAAGGAACAATTTCTAGAGAAATGCAAAAAAAATGGTATATTCAAAATATCGTTTCTCGTTAGCTACACATTTTTACTATCTCTCTGACAATAAATTAATACCGTGATGTCGTTGGATTGAAACCATTTATCTTACAAAGAACGATAAACCTTTTCCGCCTCGAAATGACCATTCTTCTCGTGTTTCTGTTGGATCAACTGCAAAATATCCATATAGGGAATACAAACTTTAAATCATGGACATCTTTGAGTACCCCTACGAAACAAAATCCCTCTTTATATTTCTAGATCAAAATGTCCCGTCATCATATCAATAATTTCTTTATCAGTTAACGGGTGTTTAATATTTCGCTTCTTACTGTGCGTAAAAATAGTCTGTACGAGAGCCACTTTCATAAACACAGTATTTTACCTTACAAAATGTCTCTCTTTCTTGATCACCACTCCGATGAGCTACAACTAGTGATTTAAATATTTCATGATATGCAAATTCTTTAATCTCTGCCCAATCCTGTGCAGATCACCTTAAACAACCGACTTCTAAATATATCCTCTTCCCTTGATGAACTCCAGCTTCATCGAACATGCCCACTAATTTTTTGGGTGTAATATCCCATTAGGTTGGTATCCCCCACGTCCTTCCAAGCGGAAATATAACTCCTGTTATTATCAAGAACCACAGATTCTACACATTCCGACATACTAGTACTTTTTCTCTCTTTTTCTGCATTTTCAAACTATTTTCTTTTTCCCACTAAGCAGAGGAAAGTTTTAAAAAATTTTGGTTTAAGTTTACATTTAAATTTCTGAACGCATCATCCAAGCAATGCCCTAATACACTAGTTAAATTACTGTTAACTTCTTTCATAAATTTCTTAAGATTGCAGGATTCGTTTTCACTACCTTCCTCACCGTCACTAATTTTTTCTATTTTTTTTAACATTACAAGTACAAACTAATAAATAAATAATAAATAAATTAATAATAAATAAATAATAAATAAATAATTAATAAATAAATAATAAATAAATAATAAATAAATAATAAATAAATAATAAATAAATAATAAATAAATAATAAATAAATAAATAATAAATAAATAATAAATAATAAATAAATAATAAATAAATAATAAATAAATAATAAATAAATAATAAATAAATAATAAATAAATAAATAATAAATAAATAATAAATAAATAATAAATAAATAATAAATAAATAATAAATAAATAATAAACAATAAATAATAAACAAATAGATAGTAAACGATAAATAATAAATAAATACTAAATAATAAATAAATACTAAATAATAAATAAATAATAAATAAATAATAAATAAATAATAAATAAATAAAAAATAATAAATAAATGAATAATATATAAATAATAAATAAGTAAATAAAAAATAAATAATAAATAAATAATAAACAAATAAATAATAAACCATAAATAATAAATAAATACTAAATAATAAATAAATATAAATAAAATGAAAAAACCCTTACCACAAAAAATATTTAAAATACCAGATACGTATTCATAATTCATACTTACATGTGGTAAGGGTTTTTTCATTTTATTCAAATTGTGCCACAGTGTTCCTATAGATTAATAAATAAATAAATAAATAATGAATAAATAATAAGTAAATAATAAATAAATAATAAATAAATAATAAATAAATAATTAATAAATAAATAATAAATAAATAATAAATAAATAATAAATAAATAATAAATAAATAATAAATAAATAATAAATAAATAATAAATAAATAATAAATAAATAATAAATAAATAATAAATAAATAATAAATAAATAATAAATAAATAATAAATAAATAATAAATAAATAATAAATAAATAATAAATAAATAATAAATAAATAATAAATAAATAATAAATAAATAATAAATAAATAATAAATAAATCCTAAATAAATCAAATAAATAAATAATAAATAAATAATAAATATTAATAATATTTATAAGGTCAAATAGAGCTTATTAACGAATATATTATGTTATCAACATCCCTACTCAATTGTTTTGCGACTTGGGTACCAATTGAACTAGGCCAAAGATGGAACGTCAGTGAGACTATTTTTAATACTTTTTTGCAATACAGGGGTGGACTGACCAATAAGACGAGATGTAACACTCAAAAGTTTTATTACAAAAATTATTACTGCATTTTTCGTTGTATTTTAGCACGGTATACGCTCAGGTGGTAAGTTTTGTTTGGGGCAGGTGGCCCTTTTGTGATTTGAGTTTGCCTGTGTTTGTATGTTTCGTTATCTTTCGAACAGTGTATTGCCACATGTTCTAGGTCTTGACATCTTATGCACCTTGGTACTAAACCGTGATTGCTCGAAAGTCTTTGTAGATATATCCTTTGCTAATTAATTTGTGTCTTAATTCGGGGCTTACTTTTGCCACATGATGTTGTATGGGTTTTACCTTAGGTCCTGTTTTGAATTGCCAGTACAATCACGTTCAGCGGTCGCCGAACACCAATATAAAACAGGCTACACCATTATTGACAAAATGATACTAATTGCCAAAATTCAATTTTTCTACAATAGAAAAATTAGAGAATCCGTAGAAATCATTAAAAATTCTAACAATCTAAACAAAGACGATGGCTACTACCTTTCCTCCATTTGGAAAACAAGCCGATGTTCACAAAAGCCGAACCGTGACGTTCACTGATCTGCTACGACACTCCTCTCTATTCATGATCACTCATGCATTAAGTTCTCGCTCTATATAAACTACCACTTTCGCTACTTTCACCACTGCAACAAAACACCTTTTTGCTTAAATAGGCTAGTGAGTCTGCTAGTTCAGATGTAACTTTCCATACACTTTACACTTTGACTTGTCTACTTAATATTATCATTCTTATCTTTATTATTTATTTTCTTTACTTGTCCTGACGAAACCCCTTACAAAAGTGGGCAAAACGTCGACCTTAGTTTATAAAATGGCACGGTCCCAACTGGAACCATAAATATTTATATTGATTCTGACCGTGAAAGTCTCCGACAATGTCTTGTTTAAAGTTTTGCGATTTCTTAATTTGTCTGCTTATGTTTGATCGTCTGTTTTTATGATTAGGACATAGCCAGTTGCTCTTATGTTAGGTATTTTTATTTGGTCTGATTTTGGGTTTATTGTATTCATAAATTGGTTTTGTATTGTCTTAGCATCATCACCTTTTTTAGAGATTATGAATACCGCCACGGTTTGATTTTGCTTTCTCATACTTTCCACTTTGGCGATTGATGTGATGTTTGCATGCGTTAGTGGTTCTTTTGTTTTGTTTTCTGAATTTTCTATTTTTAATTGATCGTTTTGTCGTTGTACTTCGTCTCTTTCCTCTTGTAGTTGGGCCATTAGGAATGCTAGTTCAGTTACTTTCTCTTTTAACATCTTTTTCCTGTCCTTGGGCACTTTGTTGGGTCTAAAGTTTTATCTAGGTAATTTGTTATGTCTAAATATTGGTTTTGTACAGTTTGTATGGTTGTTTTAGGGTTATCCGTCGCTACGTCATCTGGACTGACCCCTACTCTTGTACGTTTGGTTTGTCTAATCGGTGATTGTTACATGCCAACCGGCATGTATCACGTTAGATTTAATTTGTAAATAAATTGCCGCGTATTTTTAAATGAATACGCCAACTTCCGTCGTACCTGACAGTCGCGTCTGCACGAAAGTGATGCGGAGTGCGAGCGTGGTGTAGAAGGACGCCATTAAGGTACGAGCCCTTGACGAAGCAACAACTATCTTGGTGTGGTGTCTTTTCCTTTAGGTATGTAGGTTCCTTTTACCTTTATCTTTTATTGTGCCTGGTACCTTAATTCCTGTCATTCCCCTACGAGTGTAGAAGTTACAGGAAGGACGGATGGTAATTTGATTCAACATGGCTTGATTGGACCCAGCCTGCAATTCACCGTTGTGCACTGAAATTAAGTTCCGAGATGCAACCACGTAAGTAATTTGTTGTGATTTAAATTGTGCTTGCAAATTGACTTAAAAGCGGTTGCATCACCCTAAAAACGTGGTCGGTATCAGTTACAATATGGCGGATAAACTTGCCGCGTAATGTGTTAAATTATGACAATGACGTGTAGTTATCGCGAGTATAACAATTGCGACACGTTGGACGCCATTGTTATACTATCGGGCATACTCGTGATAACTACACGTTGTCATAATTTAACGCATAATTATGCGTCAAATTTATCCGCCATATTGTAACTGATACCGACCACGTTTTTAGGGTGATGCAACCGCTTTTTAAGTCAATTTGCAAGCACAATTTAAATCAAAACAAATTACTTACGTGGTGGCATCTCGGAACTTAATCTCAGGGCACAACGGCCTCCAATCACGCCATGTTGAATCAAATTAACATCCGTCCTTCTGTACTCCTAGGGGAATGACAGGAATTAAGGTACCAAACACAATAAAAGATAACGGTAGAAGGAACCTACATACCTAAAAAAAAAAGACACACCATACCAAGATAGTTGTTGCTTCGTTGAGGGCTCGTAACTTAATGGCGTCCTTTTACACCACGCGCGCACTCCGCATCACTTTTGCGCAGACGCGACTGTCAGGGACGACGGAAGTTGGCGTATTCATTTAAAAATACGCGGTAATTTATTTTCAAAATAAATCTAACGTGATACATGCCGATTGGCATGTAACATGTTTCAGATGTATTGTCTGTAATTTTCAATTTTTGGTTTTGGCCGACAAGATTTACTTCCATACTTTCAGAAGCAGATGTTGATGCCTTACTACTCCGCGGTTTCGTAGGAGACTTCGGGGGTCAGCATCGCTGTGAAAACCCCTCTTTAAACCCCCTCTTTAGGTTTTTATAATGCCACTATACACTTCACTTATGAGCCTTTTCTCGCTTTAACTTGCACAATTACTTACTAAAGTGTTCGCACAGTTTTTGTTGGTGGAATCCAAAGGCCCTCATCCTTTGAGCGTCTACCTTTTGCCGCTGGGGGTTTTTAAACCAATTAGTAATCAAGTTTCGTCTTCTGCAAACAGTCTCTCGGTAGTTACCAGCCACGCGGCTTCATAGCATAGTTGTATTCGTGTAACTACTATGCCCAAATCCCAACATGATACGCTGAAAAAATGTTAGGCTTGTGACTACTATGCTCAGGGTCCCAGGTTCAAATCCCGACATGGTCCACTTGAAAAATGTTAGGCGAACCTTTTTCACAAAAATACGTCCTCGTTTGGATGAGAGGTAAAATGGAGGTCCCGTGTGAGTGTTGTCACGCACGTTAAAGATCCCTACCTTGCTCGGAACAGCAAGGGTTTGGCAAAATTTCCAGGTAAAAAAAACTCGATTTTAATAACTATGAGTGGTTTAATTCCCCAAAAAATTAAGAATTTATTGCATTACATGCACTGACTTGTGACTTCATCTTTTAAGTATGGTAGCTCAAAGTAGTCTGAAATGATTGCGCTCGTTCCCATCGTTGCACGTTCTTACCATTCGAAGCAATGACGCACATTGCTTCAAACCGTGAGAACAAATGCCACAAAATACAATAAATTATCAGTTATTCCCCGAGCAATGCTGGGAACTCGAAACCACATCTAAGTACTTTGAACGTCACATGTTCTCATCAGCTTGAAGCAATGATACATATCACTTTGAACATGTCTCTGTCACAAAATACAAAAATTATTCCCCGAACAAGGAACTCAAAACCACATTTGCCGCATGACCTACTTAATTCTACAAGTCCTCTAGGCCTATTAAAATAAATTCGTTGTGTACTGGCGTAACAGCATTTACTCTTAACTAATTTAACAATGTGTTTTGTTGTATTTAATACGTAAGAACATTGTTAAACGATTCTTAAAATGTTCAACTGTTTTGAGCGGGTTTATTCTTACATTACCTTTTTTTTTTAATCGCATTGTTTTCGTAAGATGTACATTAGACAAATTTTTTGCAGGAACTGAATTTCAAATCTACAGACTAGGAGGTGTTAACATGAAAGTATACATTATAAACCTGGATGCCGAAGAAGTCGAAGGGCCCTTTAGCTACCACGTCAATGCAGGCGAAACCGTTCGCAACATAAAAACAAGCATTGCTAAAACGCTGAATAAGGACTGGACTTCGATAAAGGTAGCGTGTTGCAATCTAGATAATGCCTAACGTTCCATTGTTTTAGATCGTTCAAGAAACGTACAATAACGATCTACAGTACTTGGACGAAGACGATACCTTACTAAATTTTGATTCTAATTTTCATGGTTATAAGTTATACGTCTCAGATGCGATTGATGACGATCCAAATAAACCATTTTGTATGTCGAAACTCAACAGAGTTATCGACTGTTTTATGCACGTAATCACCGTTGAATTGTATTTACCAGATACATGCCCTAGTACGTTATCGTCTCTTATATGATCATGCTTTCAATTATTATTGTAGGTACTTTGGATAGTCTATCAATACCAACGCTCGATATGAATCAAAATACCGATAAGAACGACATGGCTTCAGGTGATCGTTTAAGGATTTCGCCACAGCCTATCAACCGTGTTGTTTCAGAAGGTTTCGGTGATCAGAGTAATAGCGAAGACAGTAGTTTGAGCGAAAGCGATAGGACGCTTGTAGGAGACGTACCAGGTAAGTGCTTGCCGAATGAATTCTTTCTATGCTTGAGATTTTTCGCGTTTTTTCATGTTTGTAATGTTTAGTGTAGTTGATTTGTATTTTGTAATAGGTTTGTGTTCTTAGAGAGCCCGAGAATCATTTTGAATAATAATAAAATAAACTTTTAAAAACGCTTAACGCTTGTTTATATCGACTAGAACCGTTTCCGTGCTACCCACTTCTGTAGGGGCGTTTAGAGGTACAAATAATTTTTTCTGCTATAATTTGGCTCCAAAGGGCTGACTTCCTTCTCCAAATTGTGTTCTCTGAAACAATTGAAACAATTTACTGAGAAAATCTAATTTGATAACGTTGTACGACGTTTGTTTTATACTGTTTCAATTATTTTTCGACTTTTTATATATTCTAAGGTCACCGCTAAAGTCCCGGCGTAATTGATAAGAGCCACTACGGCAGTGGGCAACATACTAAACACGTACCTAATATTGCGCAACAATATATTACGTCAGAATTGCGTCTCAAATTGTTATCACATACCAAAAATATTATCGTGATAACAGAGGCGCCTAAAGGAAATACATAAAATGTACTCACGTAAAATGTGGAGCTCTTTACGACCTTGCGGTTATCCTTTCCATTGATCTCGTTGTTGGGCGTGGGTAGGGCTTTGCCCTCGTTGATACCAGATTTTCTGTCTTCCCTCTTCTTGTTTGTAGCGGTACGACAGGAATAAGGTGAGGAATGATAATAGGTACGGTAGAGGAAACCTACATTACCTGAAAGAGAAGACAAAGGCACACCACAGATAACCACACTGTTCGACGTCTCGTTCACTAGTCCCCTCGTGTTGGAAAAACGCGCACTCTTCCGCACCCCACGTCTGCGCATTCCCTTGCGCCGGCGCAACTGTCTGAAGTGACGGAAATACACATACGTCTATTTTTTTAAAAAATTGGCGCGAATTCAGTAATATTTAAAACTTAAACCAAAAATGTTTACACAGCCGAAGTGAATTGACTATATCAAAACAGTGGGAAACCCTTTGGAGTATGGCGATTTCAAATTTATTTTGCGCCCAATCTGTGCCACCATCTTGAACGACATTCAGTTTTTTGAACGTATTAACTTTCACAATTCGTAGACATTTACAAAAATCACGTGTCAGCAATTGAATGATTTCCCGTTTGTTTTTGTGCTCAATCAGTGCCACCGTCTCTTGAACGAATATGACATCTAAGTGCATTGTAAATTATTAGAACGTGTTAACTTTTACAATTCTTAGACGTTTACTAAAATCATGTGGCAGCAATTAAACGAATTGGCGGTTTTTCTTGTGAAGTTTATTTTGCGCCCAATGTGTGCCACTGTCTCTTGAACGACATCTAGTGCATTGTAAAATTAATTGACAATTGTCATGTTTACTAAAATTATGTAGCAGCAACTAAACGATTTGGCGTTTGTTCGATGATTGTGAAATTACAAGAACCTAACATATTTCATGCATTCTATTTTGTTTACATGTTGCTCGAGCCGTCGGATTTTTTTTGTTTGACGTGCTATAGTCTGATTTAGTTTTCTTGGATGCAGTTAGCCTTGGTGCACGTTGCAAAGTTAGTCTTAGATCGGATCATGCGTCAACACATATTTTCAGGTAGATTGTGGTTTTCTAATGTAGTACACTTTGATTCAGTTTGTTCCAATGCACACTACAGTGTTACGAGTTAACTCGTCTGCCGGATTTTTGGCTGAACTTTTATTCTCTGAAACAATGTTCGAATTAGTTTGTTCCAATACAAACTTCAAACACCGTTATGAGTTATCTCTTCTTCCGACTTTCTGATGCAGTATTTGAGTCAGTTAGTTCCAATACACTCTACTGACAGTGTTCAGTTATCTCTTCCTATTTTCGGCTGAACTTTTATTTCTCTGACGTACTGAATCGAGTTAGTTTGTTCCAAAGCAATTCGTCTGCCGGATTTTCAGCTACAGTTTCATTTCTCTGATGCAGTGTTTCAAGTTTTTGTTCCAATGCACTCTACAAACAGGGTTACGAGTTATCTCTTCTGATTTTCGACTAAATTTTTATTTCCTTGATGCAGTGTTTCAAGTCAGTTTGTTCCACTGCAAACTACAAACAGCGTTACAAGTTATCTCTTCTTCTGACTTTGGACTGAATTTTCCTTGATGCAGTGTTTCGAGTCAAATCTTCTGATTTTTGGCTGAACTTTTATTCCTCTGATGCACTTTACAAACAGCATTACAAGTTCCCTTCTTTCGACTTCCGGCTAAATTGTTTCTGATGCTGTATTTTGAGTAAGTTTGTTTTAATGCACACTACAAACAGCGTTGAGTTATCACTTCTTCTGTTTTTCAGCTGAACTTTTATTTCTTTGATGCACTTTACAAACAGAATTACAAGTTATTTCTTCTTCCGACTCCCTGCTGAATTTTCCCTGATGCAGTGTTTCGAGTCAGTTTGTTCCAAAGTACTCTATAAACAGGGTTGAGTTATGCCTTCTTCTGATTTTTGACTGAATTTTTTCTCTGATGCAGTTTTTCTAGTCAGTGTGTGTTACGAGTTATTTCTTCTGTTTTTCGACTGACTCTTTATTTCTCTGATTGAGTCAATTTTTTCCAAAGCGCTTTATAAACAGCATTGAGTTATTTCTTCTTTTGTTTTTCAGCTGAATTTTTATTTCTCTGCTTTCTCAGCTTGTTCCAATGCATTGTACAAACAGCGTTATGCGTTAATTCTTTTGCTAGATTTTTGGTCAAATTTTTATTTCTCTGATGCAGTGTTTCAATCAGCTTGTTTCTATGCACTCTACAAACAGCATACGAGTTATCTCTACTGTTGGATTTTCGGCTGGACTTTTATTTGTCTCTGCAGTTTCTCAAATCAATTTGTTACAATGTACTCTACAAACAGCGTTAAGAGTTATTTCTTCCGATTTATGGTTGAATGTATTTCTCTGAAGCAGTGTTTTGAGTCATTTTGTTCCAATGCACTCTATAAAATAGCATTACAAGTGAGGATTGTGGAACTTATTTTATGAGGTACAACGTTTTAACTGTCTTGCATCTGCATATTACAATGTTTACTGTATGTTAAGAAAAAAGATGCCCTTTATAAACGACACGTTTTCTTTCTTAAGCGATTTGGTCTCTTGATGCTTCATCAAGTGAAAACTATGATATTTTTGTGTTTATGATACCTGAAATATATTCGTTTCTCATCGCCAGTAACAATTTGATGCAGTAAACTATTTTTTCATGCCACAGAAGCAATGTTCGGAAGTGGCTCTTTGATTTTCCAATCCGTCTTTCAGTCGACCGATGCCTCACCTATTTTCCTTCCTTTTTAATTTTTTCCGTGGCATGAGGGCATTTGGAAATACCTCAGCGGCATGTTTAATGTTAATCTTGTATTTGAATATCATCTGCATCCAATCACGCCTGCAGATTGGCATCGTCAATTGTTTTTGGTCTTCCGAAGTATTTCTCGCCCTCAACAGTCGAAATCACCACTTCAGAATCGTTTAAACCAATCTTCACTGGTAGTTTTTGATAGTGTATATTTGTCATATGCCTCTTCATGCAAACAACATGCTTCAGCTGCATATTTTCAAGTTAAAGCAGAAAACAAAACTTTCTGAAAATGCTGTTTATTAGGCACAAAACTCGACATCTTCTTTATTAGATAAAATATTTTTGCATTGCGATGATTTGGACTTTTAGTTTTATGAACAATTTAATGTAATTTAATATTTATTTAAACAGAAACTTTAAAGATTTATACTCTTTAACGTTTTCAGACCTTGTATTTCACAGGTAACCTGTAAATAATTTATTTTTATAACTAGATCTGAATAGTGATTTATTTTGAAACACCACTGTATTTATCATCCAAACTTACGAAGTAAGTTAGGTTAATAGGATCGCTACGTCGCCGTCGTCGCCGCCATCGTCCGTTGCACGTTTTTTTCGTTTTACAAACATTTGATATATGGATCTTGTTCAGTTTTTTACGCTGATTAAGAATATGCTATCCATTTTTCGATATCTCATTTAGTTTTTGAGTTATTCGACTTTAAAGTCGAAATTTTGACTATAATAAACTTCACTCCAGCAAAAAATAAATAAAGTTTTAGGTTAATATCGACCTCTTGAGCATATTTTCTCATAGCTCCATACCTCCTGAACATATTTTCTCAAAGCACCAATGCTCTAAGTCGAAAGGTTTTCGAGTTATTCGACATCTTGTTTTTAATGTATATGTAATATTTATATTTTTGATAACAACTTATCTGTAAGTTTGGTTAGAAAATCTGCAAATGAGAACTTAGATTTTTTAACATTTTTTTAATATAAATTACTGTGACTTTCCTTAATTTACAGTGTCAAAAAAAGAATATTTTTTGTCGCTTATATAAATTTCGTTGGGTTAAACGTAATTCATGCCCAACATGAGCAGATTTTCTATGATGTTGCATGGTTTATTAATTAAAAATGTCCACAGTTGGTTTCTTTCTTTATCTGTATTATTAAAAAATATATAGCAATTGCATACAACCTTATACGAGGTGCGCAACTAGCTTTCTTGGTTTTTCTGATCAATGGAAAGCGTGAAATTTTATGGGAAATGGAAAAAGTGGTTTATTCAAAGCATCGTCTCTCGTTAACTACACATTTTTACCATCTCTCTAACAATACATGAATACCAAGACGACTTTGGATTTTGCAGTGTATTCTAATGCACTCTACAAACAGCGTTAAGAGTTATCTCTTCTTCCAATTTTAGGTTGAACTTTTATTTCTCCAATGCAGTGTTTCGAGTCAGCTTGTTCCAATACACTACAAACGGCGTTACGAGTTATTTCTTTCGAATTTCAGCTGAACTTTTATTTCCCTGATGCAGTGTATCGAGTTAGTTTGTTCCAATGCACTCTATAAACAGCATTACGAGATATCTCTTTTTCTAATTTTTGCTGAATTTTTATTTCTTTATGGAGTGTTTCGAGTTAGTTTATTCCAATGCAAATTAGAAACAATCGTTACGAGTTGATTCTTCTGACGGTTTTTCGGCTAAATTTTTATTTTCCTGATGCAGTGTTTCGAATCAGTTTGTTCCAATGCAAACTATAAACAGCATTTCAAGTGATCTCTTTAGCTGATGTTCAACAAATTTTTATTTATCTGATGCAGTTTCGAGTCAGTTTCTTTCAATGCAGTCCATAAATTGCATTATGAGTTATTTCTTCTTGTGCTTTTCGGTTTCATTTTTATTTTTCTAGTGCAGTGTTTCGAATCGGTCTAAACAGCGTTATGAGTTATCACTTTTTCTAATTTTTGGTTGAACTTTTATTTCTCTGATGCGCTCTACAAACAACATTACAAGTTCTCTTCATGCGACTTCTTGCTGAATTTTTCATGATGCAGTGTTTCGAGTCAGTTTGTTCCAATACAATTAACAAATGGCGTTAAAAGACATCACTTCTTTTAATATTCGGCTGAACTTTTATTTCTCCAGTGCAGTGTTTCGAGTCAATTTGTTCCAATGCACTCTACAAACGATATTATGAGTTCTCTTTCGATTTTCAGTTGAATTTTTATTTCTCTGATGCAGTGTTTCGAGTCAGTTTGTTCCAATTCACTCTACAAACGACGTTATGAGTTCTCTTCCAATTTTCGACTGAATTTTTATTTCTCTGATGCAGTGTTTCGAGTCAGTTTGTTCCAATGCATTCTACAAACAGTCTACGAGTTACCACTTCTTCTGGTTTTCGTCACAATTTTAATTTTCGCACTGCAGTGTTTCGAGTCAGCTTGTTCCAGTGCACACTACAAACAGCCAGCTGTTATCTCTTCCGATTTTCGGCTGAATTTTATTTCTCTGATGCAGTGTTTCGAGTTAATTTGTTCCTATGCACTCTACAAACAGTCTACGAGTTACCACTTCTTCTGGTTTTCGTCACAATTTTAATTTTCTCACTGCAGTGTTTCGAGTCAGCTTGTTCCAGCTAGCTGTTATCTCTTCCGGTTTTCAACTGAATTTTATTTATCTGATGCAGTGTTTCGAGTTAATTTGTTCCTATGCACTCTACAAACAATCCACGAGTTATCACTTCTTCTGGTTTTCTTCAGTATTTTAATTTCTTCGATGCAGTGTTTCGATTCAGCTTGTTCCAGTGCACGCTACAAACAGCTACCTGTTATCTCTTTCGATTTTCGGCTGAATTTTATTTCTCTGATGCAGTGTTTCGAGTCAGTTTGATCCAATGCACTCTGCAAACAGTCTACGAGTTACCACTTCTTATGGTTTTCATCAGAATTTTAATTTTTTCGATGCAGTGTTTCGAGTCGGTTTATTCACATGCACTCTACAAACAGCTAGCTGTTATCTCTTTCGACTTTCGGCTGAATTTTATTTTTCTGATGCAGTGTTTCGAGTCAGTTTGATCTAATGCACTCTACAAACAGTCAACGAGTTACCACTTCTTCGGGTTTTCTTCAGAATTTTAATTTTTTCGATGCAGTGTTTCGAGTCAGTTTATTCCCATGCACTCTACAAACAGCTAGCTGTTATCTCTTCCGATTTTTGGCTGAATTTTATTTCTCTGATGCAGTGTTTCGAGTCAGTTTGCTCCAATACCCTCTACAAACAGTGTACGAGTTACCACTTCTTCTGGTTTTCATCACAGTTTTAATTTTCTCACTGCAGTGTTTCAAGTCAGCTTGTTCCAGTGCGCACTACAAACAGCCAGCTGTTATCTCTTCCGGATTTCGACTGAATTTTATTAACTGTTGCAGTGTTTCGAGTCAGTTTGCTCCAATGCACTCTACAAACAGTCTACGAGTTACCACTTCTTCTGGTTTTCGTCACAATTTTAATTTTCTCACTGCAGTGTTTCGAGTCAGCTTGTTCCAGTGCACACTACAAACAGCCAGCTGTTATCTCTTCTGTTTTTCAACTGAATTTTATTTATCTGATGCAGTGTTTCGAGTTAATTTGTTCCTATGCACTCTACAAACAGTCTACGAGTTACCACTTCTTCTGGTTTTCGTCACAATTTTAATTTTCTCACTGCAGTGTTTCGAGTCAGCTTGTTCCAGTGCACACTACAAACAGCCGATGTTATCTCTTCTGGTTTTCGACTGAATTTTATTTATCTGATGCAGTGTTTCGAGTTAATTTGTTCCTATGCACTCTACAAACAGTCTACGAGTTACCACTTCTTCTGGTTTTCGTCACAATTTTAATTTTCTCACTGCAGTGTTTCGAGTCAGCTTGTTCCAGTGCACACTACAAACAGCCAGCTGTTATCTCTTCTGTTTTTCAACTGAATTTTATTTATCTGATGCAGTGTTTCGAGTTAATTTGTTCCTATGCACTCTACAAACAGTCTCGAGTTACCACTTCTTCTGGTTTTCGTCACAATTTTAATTTTCTCACTGCAGTGTTTGAGTCAGCTTGTTCCAGTGCACACTACAAACAGCCAGCTGTTATCTCTTCTGTTTTTCAACTGAATTTTATTTATCTGATGCAGTGTTTCGAGTTAATTTGTTCCTATGCACTCTACAAACAGTCTACGAGTTACCACTTCTTCTGGTTTTCGTCACAGTTTTAATTTTCTCACTGCAGTGTTTCGAGTCAGCTTGTTCCAGTGCACACTACAAACAGCCGACGTTATCTCTTCTGGTTTTCGACTGAATTTTATTTATCTGATGCAATGTTTCGAGTTAATTTGTTCCTATGCACTCTACAAACAGTCTACGAGTTACCACTTCTTCTGGTTTTCGTCACAATTTTAATTTTCTCACTGCAGTGTTTCGAGTCAGCTTGTTCCAGTGCACACTACAAACAGCCGATGTTATCTCTTCTGGTTTTCGACTGAATTTTATTTATCTGATGCAGTGTTTCGAGTTAATTTGTTCCTATGCACTCTACAAACAGTCTACGAGTTACCACTTCTTCTGGTTTTCGTCACAATTTTAATTTTCTCACTGCAGTGTTTTGAGTCAGCTTGTTCCAGTGCACACTACAAACAGCCAGCTGTTATCTCTTCTGTTTTTCAACTGAATTTTATTTATCTGATGCAGTGTTTCGAGTTAATTTGTTCCTATGCACTCTACAAACAGTCTACGAGTTACCACTTCTTCTGGTTTTCGTCACAGTTTTAATTTTCTCACTGCAGTGTTTCGAGTCAGCTTGTTCCAGTGCACACTACAAACAGCCGACGTTATCTCTTCTGGTTTTCGACTGAATTTTATTTATCTGATGCAGTGTTTCGAGATAATTTGTTCCTATGCACTCTACAAACAGTCTACGAGTTACCACTTCTTCTGGTTTTCGTCACAATTTTAATTTTCTCACTGCAGTGTTTCGAGTCAGCTTGTTCCAGTGCACACTACAAACAGCCAGCTGTTATCTCTTCCGATTTTCGGCTGAATTTTATTTCTTTGATGCAGTGTTTCGAGTCAGTTTGTTCCAATGCATTCTACAAACAGTCTACGAGTTACCACTTCTTCTGGTTTTCGTCAGAATTTTAATTTGTTCGATGCAGTGTTTCGATCCAGTTTGTTCCAATGCACTCTACAAACGGCATTATGAGTTATTTCTTCCGATTTTTGGCTGAATATTTATTTCTGCGATGCTGTGTTTCGAGTCTGTTGTTTCCAATGCACTCTACAAACGGCATTATGAGTTATTTTTTACGATTTTTGGGCTGAATTTTTATTTCTCTGATGCAGTGTTTCAAGTCAGTTTATTCTGATTACGAGTTATTTCTGCTGTCGGATTTTCAACTGAATTTTTATTCTCCTATGCAGTCTGTTTCGAATGGATCTGCTCCAATGTAAATGGCAAAGATCCCGCTGTCTCGCCAAGTATTTTCTTGAATTTGACCTCATTTTTAAAACCCAACACTGCTTATTTTATACAAAGACGAATGTGGCGTTACATGTTTGGAAATATAATATTGTTGAACAAATTTCATATATTTTAATAAATGCAAATAAATTTGCATGGACCAAATTAATTATTCAGTAGTTTTTGTTTTATTTCATTTTGTTTTAAACAATTTTAACTTCTTAATGGAATGTTTTGCTTTGATACACATTTTTCAATGGTTTATAGCTGTCTGTTGTTTGAAAATCGATTACTTAATGAATGTTACTTAATTGTAAGAGGTTTGAGTTATTAAAACGTGCACGTTGATATTGAAATTGATCAGTTTGACTATTCTTTACAATTAATATTAAAATTGCATACCTGTAAGCAAAGCGGCTCGATCTTTAACAACTGCATTAGTATAATTAACAAATATTTTTGCAGGTGAAGCTACCGCTTTATTATCCAGCAGTTCCAACTCGCCCGCTGATCAGCACATGGCCTCCCCAACCGATCCAACCGAAGACTCTTACAACCACGAAGTTTTTGGCAATCCAGGCGACGAAATGAATTGGGACGACGATGCTACCGACCTTCCACTACGTTCCAATTACTACTTTAGAGTTGTATCTCGTTTACCGAATGCATCCGAGGTTGATGCAGCGGCTTTATGTATAATTCACGTTGATAGACGAACAACGTTGGCTAAATTTAAAAAGTATCTGGAACCTATCCTAGGAGTACCAACAGAATACTTTAAAGTATACAAGCAAAATACATACGAAACAGAATGGAGTAAATTGCATGAAACATTGCACTGGGGAAAAGATAGTGAAAAAATTGTTATTAAATTGGGGCGTGTTTTAAAACCAAACGAATACTCTGGCAAAGTCTTTCATTTAATCCCGGAAACTAACGAGTTATCGAAGTTATTGTTCGAATGGGTTATCGCCAAAGGCCAGACGGTCGGACAAATAAAGAAAGAAATTTTACAAGCCGCTAAAAAGCGTAACTCGCTTGACATACCGTTTGCTAAAAGTCGTCTACGTGCCAAAGATTGGAAAGTTCCTGGCAAAGTTTACCTTGATGATCAGAAATTCGGTGACGATATATCAATAACGGCTAATTGGGAATTATATTTACAAGATCTAGGCGATGGCGAGAAAGTTACCAATATTAACCAGCTGTGTTTGTTTGTTAAACACTGGTGTCCATCTACTTTAACCCTATCGCCTTTTCGCGAAGTTGTTTTAAATGGCAAAACGTTGGACGAATTAAAAAGGAAGTTGTCAGAAGAATCTAATATACCTAAAGAGTTTGTTGAAGTTGCCGCTTTGAAGGGTGTTTTTCCATGTGACATGAACGTTCTGGATATCCAAACTGAACTGGACTGGAATCCAAATGTTCCGTTGTTAGATAGTTGGCCGTTACAAGTTTATTCAGATGGAAAAATATTTTTGTACAGGTTAGTATTTTCGACATTGTGAAACGTTGACTGCATATTCGGAGACATGAAACGAGCGACAATAACATGCATTTTGTCGATTGCTATCGTGTATGAATGCTGTGATAACAGCTAGCATCAATTTAGCGTGTAAGATTTTTGGCGCCACGTCACGTTTGCAAAGCATCACGAGGAACTTGTAATACTGATACAACTACAACTCCTTCAATGCGTTGTAAAATTGTTTCAGTTTTCCTTTGCCAAAGAGCAGGCGCACAGTTTAAACCAAAATATAATCTGGTAGGCTTGTAAAGCCCCTTATGAATATTTAGGGTTAATTCTCTTGACCTTCTTCCCTAACCTTTCGTTGATGGTATGCTCTGCGAAGATCAATTTTAGAAAATTTATCAACCTGCGGTTAACGCTGTAAACAATACCTCGTTTGTTGGAAAAGGGTGTTCCGCTGTTTCTGAGTTCGGATTTATGGTTACTTTATACCAAACAATTTTTATAGCTGGTTGGGTTCGGAGAATAGTTCCAATTCCTCAATTCACTCGTTTGTTTTCGAACTCGTGTGAATGTGTACAAATAAGCTTTTTTATGCCGGTTATTTAACAACATGCATCTGTATTTTTCTAAATTTAGTATGAAGTGTGTAAAGTACTGATCAAATATTTAGGGTAGTGTGCAATGGTTTACCTCGCGCACTAATTTTCATGATGGGTTGGGGTTGTAGAGTCGGTCCCATTCCTTGAACATGTAAAAATAAGTTTTCCTATGCCGGTTATTTACCAAGATGTATCTGTATTTTTCTAAGTTTAGTACGTAAAGTACCGATCGAATATTTGGAGTAGTCTGCAATCATGGCGGTTTTTGAATTTCTGTGTGCTCTTAATTCCTAAGGTATACATCACGCACTAATATTTAGGACGGGTTGTCGTTGTAGAGTCTGTCCAATTTCTTGATTCATTGGTTTATTTTCGAATTTGCGTGAATGTTTACAAATAAGCTTTCTTATGCCTGTTATTTACCAAGATGTATCTATATATTTTTAAATTTAGTAAAAAGGGTGTACAGTACCGATGAAATATTGGGGGTAGACTGTGATAGTGGCGGGTTTTTAAATCTCTGTGAGCTCTTAATTCTTATGGTTCACATCACACAATACTTTTTATGGCGGGTTGGGACTAAGTCATTCAAATTCCTTGATTCACTGGTTTATTTCTGAACTCGTGTGAATGTGTACAAATAAGCTTTGTTATGCCACTTATTTACCAAGATTAATCTGTATTTTTCTAAATTTGGTACGAAGAGTGTTAAGTACTGATCAAATATTTGGGGTAGTCTGCAATGGTGTCGGTTTTTTGAATCCCTGTGAGCTCTTAATTCCCATAGTTTACATCACGCACTAATTTTTATGATAGGTTGGGGTTGTAGAGTCAATCCAATTCCTTGATTCACTGGTTTATTTTCGAACTCGCGTGAATGTGTACAAATAAGCTTTGCCATGCCGGTTATCTACCAAGATGTATCTGTATTTTTCTAAATTTAGTATGAAGAGTGTAAAGTACCGATCAAATATTGGGGGTAGTTGCAATGTTGGCGGTTTTTTGAATCCTTGTGCGCTCTTAATTCCCATGGTTTACATCACGCACTAATTTTTGTGACGGGTTGGGGTTGTAGAGTTGGGCCAATTCAATGATTCACTGGTTTTTGTCCGAACGCGTGAATGTGTACAAATAAGCTTTAGTATGCATTATATTTCTAAATTTAGTATAAAGTGTAAAGTACCGATCAATTATTGGGGGTAGTCTGCAATGGTGGTTTTTTTTTTTGTATCCCCGTGAGCTTTTAATTGCCATGGTTTACATCATGCACTAATTTTTATTACGGGTTTGGGGTTGTAGAGTAGGTCAAATTACCCGATTTACTTGTTTGTTTTTGAACTTGTGTGAATGTGTACAAATTAGCTTTTTTATGCCGGTTATTTACCAAGATGTATCTGTATTTTTCTAAATTTGGTACGAAGAGTGTTAAGTACTGATCAAATATTTGGTGTAGTCTGCAATGGTGTCGGTTTTTTGAATCCCTGTGAACTCTTAAACTCCATGGTTAACACCACGCAATAATTTTTATGGTGGGTTGGGGTTAAGTCAGTCCAATTCCTTGATTCACTCGTTTGTTTCGAACTCGTGTGAATGTGTACAAATAAACTTTCGTATGTGGTTTATTTACCTTGGTGTATCTGAATTTTTCTAAGTTTAGTATGAAAAGTGTAAAGTACCGATCACATATTTGGGGTAATCTGCAGTGATGGTTGCTTTTTGAATTCTTGTGAGCACTTAATTTCCTTGGTTTACATGATGCACTAATTTTTATGATGGTTTGGGGTTGTTTTTGAACTCGTGAATGTGTACAAATAAGCTTTCCTATGCCGGTTTTTTCCCAAGATGTATCTGTATTTTTCTAAATTTAGCGTGAAGAGTGTAAAATACCGATCGAATATTTGGTGTAGTCTGCAATGGTGGCGGTTTTTTGAAAACCGGTGAGCTCTTAATTCCCATGGTTTATATCACCCAATAATTTTTATGGCGGTTTGGGGTTGGAGAGTCAGTCTAATTCCTTGATTCACTGGTTTGTGTTCGAACTCCTGTGAATGTGTACAAATAAGCTTTCCTGTGCCGGTTATTTACCAAGATGTATCTGTATTTTTCTAAATTTTGTGTGAAGTGTGTAAAGTAACGATAAAATATTTAGGATAGTATGGAATTTGTTTTTGAACTCGTGTGAATGTATACAAATAAGCTTTCTTATGCCGGTTATATACCAAGATGTATCTGTATTTTTCTAAATTTAGTACGAAGAGCATAAAGTATGTGTTATAATGCGATTAATTATTAATAATCGTTGGGTGCCATAACTAATAACTAAACAACGAGATTCCTTACCACAGATTCGTTAATCCTGAGAATTGTGCAGCAACAAAACCAAATTAAATAAAGCGCGAACTTGACACTAATTATAGTTTTTAATGAAAATTCACTATCATAGTAATACAAGATATGATCTTAAATTACACCACCGGCATCAGCCGCCACTACGATTAAAAATACTAGACATACACAGCTTCTATCAATTGAAACATACTGGTATAGGTTTAATAGCTAAAACCATCCCAAGCGGATTTGTTGCCCCGTCTGACTGCTTCAACGTCTACACTTCGACTCCCCATGCTGAGCCGAGTACCTGCGGCATCGCAGGTTCTTGTTCCTTCTTACCTACTATGTTACATTTTTATTTCTACTGGGTCATTACCGCAACCATAGTATATAACTAACGAACCTTGATATGCTACAAGTACTGATCAAATATTTAGAGTAGTCTGCAATGGTGGCAGTTTTTTGAATCCCTGTGAGCTCTTAAAGATTCCCATGGTTTACATCACTCAATAATTTTTATGGCGGGTTGGGGTTGTGTCAATTCAATTCCTTGATTCTCTGGTTTGGTTTTCGAACTTGTGTGAATGTGTAAAAATAAGCTTTCTTATGCCGGTTATTTACAATGATGTATCTCTATTTTTCTAATTTTAGTACAAAGTAAAGTACCGATCGAATATTTGGGGTAGTCTGCAATGGTGGCGGTTTTTTGAATCCCTTTGCTTTAATTCCCATTTTTTTTACTTCGCGTAATAATTTTTATGGCAGGTTGGGGTTGCAGAGTCAGTTCAATTACTTGATTCGCTGGTTTGTTTTTGAACTCGTGTGAATGTGTATAAATAAGCTTTCTTATGCTGGTTATTTCCAAGATAAATCTGTATTTTTCTAAATTTAGTGGAAGTGTGTAAAGTACTAATCAAATATTGGGTTTTGAATCCATGTGAGCTCTTAGTTTCTATGGTTTACATCATGCACTAATTTTTGTGACTGGTTGGGGTTGTAAAGTCGGTCCAATTCCTTGATTCATTGGTTTTTGTACTAACTCGTATAATGTGTAGAAATAAGCTTTCTTATGCCAGTTATTTACCAAGACGTATCTGTATTTTTCTAAATTTAGTATGAAGAGTGTAAAGTGCCGATCGAATATTTGAGGTAGTCTGCAGTGGCGGTTTTTTGAATCCCTAAGAGCTCTTATTTCTCACTGGTTTATTTCCGAACTCGTTTGAATGTGTACAAATAAGCTTTGTTATGCCACTTATTTACCAAGATTAATTTCTATTTTTCTAAATTTGGTACGAAGAGTGTATAGTACCGATCAAATATTTGGGGTAGTTGCAATGGTGGCAGTTTTTTGAATCCCTGTGAACTCTTAATTCCCGTGATTTACATCACACACTAATTTTATGATAGGTTGGGGTTGTAGAGTCAATCCAATTCCTTGATTCACAGGTTTATTTTCGAACTCGCGTGAATGTGTACAAATAAGCTTTGCCATGCCGGTTATCTACCAAGATGTATCTCTATTTTTCTAAATTTAGTATGAAGAGTGTAAAGTATCGATCAAATATTGAAGGTAGTCTGCAATGGTGGCGGTTTTTTGAATCCTTGTGAGCTCTTAATTGCCATGGTTTACATCACGCACTAATTTTTGTAACGGGCTGGGGTTGTAGAGTCGGACCAATTCTTTGATTCACTGGTTTTTGTCCGAGCTTGTGTGAATGTGTACAAATAAGCTTTCGTATGTGTTATTTTTCTAAATTTAGTATAAAGTGTAAAGTACCGATTAATTATTGGGGGTAGTCTGCAATGGTGGGGGTTTTTTGTATCCCCATGAGCTTTTAATTGCCATGGTTTACATCATGCACTAATTTTTATTACGGGTTTGGGGTTGTAGAGTAGGTCAAATTACCTGATTTACTTGTTTGTTTTAGAACTCGTGTGAATGTGTACAAATTAGCTTTTTTATGCCGGTTATTTACCAAGATAGATTTGTATTTTTCTAAATTTGGTATGAAGAGTGTTAAGTATCGATCAAATATTTGGGGTAGTCTGCAATGGTGTCGGTTTTTTGAATCCCTGTGAACTCTTAAACTCCATGGTTTACATCACGCAATAATTTTTATGGTGGGTTGGGGTTAAGTCAGTCCAATTCCTTGATTCACTCGGTTGTTTTTGAACTCGTGTGTATGTATACA
The DNA here is from genome assembly GCA_036346225.1 of Platerodrilus igneus. NCBI lineage: Eukaryota > Metazoa > Arthropoda > Insecta > Coleoptera > Lycidae > Platerodrilus > Platerodrilus igneus. The sequence continues at coordinate 9,195,433 of JARFIW010001336.1, read as the reverse complement.
AATAAGCTTTCCTATTCCGGTTATTTACTAAGATTTATCTATTTTTCTAAATTTAGTACTAAGAGTTAAGAAGCGATCCAATATTTAGAGTAGTCTGCAATGGTGGCGGTTTTTTGAATCCCTGTGTGATTTTAATTCCCATGGTTTACATCACGCACTAACTTTTGAGGGGTTCGGGTTGTAGAGTTAGTCTAATTCCTTGATTCACTGGTTTGTTTTCAATCTCGTGTGAATGTGTACAAATGTTTTCCTATGGCAGTTATTTAACAAAATGTAGCTATTTTTTCTAAATTTAGTACGTAGAGCGTAAAGTTCTGATCGAATATTTAGGGTAGTTTGCAATGGTGGCGGTTTTCTTAATCCCTGGGTGCTCTTAATTGCCACGATTTACGTCACGCGCAAATTTTTATGATGGGTTGCCGTTGTAGAGTCGGTCCTATTCCTTGATTCACTTTTTTTTCCGAACTCGTGAATGTGTACAAATATATTTGTATTTTTCTAAATTGAGTATGACCAGTGTAAAGTACTGATCAAATATTTAGGGTAATCTGCAATGGTGGCGGTTTAACCCTGTGAGCTCTTAATTCCTATGGTTTAGATCACGCACTAATTTTTGACAGGTTGGGGTTGTAGAGTCTGTCCAATTCCTTGATTCACTCGTTTGTTTTCGAATTCGCATGAATGTGTACAAATAAGCTTTCTTATGTCGGTTATTTACCAAGATGTATTTGTATTTTTCTAAATTTAGTACGAAGAGTAAAGTACCGATCAAATATTTGGATAGTCTGCAATGGTGACGGTTTTTTGAATCCCTGTGAGCGCTTAATTCCCATGGCTTACATCACGCACAAATTTTTATGACGGGTTGGGGTTGTACAGTCGGTCTAATTCCTTGATTCACTGGTTTGTTTTCGAACTCGTGTGAATGTGTACGAATGTTTTCTTATGCCAGTTATTTTCCAAGATGTATCTGTATTTTTCTAAATTTAGTTGGAAGAGTAAAGTATCGATCGAATATTTGGGATAGTCGGCAATGGTGTCGGTTTTTGAATCCACATGAGCTCTTAATTCCCACGGTGTACATCGCGCGCTAATTTTTATGGCGGGTTAGGATTGTAAAGACGGTCCTATTCCTTGATCCACTGTTTTTTTCCGAACTCGCGTGAATGTGTACAAATAAGCTTTCTTATGTCGTTTATTTACTGAGATGTATCTGTATTTTTCTAAATTTAGTACGAAGAGCATAAAGTACTAATTAAATATTTATGATAGTCTGCAATGGTGGCAGTTTTTTGAATACCTGTGAGCTCTTAATTCGTATGGTTTACATCATGCACTTTATATCAGATTGTGGTTGTAGAGTCAATCGAATTCCTGGATGCACAGGTTTTTTTCCGAACTCGTGTGAATAAGCTTTTGTATGCTGGTTATTTACCAAGATGTATCTGTATTTTTTTAAATTTAGTATGAAGAGCGTAAAGTACTGATCAAATATTTAGGGTAGTGTGCAATGGTGGCGTTTTTTGAATTCCTGTGAGCTCAATTCTCATGATATACATCACGCATTAATTTTTATGGCGGTTGGGATAGTAAGGTCGGTCAAATGCCTTGATTCACTCGTTTGTTTTCGAACTTGCGTGAATGTGTAAAAATAAGGTTTCCTATGTCAATTATTTACCAAGATGTATCTGTATTTTTCTAAATTTAGTACGAAGAGCGTAAAGTACTGATCGAATATTTGGGATAGTTTGCAATGGTGGCGGTTTTTTGACTACCTGTGAGCTCTTAATTCCCACAGTTTACATCACACACTAATTTTTATGGCAGGTTAGGGTTGTAGAGTTGGTTCAATTCCTTGATTCACTCGTTTGTTTTCGAACTCATGTGAATGTGTACAAATAAGCTTTCCTATGCTGGTTATTTACCAAGATGTATCTTTTCTAAATTTAGTATGAAGAGTGTAAAGTACCGATCGCATATTTGGGGTAGTCTGCAATTGTGGTGGTTTACATCATGCAATAATTTTTATGGCGGGTTGGGGTTGTAGGGTCAATCCAATTCCTTGATTCACTTGTTTGTTTTCGAACTCGTGTGAATGTGTACATATAAGCTTTCCTATACCGGTTAGTTACCAAGATGTATCTATTTTTCTAAATTTAGTATGAAGAGTAAAGTACCGATCGAATATTTGGGGTAGTCTGCAGCGGTGGCGGTTTTTTTAATCACTGGGTGCTCTTAATTCTCACGGTTTACATCACGCGCTAATTTTTATGACGTTGTGGTTGTAGAATCGGTCCAATTCCTTGATTTGCTCGTTTGTTTTGAAACTCGCGTGAATGTGTACAAATAAGCTTTCTTATGCCAGTTATTTACCAAGATGTATCTGTATTTTTCTAAATTTAGTACGAAGAGTATAAAGTACAGATCGCATATTTGAGGTAGTCTGCAATGGTGGTGGTTTACATCATGCAATAATTTTTATGGTGGGTTGGGGTTGTAGGGTGTTACATTCTAAATTTGGCAATGTACATTCTTATAATTTGTAAATAAATTCCCACGGATATTTTTAAATGAACTTGTCAATTTCCGTCATTCCGGACAGTTGTGTTTGCGCAATTGAATGTGCAGGTGCCGAGTGTGGGAAAGGACGCTATTAAGCTATGTGACCTGAAGCCAAGAACATCTACCTATGTTGCGAGTTTTTTCTCTTTTTAGGGGCGTAGGTTCCTTATCTTTACCTTTGTGTTCTTCATACCTGATTGTTCCTATCATTCCGCTACGAGGGAAAAAGTGGTTTAGGATGGATTGGCAATTCGACTCAGCAATGGCGTAATCTACCCACAAACATGAATCCTGAGATATTAAAAAGTACAAATGAGTAACCGTTTTATGTTATATGTGCATGAAACTTTGTCTATTGCACAATACTTAAAACGTGGTGATACGCGTTATAGAAATTACGCGGCTTCAACTATTGCACAATAGTATAACAATTGCCTGCAATATAGTATAGCGAATGACGGGTTTATAAAAAGGGTCAGTCAAATTCTTTGATTCACTTGTTTGTTTTCGAACTCGCATGAATGTGTACAAATAAGCTTTCCTATGCCGGTTTTTTCCCAAGATGTATCTGTATTTTTCTAAATTTAGCGTGAAGAGTGTAAAATACCGATCGAATATTTGGTGTAGTCTGCAATGGTGGCGGTTTTTTGAAAACCGGTGAGCTCTTAATTCCCATGGTTTATATCACCCAATAATTTTTATGGCGGTTTGGGGTTGGAGAGTCAGTCTAATTCCTTGATTCACTGGTTTGTGTTTGAACCCCTGTGAATGTGTTCAAATAAGCTTTCCTATGCCGTTTTTCTCCAAGATGTATCCATATTGTTCTAAATTTAGTATGAAGAGTAATGTTCCGATCAAATATTGGGGGATACTCTGCAATGGTGGCTGTTTTTTTGAATCCCTGTGCTTTTAATTTTCATGGTTTACAACACACAATAATTTTTATTGCGATTTGGGGGTGTAGAGTCAGTCCAATTCCTTTATTCACTTGTTTGTTTTCGAACTCTTGTGAATGTGTACAAATAAGCTTTCTTATGCCGGTTATTTACTAAGCTGTATCCGCATTTTTCTAAATTTAGTATGAAGAGTGTAAAGTACTGATCAAATATTGGGGGTAGTCTACAATGGTGGCGGTTTATTGAATCCCTGTGAGCTCTTAATACCCATGGTCTACATCATGCACTAATTTTTATGATGGGTTGGGCTTGTAGAGTCGGTCCAATTCCTTGATTAATTCGTTTGTTTTCGAACTCGTGTGATTGTGTACAAATAAGCTTTCCTATGTCGGTTATTTACCTAGATGTATCTGTATTTTTCTAAATTTAGTATGAAGAATGTAAAATACCGATCAAATATTTGGGGTAGTCTGCAATGGTGGCGGTTTTTTGAAAACCTGTGAGCTCTTTATTCCCAAGGTTTACTCACGCAATAATTTTTATGGCGGGTTTGGGTTGGAAGTCAGTCTAATTCCTTGATTCGCTGGTTTGTTTTCGAACACATTCAGTGTGCAAGTCAATTTTCTTATGCTGGTTATTGATTAAATTTAGTATGAAGAGTGTAAAGTCCCATCAAATAATGGGGGATAGTCTGCAATGGTGGCGGTTTTTTGAATCCCTGTGATCTCCTAATTCCCCTAGTTTACATCACACACTAATTTTTATGACGGGTTGGGGTTATACAGTCGGGCCAATCCCTTGATTCACTTGTTTGTTTTCTTATGTCGGTTATTTATCAAGACGTCTGTTTTTTCTAAATTTAATAGGAAAAGTGTAAAGTCCCGATTGTTATTAACGTTTATATTTGATATGTTGGGCGCTTTTCTGTTTATTTCTGGATTCTAATTTTTTTACATCGTAATAGCCATGTTACAACCAAAGCTTCTAGAAATATTTCAGAACGTTCTCGTGTTAAAAGCTAGTTTGACTAATTGAAATTAACGTACCTATTACCTAATGTTTGCTTAAAGTAACACACTCGCGATACAATGTGCTATCAACCGTAAAGGAGCATCTTAGCAACTTGAAATTACTTTTATTTATCATTACACTAATAACGAGACGATTGACATTGAACAACAAAACGACTGTTGGTCAAGTTTTTGATGTTTTACAAGCCACCGTAGTTTTCTAAAAATTTTGCTAACGTTATTATTTGCAGGGATTCCCGCGAAGAACTAAAAGAAATAACACCAGAAGAACGAAAAGAAATAAATCGAAAAGAAAGTATACGTCTTGGAAAACGTTCAACAAAGACCGCGTATGGAAGTAGAAAAGAACGAGCCTTAAAGATCTACTTAGATTCATCGCCTAAGAAATCAGACGACACTTGTGGAGACTGACATGTAGGCACTACTGAAAATAATTGGTACCGCTCGTGGTTTTATTGTAACATAATTTAATAGTAGTATGCAGCAACCATTATTATGGACTGTTCTCTTTATGTATATGTATCTCATCAGTATCATGCTGTTTTTGTTTTTTATTTTTAATAAATTGGCATTTTTTTTCTAGAGTAATCATCTAGTATGTCTAGTTTTTATTTATTATTTTTATGTATTATAATTCTTTGTAATTCGTAGATGCTTTTTTAGGATCTCTTAGTAATAGCGATAATAATAAAATATCCCAAATATTTACATTTTTATTATCGTTATTATTGTACACTTGTACAAACGAGATTATCATTTTCTGTTTGTTACGTCGTTCATATTTTTTTTTTCTGTTAAATAAATATTTTAAGAAGCTAAATTTGTATCGTATAACTTACAAGGTAAACCTTGGCCTATTTATGTATATAAGCTTCTTACGTGTATTTGTTTATTTGTGACTGAAATAAATGTTTTTAATTTCAATATTTTAGTGGAGCGGTAGTCGTTTGTTTATTGTTTTGTACCTTTGCACGCTGATTGTTTTCGGGGCTGCAGGTGTAGGTACGGTGGGAAATTAGACCTGCTAGCGTTCATAAACCATAGGCGCAGGCGACAGTACAGTGGTAAATTACAGGCACTGGCGTTCATTAAAACAAACTATAGATTCGCACGCTATGCAGTCTTTGCAGACTTGGTGAGTATTAATACAAATACAAACGTAGCTTCTAATTATACCTTGTTTCAGGTACCGACAGTGGGCTTGGAGGTCGAAGTGCTGTGTACACCAGGGAATGATGCAGCTTGAGAATGATTTTCGACACCTGACCGAATTATTGTTAGTTGAAATTTATTTATAGTTTTGTGCAATAGTTAGTACTCGTTCCAATTTATTGAATTTTCCAACTCGTCGGCTAGGGCGAGCTCTTACAGGATGTGGAATATCAGCTAATTTATGTAACTTGTGGAAGTGTTTTTCAACATTTAAGCTCTGTTGAAATTTGTTTATCCTTTTTGTCAATTTATTGCACTTGCCAACTCATCGGCTCAATGTTGAGATGTGAGTAGTACGAGTTCTTACAGGAAATGAAACGCCAGCGAATGGATATAGCATGGAGGGATAATGGAATCCTTTAGGCTTCTTTTGTAATCCTGGAACAGTGATGGAGGTCTCCATCGACACATCTATCTACAACAGCAACGTTTGAGAATAAGCAACGGCGTCATTTAGGCTTCTTCTGTAGTCCTGGTGGAACCTAGTGAAGGCCTCTACCAATACAAATCTATCTAGAATGGAAACGTTCGAAAACAGGCAGTTGTCCATCATGAAAATGGATAGTGAAGTCTTTTGGGCTTCTTCTGTAACCCTGGAGGAACGTGGTAGAGGTCTCTACCAATTCAGCTTGTGAAAATGATTGGGGTAGTTCTTCAGACTCGTTCTCTAACCCTGGAGGAAACTGGTCGAAGTCTCTATCAACACAAAAATATCTAGAACAGCAACGTTTGAAAATAGGCATCCCGTCATCTTAAAAATGGACATGGGAGCTTTCGGGCTTCTTCTATAGCCATGGAGGAACCTGGCCGACGCGTCTACCAATACAAATCTATCTAGAACGACAACGTTTGAAAACAGACAGTTCTTCTTCATCATGAAAATGGATAATGAAGGCTTTCAGGTTTTTTCTGTATCCCTGGAGGAACCTGGTAGAGGTCTCTACCAACACAAATCATGAAAATGAATAGGGTAGTTCTTCAGACTCGTTCTCTAACCGTGGAGGAATCTGGTCGAGGTTCATCCACACAAATCTATTTAGAAGAGCAACATTTGAAAATAGGCATCTCCTCATCTTGAAAATCGATAAGGGAGCTTTCAGGCTTCTTCTTTAGCCATGGAGGAACCTGGCTGAGGCGTCTACCAATACAAATCTATTTAGAATGGCAACGTTTGAAAACAGTTTGTTCTCCATCATGAAAATGGATAATGGAATTTTTCAGGCTTCTACTGTAACTCTGGAAGAACCTGGTAGAGGTCTCTACCAATACAAATCATGAAAATGAACAGGGTAGTTCTTCAGACTTCTTCTCTAACCGTGGAGAAATCTGGTCGAAGTTTCTATCAACACAAATCTATTTAGAAGAGCAACGTTTGAAAATAAGCATCCCCTCATCTTAAAAATGGACAAAGAAGCTTTCGGGCTTCTTCTATAGCCACAGAAGAACTTGGTGGAGGCCTCTACCAATACAAATCTATCTAGAATGGCAACGTTTGAAAAAAGGTCGTCCTCTATCATGACAATGGATAATGGAATTTTTCAGGCTTCTTCTGTAACTCTGGATGACCCTGGTAGAGGTCTCTACCAATACAAATCATGAAAATGAACAGGGTAGTACTTCAGACTTCTTCTCTAACCGTGGAGAAATCTGATCGAAGTTTCTATCAACACAAATCTATTTAGAAGAGCAACGTTTGAAAATAAGCATCCCCTCATCTTAAAAATGGACAAAGAAGCTTTCGGGCTTCTTCTATAGCCACAAAAGAACTTGGTGGAGGCCTCTACCAATACAAATCTATCTAGAATAGCAACGTTTGAAAAAAGGTTGTCCTCATGACAATGGATAATGGAATTTTTCAGGCTTCTCCTGTAACTCTGGAAGACCCTGGTAGAGGTCTCTACCAATACAAATCATGAAAATGAACAGGGCAGTTCTTCAGACTTCTTCTCTAACCGTGGAGAAATCTGGTTGAAGTTTCTATCAACACAAATCTATTTAGAAGAGCAACGTTTGAAAATATGCATCCCCTCATCTTGAAAATGGACAAAGGAGATTTCGGGCTTCTTCTATAGCCATGGAGGAACCTGGCCGAGGCGTCTACCAATACAAATCTATCTAGAATGGCAACGTTTGAAAACAGTCAGTTCTCCATCATGAAAATGGATAATGGAGTCTTTCAAACTTCTTCTGTAGCCCTGGAGGAATCTGGAAGAGGTCTCTACTAACACAAATCATGAAAACGAACAGGATAGTTCTTTAGACTCGTTCTCTAACCGTGGAGAAATCTGGTCGAGGTTTCTATCAACACAAATCTATTTAGAAGGACAATGTTTGAAAATGGGCATCTCCTCATCTTGAAAATGCATAAAGGAGCTGGCTTCTTCTATAGCCATGGAGGAACCTGGCCGAGGTCTTTACCAATACAAATCTATATAGAACGGCAACGTTTGAAAACAGGCAGTTCTCCATCATGAAACTGAATAATGGAGTTTTTCAGGCTTCTTCTGTAATCCTGGAGGAACCTGGTAGAAGTCTCTACCAATACAAATCATGAACATTAACTGAGTAGTTTTTCAGACTCGTTCTCTAACCCTGGAGGAATCTGGTCGTGGTCTCTATCAACAAAAATCTATCTAGAACAGCAACGTTTGAAAATTAGCAGCCCTCCATTGTGAAAATGGACAGTGGAGTCATTCAAGCTTCTTCTGTAGTCCTGGAGGTACCTGGTGGAGGCCTCTACCAATACAAATCTATCTAGAATGGCAACGTTTGAAAGCAGGTAGTTCCCCATCATGAAAATGGATAATGGAGTCTTTCAGACTTCTTCTGTAATCATAGAGCAACCTGGTAGACGTCTATCCCAATACAAATCATGAAAATGAACAGGATAGTTCTTCAGGCTCATTCTCTAACCCTGGAGGAATTTGGTCGAGGTCCCTATCAACACAAATCTATCTAGAATAGCGTTTGAAAATAAGGAGCTTCCTCATCAGAAAATGGACAATGGAGTTCTTCAGGCTTCTTCTGTAACCCTGCAGGAATCTGGTGGCGGGTATCTGTCAAAACGGGCAGTGTTCGAAAATAAGCAGTTCTCCATCATGAAAATTCACAGTTGAGTTTTTCAGGCTTCTTCTGTAATTCTGGAAGAACCTGGTGGTGGGCTCAATTAACAACAACCTATCTAGATGTACAGCATTTGAAAAGAAGCAGTTTTCCATCATGAAAATCGTCAATTGAGTCTTTCGGCCTTCTTATGCAACCCTGGAGAAAGCTGGTACAGGTCTCTACCAATACAAATCATGAAAATGAACAGGGTAGTTCTTCAGACTTCTTCTCTAACCGTGGAGAAATCTGGTCGAAGTTTCTATCAACACAAATCTATTTAGAAGAGCAACGTTTGAAAATAAGCATCCCCTCATCTTAAAAATGGACAAAGAAGCTTTCGGGCTTCTTCTATAGCCACAGAAGAACTTGGTGGAGGCCTCTACCAATACAAATCTATCTAGAATGGCAACGTTTGAAAAAAGGTCGTCCTCTATCATGACAATGGATAATGGAATTTTTCAGGCTTCTTCTGTAACTCTGGATGACCCTGGTAGAGGTCTCTACCAATACAAATCATGAAAATGAACAGGGTAGTACTTCAGACTTCTTCTCTAACCGTGGAGAAATCTGGTCGAAGTTTCTATCAACACAAATCTATTTAGAAGAGCAACGTTTGAAAATAAGCATCCCTCATCTTAAAATGGACAAAGAAGCTTTGGCTTCTTCTATAGCCACAGAAGAACTTGGTGGAGGCCTCTACCAATACAAATCTATCTAGAATGGCAACGTTTGAAAAAGGTCGTCCTCTATCATGACAATGGATAATGGAATTTTCAGGCTTCTTCTGTAACTCTGGATGACCCTGGTAGAGGTCTCTACCAATACAAATCATGAAAATGAACAGGGTAGTACTTCAGACTTCTTCTCTAACCGTGGAGAAATCTGATCGAAGTTTCTATCAACACAAATCTATTTAGAAGAGCAACGTTTGAAAATAAGCATCCCTCATCTTAAAATGGACAAAGAAGCTGGGCTTCTTCTATAGCCACAAAAGAACTTGGTGGAGGCCTCTACCAATACAAATCTATCTAGAATAGCAACGTTTGAAAAAAGGTTGTCCTCATGACAATGGATAATGGAATTTTTCAGGCTTCTCCTGTAACTCTGGAAGACCCTGGTAGAGGTCTCTACCAATACAAATCATGAAAATGAACAGGGCAGTTCTTCAGACTTCTTCTCTAACCGTGGAGAAATCTGGTTGAAGTTTCTATCAACACAAATCTATTTAGAAGAGCAACGTTTGAAAATATGCATCCCTCATCTTGAAAATGGACAAAGGAGATTTCGGGCTTCTTCTATAGCCATGGAGGAACCTGGCCGAGGCGTCTACCAATACAAATCTATCTAGAATGGCAACGTTTGAAAACAGTCAGTTCTCCATCATGAAAATGGATAATGGAGTCTTTCAAACTTCTTCTGTAGCCCTGGAGGAATCTGGAAGAGGTCTCTACTAACACAAATCATGAAAACGAACAGGATAGTTCTTTAGACTCGTTCTCTAACCGTGGAGAAATCTGGTCGAGGTTTCTATCAACACAAATCTATTTAGAAGGACAATGTTTGAAAATGGGCATCTCCTCATCTTGAAAATGCATAAAGGAGCTTTCGGGCTTCTTCTATAGCCATGGAGGAACCTGGCCGAGGTCTTTACCAATACAAATCTATATAGAACGGCAACGTTTGAAAACAGGCAGTTCTCCATCATGAAACTGAATAATGGAGTTTTTCAGGCTTCTTCTGTAATCCTGGAGGAACCTGGTAGAAGTCTCTACCAATACAAATCATGAACATTAACTGAGTAGTTTTTCAGACTCGTTCTCTAACCCTGGAGGAATCTGGTCGTGGTCTCTATCAACAAAAATCTATCTAGAACAGCAACGTTTGAAAATTAGCAGCCCTCCATTGTGAAAATGGACAGTGGAGTCATTCAAGCTTCTTCTGTAGTCCTGGAGGTACCTGGTGGAGGCCTCTACCAATACAAATCTATCTAGAATGGCAACGTTTGAAAGCAGGTAGTTCCCCATCATGAAAATGGATGATGGAGTCTTTCAGACTTCTTCTGTAATCATAGAGCAAGCTGGTAGACGTCTATCCCAATACAAATCATGAAAATGAACAGAATAGTTCTTCAGGCTCATTCTCTAACCCTGGAGGAATTTGGTCGAGGTCCCTATCAACACAAATCTATCTAGAATAGCGTTTGAAAATAAGGAGCTTCCTCATCAGAAAATGGACAATGGAGTTCTTCAGGCTTCTTCTGTAACCCTGCAGGAATCTGGTGGCGGGTATCTGTCAAAACGGGCAGTGTTCGAAAATAAGCAGTTCTCCATCATGAAAATTCACAGTTGAGTTTTTCAGGCTTCTTCTGTAATTCTGGAAGAACCTGGTGGTGGGCTCAATTAACAACAACCTATCTAGATGTACAGCATTTGAAAAGAAGCAGTTTTCCATCATGAAAATCGTCAATTGAGTCTTTCGGCCTTCTTATGCAACCCTGGAGAAAGCTGGTACAGGTCTCTACCAATACAAATCATGAAAATCAACAGGGTAGTTCTTCAAACTCGTTCTCTAGCCCTGGAGGAATCTGGTCGAGGTCTCTATCAACACAGATCTATCTAGAAGAACGTTTGAAAGCAGCCTCCCCATTATGAAAATGGACAATGCAGTTCTTTAGGCTTCTTCTGTAACCCTGCAGGAACCTGGTGGAGGTATCTATCAAGACTGGCAATGTTCGAAAATAAGCAGTTCTCCATCATGAAAATTGACAATTGAGTCTTTCAGGTTTCTTCTGTAGTCCTGGAGGCAACCTGGTGGAGACCTCTATCAACACAGATCTATGCAGAATATCGTCGTTTGAATATTCGTAGCCCCCATCATTATAATGCAGTCTTTAAGAATTTCTCTGTAATCCTGGAATAACCTGGTGGGGATTTCTATCAATACAAATCTGTCTAGAAAGGCAAGGTTTGAAAAAAGGCAGGCCCTATCATGAAAATGGATAATAGAGCCCTTCGGGTTTCTTCTGTAACCATGGAGTAACCTGGTGGAGGTCTCTATCCGCATCTATTTAGAAGAGCAACATTTGAAAATAGGCGGTCTCCCATCATCAAAAACGACAATAGAGTTTTTCAATCCTCTTATGTAATCTATCTACAAGAATAACGTTTGAAAGTAAGCAACCGTCCATCATGAAAATGAACAATGTAGTCTTGAGGCATCTTCCGTAGCCCTGGAGGAACCTGGTGGAGGCCTCTATCAACACAAATCTATCTAGAAGAGTAACGTTTGAAAATAGGCAACTCTTCATTATGAAAATGATCAATGAAGTCTTTCTGGCTTTTTCTGTAATGACATAGGTACCTGGTGGAGGTCTCTATCAACACAAATCTATCTCTAAGAGCAACGTTTGCAAATAGACAATCCTTCGTCATGAAAATGTACAATGGAGTCCTTCAGGTTTCTTTTGTAACACTGGACGTACCTGGTGGTGAGATCTATAAACACAAATGTATCTAGAAATAGTCAACTCTTCAGCATGAAAATGAATAGTGCACTCCTTTAATTTCTTCTGTAACCTCAGAGGAACCTGTTGGAGGTCTCTTTCAACAGAAGTCTAATTAGAAGAGCAACGTTTGAAAATAGGCCACCCTTCATCATGAAAATGAACAGTGGAGTCTTTCTGGCTTCTTCTGTAGCGATAGAGGAACCTAGTGGAGGTCTCTATTAACACTAAGGTTTGAAAATACATAACCCCGATCATGAAAATGCACCTTAAGTTCTTCAGGCTTCTTCTGTAACCCTGAAGGAACCTGGTGGAGACCTTTAGGTTTCTTCTGCAACCCCGAAGGTACTTGATGAAGATCTCTATCAACGCAAATCTATCTAGAAGAGCAACGTTTTAAATTGGCAGCCCTTCATCATGAAATTAACTCCTTCAGGTTTCTTCTGTAACTCTGAAGGAACCTGGCGGAGGATTCTGTCAACACAATTGTATCTAGAAGCGCAGTGTTTGAAAATGGGCAGTACTCCATCTTGAAAATGTACAATGGAGACCTTCAGACTTCTTTTACAACTCTGAAGGTACTTGGCGGAGGTTTCTATCTACATCTAGAAGAGTAACGTTTGAAAATAGGCAGACCTTAGTCATGAAACTGAGCCCTTCAGGCTTCTTCTGTAACTCTGAAGGAACCTGGTGGAGGTCTCTATTAACACTAATGTCTCTAGAAGAGCAACGTTTTAAATTGTTATCCCTTTATCATGAAATTGAGTCTTTCAGGCTTCTTCTGTAACCCTGAAGGAACCTGGCGGAGGTCTCTATTAACACTAATTTGTTTAGAAGAGCAACTTTTGAAAATAGACGACCCTTGAATCCTTTCTACTTCTTCTGCAACCCTGAAAGAGCCTGTTGGAGGTCTCAATTAACACTAATGTGTCTAGAAGAGCAACGTTTTAAATTGGTAGCCCTTTATCATGAAATTGAGTCTTTCAGGCTTCTTCTGTAACTCTGAAGGAACCTGGCGGAGGTCTCTATTAACACTAATTTGTTTAGAAGAGCAACTTTTGAAAACAGACAACCCTTGAGTCATTTAGACTTCTTCTACAACCTAGAAAGAGTCTGGTGGAGGTTTCTATTAACACTAATGTTTTTAGAAGAGCAATGTTTAAAATTGGCAACCCTTTATCGCGAAATTGAGTCCTTCAGGGTTCTTCTGTAACCCGAAGGAACCTGGTGGAGGTCTCTATCTACATCTAGAAGAGTAACGTTTGAAAATAGGCAGACCATCATGAAATTGAGTCCTTCAGATTTCTTCTGTAACCCTGAAGGAACCTGGTGGGTCTCCATCAACACAAATGTATATAGAAGAGCAGCCTTTGAAAATAGGTAAACCATCATGAAAATGGTTAAAAGAGCTCTTCAGGCTTTTTCTGTGACCTTGAAAGAACCTGGTGGAGGCTTCCTAGATGAGCAGTGTTTGAAAACAGACTCCTCTCGATCATGAACATTGCCTTCGAGTCCTTCGGGCTTCATGTGTAACCGCTGAGGAACTTTGTGATCACTATCAACACGAATCTATCTAGAAGAGCAACGTTTGAACGGTATTCCTCAACCACAGGACCTGACAATCTTTCTAGTTTGGACTTGGACGTTGCTCCTTTGGATTGTGAAAGAGAGCAACATAACTTGAGGTTGTTCTGCGATGGTATTTTGTAGTCGTTCGCTTAGTACAGACATCGTACTGGCTACCAAAACGTATTACCTTCGCAGGCAGTAAAATATTAAATTGTCGGCTTTACGTTTATTTAGTAGAAAATGAGTAACAAACTAATAGTTATTAATTGCTCTAGTTATAACAACCTTCCTTAGACAAAAGCCTACTTTTAAATTGAAGTTACACAGAACACATTTTTATAATTATTTTAAATCGAAAGCATTAGCCGTAGTATAATTTATGCATGCTCTAACTATGAAATCCGTATCTCAGTGTTTTTAGTTGTTGAGATGTTTGACCGGCGTCTGGGACCATGTTTAAGAGCTGTTCGTTTTAATTAAAAATTTACAATAATTGTAAGACGTGTGCAAAAGTTCGATATCTTTAAAATAAACCGCATTCTTCTAACAGCAAGTTGATGCCATATAACGTTTGCAAATTACGGTAACGCATTTAGAAAATCCACAAGATGATTATAAACAAGCTCGACAACATCTTTCCCAAACACAAAATCGACATGATTAAAATCATCGTCCTCGACCGAATATATTCCATAAGTTGTAACTTCTTTAGGTAGCATTTCATACAAAACGTCAACGTTCTACAAACAAAAAAAAACGCTGCACAAATATCAAAAAGCATAAGCAACTCACCTTTTGGTAACCACCTTATCGTTTTTAGCTCGAAGCAAGTAAACAGGAACCTTCATTTTCGAAAAGTTGTACGAAGGTGGTTGTTCCGATCCATAAATTTGTAAATTACTTTGGTTTCCATAATCGAAACGGGAAAGCATTCCTGTTTGTGCTACTTGAACACCGTGTGTAAATGTTTTTAAAGCAGGGTGCTCGAGAGTTGACAGCAACACCAACGGAAGCGTTTCCTGTAGAAAAATACAAATTATCAAATGCAATGGCAATGAGCACGTTTGAAACGGCATCGCGTGCATGTCTGTGGGAAGTGTACTGATACAATAGCACAAAACAGAAAATTGACTGACTTTAATTCAGTATCTAGCAGTGGTAGAAACCACCGCATTATCTTCTACTGGTTGCAGCCTTTAAGTAGTTTTGTGACTCGAACAAATACTTCCTCATGGTTTGTCTATCGCAAGCCACCTTGCTTAAGATAAATATCGAATCCTGATCTAGAATCGGCAGAAATCGACGTAATATTTTATTCATTTTATTGGTTGCAACAATTTTTACGTGGTCCTGAATTGACCACTTTGTGACTCGGATAAATAATACCTCATGGTATATCTATTGCAAGCCACCTTGCTTAAGATAAATATCGAATCATGGTCTGGAATTGGCAGAAATCAACGCAATATTCTATTCATTTTATTGGTTGCAACAATTTTTACGTGGTCTTGAATAGGTCGCTTTGTGATTCGGAAAAATAATACCTCATGGTTTATCTATTGCAAACCACCTTGCTTAAGATAAATATCGAATAATAATCTAGAATCGGCAGAAATCAGCGCAATATCTTTTTGAGTTTATTGGTTGCAACAATTTGTACGTGGTCCTGAATTGATCGCTGTGTGACTCGGATAAATAATACCTCATGGTTTATCTATTGCAAGCCACCTTGCTTAAGATAAATATCGAATCATGGTCTAGCATCAGCAGAAATCAACGTAATATCTTATTCTGTTTATTGGTTGCAACAATTTTTACGTGGTCTTGAATTGGTCGCTTTGTGATTCGGATAAATAATACCTAATGATTTATCTATTACAAACCACCTTGCTTAAAATAAATATCGAATCATTATCTAGAATCGGCGGAAATCAGCGCAATATCTTCAGTTTATTAGTTGCAACAATTTTTACGTGGTCCTGAATTGACCACTTTGTGACTGATAAATAATAACTCATGGTTTATCTATTGCAAGCCACCTTGCTTAAGATAAATATCAAATCATGGTCTAGTTTTGTGACTCGAACAAATACTTCCTCATGGTTTATCTATCGCAAGGCACCTTGTTTAAGATAAATATTGAATCGGCATCTAGCAGTGGTAGAAACTACTACCGCGCCATCTTTCATTGGTTGCAGCAATTTTTAAAGTCTTGAATTTACCGCTTTGTGACTCAGACAAATAATGCATCATGGTTCCATTGCAAGCCACCTTGTTCAAGATAAATATCGAATTAGAGTCTAGCAGCAGGCAGAACTCATTGCAATATGTTATTCCGCTTATTGGTAGCAATAATCTTTGTGGTCTGGAATTGACCTCTTTGTGACTCGGATAAATATTCCCTTATGGTTCATTGCAAGTCGCCTTCTTTAAAATAAATGTCGAATTAGGACCTAGCAGCGTCGTAAATCAACTTAATACCTTATTTTGTTTATCGTTTGCAACAATGGAATTGACCTTTTTGTGACTCAGATAAATAATCTCTAATAGTTTATTTATTGGAAGCCATCTTGTTTAAGATCAGTTACGAATTAAGCTCTAGCAGCGGGAGAAACCACCCGCAATATCTTATTCCATTTATTGATTGCAACTATCTTTAGTGATCCGGAATTGGTTTCTTTGTGACTCGGGTAAATAATCACTCATGATTTATCTATTGCAAACTACCTTGTTTAAGATAAATATCGAATCAGAGTCTGACAATCACAGCTATATTTAATTGGTTCGGAATTGACTTTTGTGACTCGAATAAATAATTCCTCACGGTATATGTTTCTCAAGCTCTATCTCGTTTAAGATTAGTTTCGAATCAGGGTTTAGCAGTGAGAGAACTATCGCAATATCTTATTCCGTTTATTGATCGCAAAAGTCTTCAGTGGTCCGGAATTGACAGCACTGTGACTCGAATAAATAATCCCTCGTAGTTTATCTATTGCAAGCCACTTTGTTTAAGATAAATATCGAATTAAGGTCTTATCTAGCAGCGGCAGAAAGCACTGCAATATCTTGTTCAGTTTATTGGTTGCAACAATTTTTAAGTGGTTCGGAATTGACCGCTTTCTGACTCAGATAAATCATTCCTAATGGTATATCTAATGCAAGCCATTTTCTTTAACATCGGTTACGAATCAGACTTGCAGCAATGGCTACCACCGCAATATCTTATTCCGCTTATTGATTGCAACAATTTTTAGTGGTACAGAATTTACCGCTTTGTGACTCGGATAAATAATCCTTCATGGTTCGTCTATTGCAATTCACTTTGTTTAAGCTAAATATCGAACCATGGTTTAGCATCAGCAGAAATCAACGCATTGTTTTATTCAGTTTATAGGTTGCAACAATTTTTAAGTGGTCTGGAATTGACCACTTTCTGACTCAGATAAATAATCTCTAATGGTTTATCTATTGCAGCCATGTTGTTTAAGATCGGTTACTAATTAGGCTCTAGCAGCAGGAGAAACCACCGGCAATATCTTATTCCGTTTATTGGTTGCAACTATCTTTAGTGATCCGGAATTGATAGCTTTCTGACTCTGATAAATTATCACTCATGGTTTATCTATTGCAAGTCACTTTGTTAAGATAAATATAGAATCAGTATTTAGCAGTGGTAGGAACTACCGCATCATCTCTCATTGGTTGCAGCAATCTTTTAGTCCGGAATTTATTGCTTTGTGACTCAGACAAATAATGCATCATGATTTTTCCATTGCAAGCCACCTTGTTTAAGATAAATATCGAGTTAGGTTCTAGCAGCGGCAGAACTCACCGCAATATGTTATTCCATTTATTGGTTGCAATAATCTTGAAGTGATCCGGGTTTGACCGCATTGTGACTCGAATAAATAATCCCTCATGGTTTATCTATTGCAAGTCACCTTGTTTAAGATAAATATCGAATTAACGTCTATTTAGCAGCGGCAGAAATCACCGCAATATCTTGTGCAGTTTATAGGTTGCAACAATTTTTAAGTGTTGACCACTTTCTGACGCAGATAAATAATCCCTAATGGTTTATCCATTGCAAGCTATTTTGTTTAAGATCAGTTTAGAATCAGTCTTGCAGCAAGGGCTACCAGCGCAATATCTTATTCCGCTTATTGATTGCAACAATCTTCGGTGGTCCGGAATTGCTTGCTGTGTACTCGGATAAATAATCCCTCATGATTTATCTATTACAAGCCATCTTGTTTAAGATAAATATCAAATTACGTTCTATCAGCGGCAGAAATCGGCACAATATCTTTTATTTAATCAGAGTCTAGCAGCAGGGGAATGTACCTATTTGTTGCAACAATCTTTAAGTACATTCAGGAATTGACTGCTTTGTGACTCAGGCAAATAATCTCTGATTATTTATCTATTGCAAGCCAACTTATTTAAGATAAATACCAAATTAGGGTCTAACATTGGCAGAAATCACTGCAATATTTTATTTAGTTTATTGGTTGCAACACTTTTTAAGTGGTCCGGAATTGACCGTTTTGTGACTCAGATAAATAATCCCTCATGCTTTATCTATCGTAAGCCACCCTATTCAAGATAAATATCAAATTAGGGTCTAGCAGCGGCAGAACTCATCGCAATATGTTATTCCGCTTAATGGTTACAATAATCTTTTAAGTGGTTTGGAATTGACCGCTTTGTGACTCGGATAAATAATACCTCATGATTTATCTATTGCAAGCCACCTTGCTTAAGATAAATATCAAATCACGGTCTAGAATCAACGTAATATTCTATTCAGTTTATTGGTTGCAACAATTTTTACGTGGTCCTGAATTGACCACTTTGTGACTCGAATAAATAAGACCTCATGGTTTATCTATTGCAAGCCACCTTGCTTAAGATAAATATCGAATCATGGTCTAGCATCGGCAGAAATCAACGCAATATCTTCTTCAGTTTATTGGTTGCAACAATGTTTACGTGGTTCTGAGTCTACTGCTTTGTGACTCGGATAAATAATACCTCATGGTTTATCTATTGCAAACCACCTTGCTTAAGGTAAATATCGAATCATCATCTAGAATCGGCAGAAATCAACGTTATATTGTTTTCAGTTTATGGGTTGCTACAATTTCTACGTGGTCCTGAATTGACCTACTTTGTGACTCAGATAAATAGTACTTCATCGTATATCTATTGCAAGCCACCTTGCTTAAGATAAATATCTAATCATGGTCTAAAATTGGCAGAAATCAATGCAATATTCTATTCAAGTTTATAGGTTGCAACAATTTCTACGTGGTCCTGAATTGACCACTTTGTGACTTGGATAAATAAGACCTCATGGTTTATCTATTGCAAGCCACCTTGCTTAAGATAAATATCGAATCATGGTCTAGCATCGGCAGAAATCAACGCAATATCTTCTTCAGTTTATTGGTTGCAACTATTTTTATGTGGTCCTGAATTGATCACTTTGTGACTCGGATGAATAATACCTCATGATTTATCTATTGCAAGCCATCTTGCTTAAGATAAATATCGAATCATGGTCTAGACTCGATAGAAATCAACGCAATATTCTATTCAGTTTATTGGTTGCAACAATTTTTACATGGTCCCGAACTGACCACTTTGTGACTCGGATAAATAATACCTCATGGTTTATCTATTGCAAGCCATCTTGTTTAAGATAAATATCGAATCATGGTCTAGAATCAACAGAAATCAACGCAATATTCTATTCAGTTTATTGGTTGCAACAATGTTTACGTGGTTCTGAGTCTACTGCTTTGTGACTCGGATAAATAATACCTCATGGTTTATCTATTGCAAACCACCTTACTTAAGGTAAATATCGAATCATCATCTAGAATCGGCAGAAATCAACGTTATATTGTTTTCAGTTTATGGGTTGCAACAATTTCTACGTGGTCCTGAATTGACCACTTTGTGACTCGGATAAATAAGACCTCATGGTTTATCTATTGCAACCACCTTGCTTAAGATAAATATTGAATCATGGTCTAGACTCGATAGAAATCAACGCAATATTTTATTCAGTTTATTGGTTGCAACAATTTTTACGAGGTCCTGAATTGACTGCTTTGTGACTCTGATAAATAATCCCTTATGGTGTATCCACTGTAAGCCGCTGTGTTTAAGATAAATATCGATTCAGGATTTAGTAGTGGCAAAAATCGCCGCAATATCTGATATCGAATAAAGGGAAAACCGTGTTTGTTCCAACAATTTTTAAGTAGCTTGTTTTTAACTGCTTTGTGACTCAGATAAATAATCCCTCGTGGTTTATCCTTTGCAAGTGACCTTGTTGAAGATTAATACCGAATCAGTGTCTAGCACCGTAGGAAACCTTAGCATTAATTTTATTGGTTGCAAGAATCTCTAAGTAGTCTGAAATTGGCTGCTTTATAACTCAGATAAATAATTCCTCACGGTTTATCCATTGCAAGGCACCTTGTTTTACAATTTTCAAATGGTTCGGAATTGACCGCTTTCTGACTCAGATAAATAATCCCTAATGGTTTATCTATTGCCAGCCATTTTCAAATCAGTCTTGCAGTAAGGGTTACCACAGCAATATCTTATTCCGCTTATTGATTGCAACAATCTTTAATTGGTCCGGAATTGACCTTTTCGTGACTCAGATAAATAATCTCTAATGGTTTATCTATTGCAAGCCATCTTGTTTAAGATCAGTTACGAATTAAGCTCTAGCAGTGTGAGAAACCACCCGCAATATCTTATTCCGATTATGAATTGCAACTCTTTCGTGATCCGGAATTGATCGCTTTGTGACTCGGATAAATAATCCATCATGATTTATCTATTGCAAGCAATCGTGTTTAAGATAAATATCGAACCAGGGTCTAGCAATCACTGCATTATCTTATTTCGTTCATTGGTTGCAACAATTTCTAATTGGTCCGGAATTGACTTTTGTGACTCGGATAAATAATCCTTCATGATTTATGTATCGCAAGCTCTATTTTGTTTGAAATTAGTTTTGAATCAGGGTCTAACAGTTGGGGAACCATCGCAATATCTTATTCCGTTTATTGATCGCAAAAATCTTCAGTGATCCGGAATTGACCGCTGTGTGACTCGAATAAATAATCCCTCTGGTTTATCTATTGCAAGCCATCTTGTTTAAGATAAATATCAAATTAGGTGGTATCAGAGGCACAAATCGCCGCAATGTTTTATTCCGTTTGTTGGTTGCATCAATCATTAAGTGGTCTGGAATTAACTGCTTTGTGACTCGGACAAATATAGTCTCATGGTTTATCTATCTGTGACTCAGACAAATGTTTTGTGGCTTATACATTGCAAGCCACCTGTTTAAGTTTAAATATCGGCTTGGGATCTAGCAGCAGGGGAAACAAATGCAATATCTTTTCATTGGTTGCAACAATTTTTAAATAGTCTGGAGTTAACTGCTTTGTGACTCGGATAAATAATTCTCTTGGTTTATCTATTGCAAGTCACCTTGCTTAAGATAAACATCGAATCAACAGCTAGAAGTGGCATCAATTTTTATTGGTTGCAACAATTTTTAAGTGGCCTGGAGTTAATTACGTGGACACTTCAGTACCGGGAATCAACTGAAACTGTTGTGTTATGTCGGAGTGCCGTTATTGTGTCTTCTATGTAGTCCTCGTTGTTTAATCCAATCTTTCGTACCTTTGTCATAGGGTATTACCTTTTACAACAGACAGATACGTTTTCTTGTTTATGATAAATTAGACAGGGTCTAGCAGTAGGGAAAACAAATGCAACTTGAAATTGACTGCTTTGTGACTCGGACAAATAATCCCTTATGGTTTATCTATTGTAAGACATCTTGTTTAAGATAAATTTCGAGTTAAGGTCAACAGCGGGAGAACTACAATATCTTCATTGATTGCATCAATCTTTGAGTAGTCTGGAATTGACTGCTTTGTGACTCGGACACTTACGATAAATTTTGCACTATTGACTATATGTAGTTGTAAGAGAATTAAAAACTTAGTTTACTTACCGGATCGTGCTGCCCGTAATTAAAACCAAACATAGCCATCAACGGCAACATACATATTCGTATTTGAAACGGAAATGGAAAACATACAAATTTTGCCAAAGGTGATAAAACTGGGCTCCAAATACTTTTTGTTTTCTCTAATATCTTCCAGGTAGGCTAAAACAGATGGTGGTAGAGAAAAATAGGAACTTCAATAAGCTACCCACTTTTATAACCTAAAAAGAAATGTACACGCATGCGAACGGCTACCAAATGAATAAAAGCTTAGCGATACTGAGCAAATATATAGCATTGTTGTTGATTTTGAAAAGAATTTTTACGCTTCTTTCGCCTCAGTAACCACTGCATAACTCTGTACATAAATTATATTCTCAAGTGTTGCCGTTACGGGTACACCCGACAAGCCAGGCGCCTACCTGATTTTTCACTGGAACCCAAGGCCGTATTGCTTGAGGAAGGCTGGTAATGAAGTTTGGTTGTTTTAACACATCGGCTTCTACGAGCCATTTCTCCCTCTCCAAGAATGGTTAATGTTTGACGAAAATTGTTGGGCATAACTGCACGTTAAGCATAGGAAATGCAATTTGCGGTTTCCCAAACTACAAATCATAAATCAATGTCCGGACTTGCGTGAAACCCAAATCTTCGTGTGGTTTTTACGTAACGCTTATTTTAAACAATAATACTGGAGAATTCCTCATGCTGGGTTTAGAAATCCCCTGAACCTAACAAATACTATCAAAGATGAAGCCTTTTTGAAAAAAGCGCAACAAATTGTTTAAATTAGGGTTAATCTGGAATGTTGTGCTTAACAGTGCTGTTTTCTCTACAGCTGCGATCAAATTAGAAGAAGAATTTATTTCAGACGTGCAGTTCATAATAAGTGAGCAACTTAAACACAACACCAACTAATATTCTATTCCATACCTCAATATATTCCCAGTTTTCAACTATAAACCGTAGCACAAAGCCATACTCCTTGAAAAATATTCCGGGTGCTAAATTTATAAACATGTTCACTTGATAATCGGCATTCTCGGGGAACGACAGGCTATAGACGTACATTATCACTGTCCCCAAGGATAATCCAACGTACGTTATCTTTTGTTTAGTGAAATTCCTGATGTAGCTTAAGCAAGCGGGTAAATCATACAATCCTAGTTCGTCAAAGCTAAAATTCCAGTACTCATCGTTAGACGTACTTAAGGTTGTATGATTCATTGAATATTTCGTCCCTCGGCTGTTTCCCAACCATACATCGTACCCTTGGGCTGCTAAAACAAAAGCTAAAACAACAAAAATTAGACAATTGAACCACTGTTTTAACATTATTTAATAGTTAGGGGAGGAAACTTCTTTTCGAGTGGTTTGCACAGGATTCTACAAGCATCTAGATAATATTCTTGCAACTTTCCAGTGACAAACCACTTGTACAAAGTCCGCGAAATATAAATTGATTGACAAATATGCTACGAGCAGATTGACCCACTGTAAAAATGTTAAAGATACAATGTAGATGCATCAGGCAACTACACTTGCAACAAGCATTAGAAATGTGATGCAATTGCACGAGAAAAACATTTTAGGCATCTTTACTTTTAGCAACTGTTAGAAATGTGATGTAAGTGCACGTGAAATATATTTTAGGCAACTCTACTTTCAGCAAACTAGAAATGTGATTAAATGCATGGGAAACTTATTTTAGGTAACTACACTTGCAGCAAGCATTAGAAATGTGATGTAAGTGCATGAGAAATTTATTTTAGGCAACTACACTTGCAATAAGCGTTAGAAATGTAATATAAATGCACGAGAAAAACATTTTAGGCAACTCTACTTTCAGCAAACATTAGAAATGTGATGAAAATGCTCGTGAAGTTTATTTTAGGCAACTACACTTGCAGCAAGCATTTGAAATGTGAGATAAATGTACGAGAAAAACATTTTAGGCAACTCTACTTTCAGCAACCGTTAGAAATGTGATATAACTGCATGGGAAATATATTTTAGGCAACTAAACTTGCAGCAAGCATTTGAAATGTGAGTAAATGCATCGAGAAAACATTTTAGGCAACTTACTTTTAGCAAACATTAGAAATGTGATGTAATGCACGTGAAATTTATTTTAGGCAACTACACTTGCAGCAAGCATTTAGAAATGTGAGTAAATGCACGATGAAAACATTTTAGGCAACTTACTTTAGCAAACATTAGAAATGTGATGTAAGTGCACGGAAATTTATTTTAGGCAACTACACTTGCAGCAAGCATTAGAAATGTGACGTAAATGCATCGAGAAAAACATTTTAGGCAACTCTACTTTCAACAAACATTAAAAATGTGATGTAAATGCACGTGAAATTTATTTTAGGCAACTACACTTGCAGCAAGCATTTGAAATGTGTCGTAAATGCACGGAAAACATTTTAGGCAACTCTACTTTTAGCAAACATTAGAAATGTGATGTAAGTGCACGGAAATTTATTTTAGGCTAACTACACTTGCAGCAAGCACTAGAAATGTGACGTAAATGCACGAGAAAAACATTTTAGGCAACTCTACTTTCAGCAAACATTAGAAATGTGATGTAAATGCACGTGAAATTTATTTTAGGTAACTACACTTGCAGCAAGCATTTGAAATGTGATGTAAATGCATGAGAAAAACATTTTAGGCAACTCTACTTTTAGCAACATTAGAAATGTGATGTAAATGCACGTGAAATTTATTTTAGGCAACTACACTTGCAGCAAGCATTAGAAATGTGATGTAAATGCACGAATGAAATACATTTTAGAAGCAACTCTTAGCTTTTAGCAAACATTAGAAATGTGATGTAAGATGCACGGAAATTTATTTTAGGCAACTACACTTGCAGCAAGCATTTAGAAATGTGACGTAAATGCACGATAAAACATTTTAGGCAACTTTACTTTTAGCAAACATTAGAAATGTGATGCAAGTGCACGTGAAATTTATTTTAGGCAACTACACTTGCAGCAAGCATTAGAAATGTGATGTAAATACATCGAGAAAAACATTTTAGGCAACTCTACTTTCAACAAACATTAGAAATGTGATGTAAATGCACGTGAAATTTATTTTAGGTAACTACACTTGCAGCAAGCATTAGAAATGTGATGTAAATGCACGAGAAAAACATTTTAGGCAACTCTACTTTTAGCAAACATTAGAAATGTGATGTAAGTGCACGTGAAATTTATTTTAGGCAACTACACTTGCAGCAAGCATTGAAATGTGATGTAAATGCATGAGAAAAACATTTTAGGCAACTCTACTTTTAGCAACATTAGAAATGTGATGTAAATGCACGTGAAATTTATTTTAGGCAACTACACTTGCAGCAAGCATTAGAAATGTGAGTAAATGCACGGAAAAACATTTTAGGCAACTCTACTTTTAGCAAACATTAGAAATGTGATGAATGCACGTGAAATTTATTTTAGGCAACTACACTTGCAGCAAGCATTTGAAATGTGATGTAAATGCAGAGAAAACATTTTAGGCAACTCTACTTTAGCAACATTAGAAATGTGATGTAAATGCACGTGAAATTTATTTTAGGCAACTACACTTGCAGCAAGCATTAGAAATGTGATCGTAAATGCACGTAGAAAAACATTTTAGGCAACTCTACTTTAGCAAACATTAAAAATGTTATGTAATTGCACGTGAAATTTATTTTAGGCAACTACACTTGCAGTAAGCATGAAATGTGATGTAAATGCACGAGAAACACATCCTAGGCAACTGTGCTTTCAGCAGTCACTAGAAATGTGATGTAAATGCACGTGAAATTTATTTTAGGTAACTGCACTTGCAGCAAGCATTAGAAATGTGATGTAAATGCATGAGAAAAACATTTTAGGCAACTCTACTTTTAGCAACCATTAGAAATGTGATGTAAGTGCACGAGAAATTTATTTTAGGCTACTACACTTGCAGCAAGCACTAGAAATGTGACGTAAATGCACGATAAAACATTTTAGGCAACTTTACTTTTAGCAAACATTAGAAATGTGATGCAAGTGCACGTGAAATTTATTTTAGGCAACTACACTTGCAGCAAGCATTAGAAATGTGACGTAAATGCACAGAAAAACATTTTAGGCAACTCTACTTTTAGCAAACATTAGAAATGTGATGTAATGCACGTGAAATTTATTTTAGGCTAACTACACTTGCAGCAAGCATTTAGAAATGTGAGTAAATGCACGGAAAACATTTTAGGCAACTCTACTTTAGCAAACATTAGAAATGTGATGTAAATGCACGTGAAATTTATTTTAGGCAACTACACTTGCAGCAAGCATTAGAAATGTGATGTAAATGCAGTAAGAAAACATTTTAGGCAACTCTACTTTTAGCAAACATTAGAAATGTGATGTAAGTGCACGGAAATTTATTTTAGGCTAACTACACTTGCAGCAAGCATTAGAAATGTGAGTAAATGCAGAAAAACATTTTAGGCAACTCTACTTTCAACAAACATTAAAAATGTTATGTAATTGCACGTGAAATTTATTTTAGGCAACTACACTTGCAGTAAGCATGAAATGTGATGTAAATGCACGAATGAAATACATTTTAGGCAACTCTTACTATTTAGCAACCATTAGAAATGTGATGTAAATGCACGTGAAATTTATTTTAGGCAACTACACTTGCAGCAAGCATTTAGAAATGTGATGTAAACGCACGTGAAAAACATTTTAGGCAACTCTACTTTAGCAACCGTTAGAAATGTGATGTAAGTGCACGAGAAAGTTATTTTAGGCTACTACACTTGCAGCAAGCATTAGAAATGTGATGTAAATGCATGAGAAAAACATTTTAAGCAACTTTACTTTTAACAAACATTATAAATGTGATGTAAGAGCACGAGAAATTTATTTTAGGCTACTACACTTACAGCAAGCACTAGAAATGTGACGTAAATGCACGATAAAACATTTTAGGCAACTCTACTTTCAGCAAACATTAGAAATGTGATGTAAGTGCACGTGAAATTTATTTTAGGCAACTACACTTGCAGCAAGCATTTAGAATGTGAGTAAATGCATGAGAAAAACATTTTAGGCAACTTACTTTTAGCAAACATTAGAAATGTGATGTAAATGCACGTGAAATTTATTTAGGTAATGAGCAAGCTTTGGGACACTAAAGCAAGAAACATTTTAGGCAACTCTACTTTAGCAACGTTAGAAATGTATAAATGCATGAAGGAATACTTGCAGGAGCATTAAATATAAAGTGCAAACTTTACAATACTATTTAGCAACCATTAGAAATGTGATGACTAAGTGTACACAGTGAAATGTAATCATTTTAGGCAACTCTACTTGCAGCAAGCATTAGAAATGTTGATCGTAAATGCATGAGAAAACATTTTAGGCAACTCTACTTTAGCAAACATTAGAAATGTGATGTAAATGCACGTAATTTTTGAGGAACTACATTGCAGAAGCATTAAATGGACTAAGCTAGAAAACA
The DNA here is from genome assembly GCA_036346225.1 of Platerodrilus igneus. NCBI lineage: Eukaryota > Metazoa > Arthropoda > Insecta > Coleoptera > Lycidae > Platerodrilus > Platerodrilus igneus. Next base: position 9,167,989 of record JARFIW010001336.1, on the reverse strand, counting down.
TTTTAGGCAACTTCTTTAGCAAGCATTAGAAATGTGATGCAAGTGCACGTGAAATTTATTTTAGGCAACTGCACTTGCAGCAAGCATTAGAAATGTGACGTAAATGCACGAGAAAACATTTTAGGCAACTCTACTTTTAACAAACATTATAAATGTGTTGTAAGAGCACGAGAAATTTATTTTAGGCTACTACACTTACAGCAAGCACTAGAAATGTGACGTAAATGCACGATAAAACATTTTAGGCAACTTTACTTTTAGCAAACATTAGAAATGTGATGCAAGTGCACGTGAAATTTATTTTAGGCAACTACACTTGCAGCAAGCATTAGAAATGTGATGTAAATGCATGAGAAAAACATTTTAGGCAACTCTACTTTTAGCAACCATTAGAAATGTGATGTAAGTGCACGAGAAATTTATTTTAGGCTACTACACTTGCAGCAAGCACTAGAAATGTGACGTAAATGCACGATAAAACATTTTAGGCAACTCTACTTTCAGCAAACATTAAAAAAGTTATGTAATTGCACGTGAAATTTATTTTAGGCAACTGCACTTGCAGCAAGCATTAGAAATGTGATGTAAATGCATGAGAAAAACATTTTAGGCAACTCTACTTTTAGCAACCATTAGAAATGTGATGTAATGCACTGAGAAATTTATATTAGGTAACTACACTTGCAGCAAGCATTAGAGATGTGATGTAAATGCACGAGAAAAACATTTTAGGCAACTCTACTTTCAGCAAACATTAGAAATGTGATGCAAATGCACGTGAAATTTATTTTAGGCAACTACACTTGCAGCAAGCATTTAGAAATGTGATGTAAACGCACGAGAAAAACATTTTAGGCAACTCTACTATTAGCAACCGTTAGAAATGTGATGTAAATGCACGTGAAATTTATTTTAGGCAACTACACTTGCAGCAAGCATTTGAAATGTGTCGTAAATGCACGTGAAAAACATTTTAGGCAACTCTACTATTAGCAACCGTTAGAAATGTGATGTAAGTGCACGAGAAAGTTATTTTAGGCTACTACACTTGCAGCAAGCACTAGAAATGTGACGTAAATGCACGAGAAAAACATTTTAGGCAACTCTACTTTCAGCAAACATTAGAAATGTGATGTAATGCACGGAAATTTATTTTAGGCAACTACACTTGCAGCAAGCATTTAGAAATGTGAGTAAATGCAAGAAAACATTTTAGGCAACTCTACTTTAGCAACATTAGAAATGTGATGAAATGCACGTTATTTTAGGAACTACACTTGCAGCATTTGAACATGTGAGTAAATGCATAAGCAAAACATTTTAGGCAACTTTACTTTCAGCAAACATTAGAAATGTGATGTAAATGCACGTGTAATTTATTGTAGGTAACTACACTTGCAGCAAGCATTTGAAATGTGACGTAAATGCATAAGCAAAACATTTTAGGCAACTTTACTTTTAGCAAACATTAGAAATGTGATGCAAGTGCACGTGAAATTTATTTTAGGCAACTACACTTGCAGCAAGCATTTCAAATGTTCCGTAAATGCACAAGCAAAACATTTTAGGCAACTCTACTTTTAGCGAACATTAGAAATGTGATGTAAGTGCCCGTGAAATTTATTTTAGGTAACTGCACTTGCAGCAAGCATTTGAAATGTGATGTAAATGCAGGAATATACATTTTCAGGCAGCTACTATTTCAGCAACGTTAGAAATGTGATGTAAATGCACGTGAAATTTATTTTAGGCAACTACACTTGCAGCAAGCATTAGAAATGTGATGTAAATGCACGGGTAATTTATTTCAGGCAGCTATATTTGCAGCAAGTTTTAGAAATGGGATGTATATGCACGAGAAAACATTTTAGGTAACTCTATTTTTTAGCAAACATTAGAAATGTTATGTAAATGCTCGTGAAGTTTATTTTAGGCAACTACACTTGCAGCAAGCATTTGTAATGTGACATAAATGTACGAGAAAAACATTTTAGGCAACTCTACTTTTAGCAAACATTAGAAATGTGATGTAAATGCTCGTGAAATTTATTTTAGGCAACTTCACTTGCAGCAAGCACTAGAAATGTGACGTAAGTGCACGAAAAAGCATTTTAGGCAACTCAACTTTCAGCAAACATTAGAAATTTGATGTAAGTGCACGTGAAATTTATTTTAGGAAACTACACTTGCAGAAAGCATTTGAAATGTGACGTAATTGCACGAGAAAAACATTTTAGGCAACTTTACTTCTAGCAACCGTTAAAAATGTGATGTAATTGCACTTGAAATTTATTTTAGGCAACTTTACTTTTAGCAACCATTAGAAATGTGATGTACATGCCCGTGAAACTTATTTTAGGCAATTACACTTGCAGCAAGCATTTGAAATGTGATGTAAATGCACGAGAAAAACATTTTAGGCAACTTCACTTTTAGCAATCTTTAGAAATGTGATGTAAGTGCACTAGAATATTATTTTAGGCAACTACACTTGCAGCAAGCATTTGAAATGTTCTGTAAATGCATGAGAAAGACATTTTAGGCAACTCTACTTTCAGCAAACATTAGAAATGTGATGTAAGTGCACTTGGAATTTATTTTAGGCAACTACACTTGCAGCAAGCTTTTGAAATGTGACGTAAATGCACGAGAAAACCATTTTAGGCAACTTTACTTTTAACAACCGTTGGAAATGTGATGTAATTGCACTTGAAATTTATTTTAGGCAACTTTACTTTTAGCAACCATTAGAAATGTGATGTACATGCCCGTGAAATTTATTTTAGGCAACTACACTTGCAGCAAGCATTTGAAATGTTCTGCAAATGCATGAGAAAACATTTTTGGCAACTCTATTTTTTAGCAAACATTAGAAATGTTATGTAAATGTACGGTACATTTATTTTAGGCAACTACACTTGCAGCAAGCATTTGAAATGTGTTGTAAATGCATGAGAAAAACATTTTAGGCAACTCTACTTTCAGCAAACATTAGAAATGTGATGTAAATGCTCGTGAAATTTATTTTAGGCAACTTCACTTGCAGCAAGCACTAGAAATGTGACGTAAGTGCACGAAAAAAACATTTTAGGCAACTCAACTTTCAGCAAACATTAGAAATTTGATGTAAGTGCACGTGAAATTTATTTTAGGAAACTACACTTGCAGAAAGCATTTGAAATGTGACGTAATTGCACGAGAAAACCATTTTAGGCAACTTTACTTTTAACAACCGTTGGAAATGTGATGTAATTGCACTTGAAATTTATTTTAGGCAACTTTACTTTTAGCAACCATTAGAAATGTGATGTACATGCCCGTGAAATTTATTTTAGGCAACTACACTTGCAGCAAGCATTTGAAATGTGTTGTAAATGCATGAGAAAAACATTTTAGGCAACTCTACTTTCAGCAAACATTAGAAATGTGATGTAAATGCTCGTGAAATTTATTTTAGGCAACTTCACTTGCAGCAAGCACTAGAAATGTGACGTAAGTGCACGAAAAAAACATTTTAGGCAACTCAACTTTCAGCAAACATTAGAAATTTGATGTAAGTGCACGTGAAATTTATTTTAGGAAACTACACTTGCAGAAAGCATTTGAAATGTGACGTAATTGCACGAGAAAAACATTTTAGGCAACTTTACTTCTAGCAACCGTTAAAAATGTGATGTAATTGCACTTGAAATTTATTTTAGGCAACTTTACTTTTAGCAACCATTAGAAATGTGATGTACATGCCCGTGAAATTTATTTTAGGCAATTACACTTGCCGCAAGCATTTGAAATGTGATGTAAATGCACGAGAAAAATATTTTAGGCAACTTCACTTTTAGCAATCTTTAGAAATGTGATGTAATTGCTCTTGAAATTTATTTTAGGCAACTACACTTGCAGCAAGTGTTTGAAATGTTCCTTACATGCATCAGAAAAACATTTTAGGCAACTCTACTTTCAGCAACCATTAGAAATGTGATGAAAGTGCACGTGAAATTTATTTTAGGCAATTACACTTGAAACAAGCATTTGAAATGTTCCGTAAATGCATGAGAAGAATATTTTAGGCAACTCTACTTTTAGCAACTATTAGAAATGCGATGTAAATGCTCAATAAATTAATTTTAGGCAACTACACTTGCAGCAAACTTTAGAAATGTGATGTAGACGCACCGGAAATACACGGGAAGTAACAGTGATCCCCCCTGTTTCCTGGGCACGAACTTGCGTAGGTTCTAAAAGCAACACTTCAGGTCACGTAAAAGTAACTCCTTCTTTTCTGTGTCCGGCATTGAGTAGGTTATAAAAACGAAACTTGAAGTCAGGAAAGCATAAGTAAGTCCTTTTTGGGTCCGGCGTTGAGTGGGTTATAAAAGCGCGTATTTGGGTCACGGAAAGTGAAAGTGATCCCCCGCTTCCTGTGTCCGGACTTGAGTAGGTTATAAAAGCGAGATTTGGGGGCACGTAAGACATAAGTGACCTTTTGTTTCCTGGGTCTGGGCTTAAGTAGGTTATAAAAGCGGGACTTTGGGACACGGAAATATAGAGGTAAGCCCCCCTTTTCCTCATCCGGTCTTGAATAGGTTATAAAAGCGAAATTTGGGGCCACGGAAAGTAAAACTGATCGCCCCCCTCGTTTCCTGGGCATGAGCTTGCGTAGGTTATAAAAGCGAGACTTGTGGTCGGAAAAGTTAAAGTAATCCCCTCTTTTTTTGTGTCTGGCATTGAGTAGGTTATAAAAACGAGACTTGAAGTCCGGAAAAGAGAAGTAAGCCCGTCTTTGGGTCCGGCCTTGAGTAGGTTATAAAAGTAAGATTTGGGGGTCATGGAAAGTGAACGTGATCTCCTGTTTCCTGAGTCCGGGTTTGAGCAGGTTATGAAAGCGAGATTTGTGGTCAGGTAACGTAAATTTGACCCCCTCTTGTTTCCCGGGTTCGGGCTGAAGTAAGTTTTAAAAACGAGATTTGGAGTAACCGAAACTAAAAGTGATTCTCCTGTTTTCTCGGTGCAGACTTGAGTAGGTTATAAAAGCGAGACTTTGGGTCACGTAAAAATAACGCCCTTTTTCTGGATCCGGTCGTGAACAGGTTATAAAAGTAAGATTTGGGTTGACAAAAAAGTACATTCCATCTTTTCTGGGTCCGGCCTTGAGTAGGTTATAAAAGGAAAATTTTGAGCCACAGAAAGTAAAAGTGATCCCCCGTGTTTCCTGGGCACGAGTTTGCGTAGGTTATAAAAGCGAGACATGAAGTCAGGGAAAGTAAAAGTAACCCCTTCTTTTCTGTGTTTGGCATTGAGTAGATTATTAAAACGAGACTTGAGTAAGGATAATCAGGTAAGCCCTTTTTTTGGGTTCGGCCTTGAGTAGGTTATAAAAGCGAGATTTGATCACGGAAAGTAAAAGTGATCCCCCGTTTCCTGTGTCCGAGTTTGAGCAGGTTATGAAAGCGAGATTTGTGGTCAGGTAACATTTTCTGAGTTCCGGCTGGAGTAAGTTTTCAAAATGAGATTTGGGTTAACGGAAACGAAAAGTGATCTTCTCTGTATTCTGGGTGCAGACTTATGTAGGTTATAAATGCGAGACTTTAGGTCACCTAAAAATAACACCCCTTTTTCCTGGATCCGGTCTTGAACAAGTTATTAAAGCAAGATTTGGGGTTACAGAAAAGTAAATGAAACCCCTTGTTTTCTGGGTCCGGCTTTGAGTAGGTTATAAAAGCGAAATTTTGGCCCACGGAAAGTAAAAGTGCCCCCCCCTGTGACCTGAGCACAAGCTTGTGTAGGTTATAAAAGCGAGACTTAAGGTTAGGAAAGTAGAAGTAAGCCCCTCTTTTTAGGTCCTGCCTTGAGTAGGTTATAAAAGCGAGATTTGGGGTCACGGAAAGTAAAAATGATCCCAGTTTCCTGTGTCCGGGCTTGAGTAGGTTTTAAAAACTAGGTTTGGTGTGGCGAAAGGTAAAAGTGATCCACTCCTGGGTCCGGGCCTGAGTAGGTTATAAAAGCGAGACTTTGGGTCACGTAAAAATAACGGTAACGCCCCTCTTTGCTGGATCCGGCGTTGAATAGGTTATAAAAGAGATAAAAACCCGGGATTATCTTAACGTATTTATGCATAGCCAAACAATTTTATTCTTACAATGCAAATAATAATTTAAAAAGCCAGGGCTGGATTTACAAAATAAAAGGAATTAAACTTTTACAAAATACAGTAGGTTTGAAGATATGAGACGAAACTTGGATATCCGAAGGGGACGTTGTAAGTCGATTCAGAACCTTTTTTATCGTTCACGGGATTGGATTATTCTAACCTGCTGATATCTTATATTCGATTAGAAGAGAGAACGTCGCCACTCGAAGAGCGCGTGTTCACATCATTTCTCCAAGAGCGATAAAAATCCCCGCTGGTTATCTTAACGGATTTAACAGAAAATCGATTAGTGATTTGGGGAATTACAGACTGTGCTATTTTTATAGTTTTTGGTAAAATCCTCTCCTTGAATCCCTGAATGAATGTATTTTTCCAGAACAATGATGGAACTTTTCCTAACAAATTGGAATTGCTCGGAAATATGTATATAACACTAAGGAACTATTGACAAAATGGGCTTGTTTCTAGTGTCTATTGCAACACTGTCGCATAATTAATTTTTGGGAATTCCCCAGTTCCTATTTCCAGAATACGAACCTAATGATTTTTTTCCTATCCACACATAAACCTCGCTGTTGGCAGCGTACCCATGTTGGAGAAAAACCGGTTTTCCTCGGGTTCCCTTTCGAGGTGGTATCCGAAACATGGATAAAACGTATCCATCCTCAGTGGTAACGTTGTGAGTCTCCACTTCGTACCCATATCGTCTTATAATCCCTGGCTGTATTGAAATCGTTAAAAGAAAACAAAAAGCAAAAACTTACCGTTTCTAACCTATAATCTGGATTGTAAAAGCAATTCTTGTTGCTGTCGCGGTTTGTGTAATAATCAGCAAACGTCTTACAAACGTTGTTTTTGGAACGTGCGTAAAATAAAAAAGTCCCAAACAAACCAAAAAGAGCTGCTATAACAAACGGTTTCATTTTGCGGTGCGAAGTGTCCTCGATGATGTTATAAAAACAATCGACGTTGAACGTGTGCGAGTTTGTGATAAAGACTCAGAGGATGTTGATAATTCACATCCTAATTATTCCGCTTTATCTTTGTTTGTGTAGAACAGACAGAGCTATTAGGAAGTGGGGCTAAGGCGCGTTGAATTAGAACGCCCTGGAACGAAGACGAAACTAAGGCCGTCCCACGTCTTGAACTGCAACAAAGAATCTTCTCACTGCTCAAATCCAATCCCATTTTACTAAAATTCGAAAAGTTCTCGTCAATGTGAAAAGGTTTAACCCAAAATTTATATCAAATCAGACTGCATTTTAGGTTATTTTATGTTTTAAACGATCATTTCGAGAGATGAAGTGTAAACGCGTTTGTTATATTTTGAACAATGCCTTAGATAAATGAGTTTATTATGTATAGAGTGAAAAAGATATTTATAATAAATATATTGAATATAATAAATCTAATAATTACATTAGATACAATAATTATAATAAATGTTTTGAATATAAAAGTATAGTCATTATAATAAATATATTGAATATAATAAATATATTAATTACATTAGATACAATAAATATTTTGAATATAAAAGTATAGTAATTATAATAAATATTTTGAATAAAAAAATATATTAATTACATTAGATACAATAATTATAATAAATATTTCGAATATAATAAATATAATAATTACATTAGATACAATAATTATAATAAAAACTTTGGATATAAACTATAGTAATTACAATAAATATATTGAATATAATAAATATATTAATTACATTAGATATAATAATAATAATAAATATTATAAATATAAAAGTATAGTAATTATAATAAATATATTGAATATAATAAATATATTAATTACATTAGATACAATAATTATAATAAATATTTCGAATATAATAAATATAATAATCTGTTACTGCGATGGTCAACTAAAAAGAAACGCTTTTGAAAACCATCAATTTTTCGAGATTAAATTATTACGGAGCGACAAGGATGTACAAGAAAAAATATCCTACAAAGAAACTCTGTAGCGTAATGTATAATCAAAAAATATAACTCCCTTTGCCACATTTCTTTGTTTTTGTTTTTTCTCTCTTTCCTTCTTTTTGTTCTTTTTACTTTTTTGCTTCTTCTTTTTCTCTTTCTTTTTTTCTTTAGTCTGTTTTTTATTTTTTTTATTTTCTTTCTCTTTCTCTTTTTTTATTTTTGTTGTCCTTTCTTTTCTGTTCTTTTTCTTTCCTTTACTTTTCTTTTTCTTTTATTTTTCTTTTCTTTTCTTTTCTTTTCTTTTCTTTTCTTTTCTTTTCTTTTCTTTTCTTTTCTTTTCTTTTCTTTTCTTTTCTTTTCTTTTCTTTTCTTTTCTTTTCTTTTCTTTTCTTTTCTTTTCTTTTCTTTTCTTTTTTTTTCTTTTCTTTTTTTTTCTTTTCTTTTCTTTTCTTTTCTTTTCTTTTCTTTTCTTTTCTTTTCTTTTCTTTTCTTTTCTTTTCTTTCTTTTCTTTTCTTTTCTTTTCTTTTCTTTTCTTTTCTTTTCTTTTCTTTTCTTTTCTTTTCTTTTCTTTTTCTTTTCTTTTCTTCTTTTCTTTTCTTTTCTTGTCTTTTCCTTTTCTTTTCTTTTCTTTTCTTTTCTTTTCTTTTTCTTTTCTTTTCTTTTCTTTTCTTTTCTTTTCTTTTCTTTTCTTTTCTTTTCTTTTCTTTTCTTTTCTTTTCTTTTCTTTTCTTTTCTTTTCTTTTCTTTTCTTTTCTTTTCTTTTCTTTTCTTTTCTTTTCTTTTCTTTTCTTTTCTTTTCTTTTCTTTTCTTTTCTTTTCTTTTCTTTTCTTTTCTTTTTCTTTTCTTTTCTTTTCTTTTCTTTTCTTTTCTTTTCTTTTCTTTTCTTTTCTTTTCTTTTCTTTTCTTTTCTTTTCTTTTCTTTTCTTTTCTTTTCTTTTCTTTTCTTTTCTTTTCTTTTCTTTTCTTTTCTTTTCTTTTCTTTTCTTTTCTTTTCTTTTCTTTTCTTTTCTTTTCTTTTCTTTTCTTTTCTTTTCTTTTCTTTTCTTTTCTTTTTCTTTTTTTTTCTTTTCTTTTTCTTTTCTTTTTTTTCTTTTTTCTTTTCTTTTTCTTTTTTTTTCTTTCCTTTTCCTTTTTTTTTCTTTTCCTTTTCCTTTTCTTTTCTTTTTCGTTCCTTGCTTTTTTTTCCTTCTCTTTTTCTTTTTTCTTTTCCTTTTATTTCATTTTTCTTTTCTTTCTTTTCTTTTTCTTTTTCTTTTCTTGTGCTTTTCTTTTTCTTTTTTTTTCATTTTCCTTTGTCCTGGTTTTCTTTCGTTCGTAACGGATGAAATGGATGCAGCGAGTGAATCGTACGAAAAGGATGAGACGGGTAAAGTGGATGTCATAGATGAAAATAAAATGCAAGAAGCTGGTGAAGCGAATGGAACAATAAACCCGATGAAGTGGTAAAGCGAATAAAACGGATAAAAATATCAACGTAGCACAAGCGGATGAAGCAAGGACTTGAATAAAACGAATAAAGCGGAACAAGCGGATGGCACAACTGATTCCTCTATCAACACCACGTAAGAAACCGAATTTTCGTAGCTTGGACTATTTAAAACTCTATTTTTGTTACTGTGTCATTTTGTAAAAGAGACTGCTTCTACTTCCTCTAAAATCCGCATAAACCTACCCTCCCAAAGTCAACCCCTCACTAAGAAAAACCGATTAAAATTTTATCCGGTTCGCGATGACCAACTGAATCTGTTGGCTTAGCACATTATGTAAAATTTCACCCTTGGTGGGCTTGGAGTCCAAGAAAATCAGTTAAGATTTCGAACAGTCGAAAATTTCCAGTGCGTAAGAATCGGAAAAGCTTTTGAACGCATTGGCGGCGTTTATCTCATTTCGAAGGTATCATAACTTATCAAAGATATCAATTTTTCTGGAATAAAGGGTCAATATTGAATAATATTTTGGCGGTTAATTTAGTTTGTGACGGGTAACGTTTGAGAAAAAAAATCGACGTTTACAAATGCATTTATTGCTACGTTACAAGTGCTTTAAGGGACGCATTAAAAAAAAATCTAACGTTTTCCTGCAATTTGACTATAAAAACAATTAGAGCCGATGGCTCTCTGTGTATCTTTGATACAATTTTCCCAGCAGTGCAAAATACGAGTAGGCCCAACGCATAATCTGTAACGAAACGTTTAACCCTAGGAGTTTATTGCTAACTTCAATACATACCGCCGAAAATGCTGTTAAAGATAGAACCGAGAATTTATAAGCTGTGACCTTGAGAGGGCGATTAGATCGTTCCATTATGATAAATAGGTATTTTCGCACACTGTTTCCGCAGTTGTACCAGTTCAGTGTGTAACAGGCATCACCAACTGCGGTACTCTGCAACAAAAGGCATCCGGTTAGAAAGGTAATGGTAAAAGGGTTCATTTCGGCTTTGTCCCTCTACTCATAAATAATACTAAAAACGTGACTCGTGAGTAGGAGGATAATGCTGGTCCGTCAAGGTGCCCCCCCCCGCGTTGACCGATTTGCTCCAAAACCTAGCACCTATTTGCTTATAGCTAGCACTAGCTAGCACCAAAGCTGTTTTAGAAATATGGACAATTATATTCGGGGGCGGCCAACCTGACGCCAGTCCCCCCCCAGTGCTCCGATTTGCTCAAAAACCTAGCACCATGTAGCTTAGAGCTAGCACCAGCTAGCACAAAAGTAAGAAAGCTAGCATCTTAAAAACAAAAGAGCGACAACTTTTTAAAAAAATTTGCCAGCCCCCAGTTGACCGATTTGCCCCAAAACCTAACGCCCATTTGCTTATAGCTAGCACTAGCTAGCACCAAAGTTGTAGAACTAGCACCAAAGCTGTTTCAAAAATATAGCCAATTATATGCGGGGGGGGGGAGAAATTGACGCTAGCCCCCCACAGTGCTCCTATTTGCTCCAAAACCTAGCACCATGTAGCTTAGAGCTAGTACTAGCTAGCACCCAAGTACGAAAGCTAGCACCATAAAAACAAGATGACGGCGATTTTTTAAAAAAATTTTGCCAGCTCCCAGTTGTCCGATTTGATCTAAAATATAGCACTCATTTGCTTATAGCTAGCGCTAGCTAGCACCAAAGCTGTTTTAGAAATATGGCCTATTATATTCGGGGGCGGCCAACCTAACGCCATCCCCCCCCGTGCTCCGCTTTGCTCAAAAACCTAGCACCATGTAGCTTAGAGCTAGCACCCAAGTAAAAAAGCTAGCATCTAGCAAACAAAATGGCGGCAATTTTTTTAAAAAATTTTGCCAGCCCTCAGTTGACTGATTTGCTCCAAAACCTAGCATCCATTTGCTTATAGCTAGCACTAGCCAGCACCAAAGCTGTTTCAAAAATATAGTCAATTATATGCGGGGGGGACTTGACGCTAGCCCCCCCCCCCGTGCTCCAATTTGCTTAAAAACCTAGCACCATGTAGCTTAAAGCTAGCACCATCTAGCACCCAAGTAAGAAAGCTAGCACCATTAAAACAAGATGGCGACGATTTTTAAAAAAATGTGCCCCCTCCCCAGTTGTTCGATTTGCTCCAAAATCTAGCACCATGTAGCTTAGAGCTAACACTGGCTAGAACCCAAGTAAGAAAGCTAGCACCATAAAAACAAGATGACGGCGGTTTTAGAAAAATTTGCCACTCTTTCCTCCCCCAGTTGTCCGATTTGCTCCAAAATTTAGCACAATGTAGCTTAAAGCTAGCACCAGCTAGCACCCAAGGAAGAAAGCTAGCACCATGAAAACAAGATGACGGCGATTTTTTTAAAAATCCCCTTCCCCAGTTGTGCAATTTGCTCCAACATCTAGCACCATGTAGCTTAGATCTAGCACCAGCTAACACTCAAGTAAAAAAACTAGCACCATAAATATAAGATGGCGGCGATTTTTTAAAAAATTTTTGCTAGCTCACCAGTTGACCGATTTGTTGCTAAACGTAGCACCCATTTGCTTATAGCTAGTACTAGCTAGCACCAAAGTTGTAGAGAAATTACCAAAACTGTTTCAGAAATATGGCCAATTATATAAGGGGGGGGCCAACTTGGCGCTAGCCTCTCCTCTCCCCGTGCTCCAATATGCTCCAAAACCTAGCAACATTTAGCTTAGAGCTAGCAGCAGCTAGCAACCAAGTATGAAAACTAGCACCTTAAAAACAAGATGACGGCGATTTTTAAAAAAAATTGCCCGTCCTCCCTCCCCCAGTTGTCCAATATGCTCCAACATCTAGCACAATGTAGCTTAGAGCTAGTGCCGGCTAGCACTCAAGTAAGAAAGCTAGCACCATAAAAACAAGATGGCGACAATTTCTATAAAAAATTTGGCCAGCCCTCCCAGTTGTCTGATTTGCTCAAAAACCTAGCATCATGTAGCTTAGAGCTAGCACCAGCTGGCGCCAAGTAAGGAAGCTAGCACCTTAAAAACAAAATGACGGCAATTTTTAAAAAAATTTGCCCCCACCCCAGTTGTCCGATTTGCTCCAACATCTAACACCTTGTAGCTTAGATCTAGCACCGGCTAGCACCCAAGTAAGAAAGCTAGCACCATAAATATAAGATGGCGGCGATTTTTTTAAATTTTTTTGCCAGCTTTCCCAGTCAACCGATTTGCAGCTAAACCTAGCACCCATTTGCTTGTAGCTAGTACTAGCTACCACCATAGCTGTAGAGAAATTACCAAAGCTGTTTCAGGAATATGGCACATTATATGCGGGGGGAGAACTTGACGCTAGCACCCCACAGTGCTCCGACTTGCTCCAAAACCTAGCACCATGTAGCTTAGAGCTAGTACTAGCTAGCACCAAAGTAAGAAAGCTAGCACCATAAAAACAAGATGGCGGCGTTTTTAAAAACAATTTTGCTTCCCCCCCAGTTGTTCGATTAGCTCCAAAATCTAGCACCATGTAGCTTAGAGCTAGCACTAGCTAGCACCTAAGTAAGAAAGCGAACACTATAAAAAGAAGATGGCGGCGACTTTTTTGAAAATTTTTGCCAGCTCCCCGATTTGCTCGGATCCCAAGGTCCCGGGTTCAAATCCCGACACGGCCGACTGCTTGAAAAATGGCAGGTGAGCATTTTTCACAAAAATTACGCCCTCGTTCGGATGAAAGGTTAAATGGAGGTCCCGTGTGTGAGTGTTGTCAACTGGGGGGAAGAAGGGGAAATTTTTTTTTAAAAATCGCCGTCATTTTGTTTTCATGGTGCTTGTTTTCTTACTTCGGTGCTAGCAGGTACTAGCTCTAAGCTACATGGTGCTTGGTTTTGCAGCAAATCGGAGCACTGCGGTGGGCTAGCGTCAAGTCTCTCCCTCCCGCATATAATTGGCCATATTTTTGAAACAGATTTGGTGCTAGCTCTACAATTTTGGTGCTAGCAAGTGCTAGTTAAAAGCAGATGAATGCTAGGTTTTAGAGCAAATCGGTCAACTGAGGAGGAGAGAGGCCAACTTGACGGACCTGAATAAAGCCAAGTGGAATAACATATCACAACTTATTGAGGATCAAGCAATCGAGCAATCGGCGTAAATAAATGAAAATTGTCTGTTTGCCGCTAGTTGGGAAAAAAGTTGCTTGTCCAGTAGTGAAAACGAGCTGCAGTAAACAAGTTTTATACGTTTATCGCTATTACTACAGAGTACATTTAGTATTTTTGATGGCAGCAGTGCAGCGACCGGCTTAAATCAATAAAAATTGACCCTTTGCCGCTAGTTGGAAACTACGTTGCTTTCCTAGTAGTGAAAACGAGCTACTGGAAAAACATTTTTTACGCTTATCGCTATTACGCCGGAGTACTTTTAGTACCTTTGACGGCAGTAATGTAGCGACCGACGCAAATTAATAAAAATTTTCTTTTTGCCGCTAGTTGGCAACTAAGTTGCTGTTCCAGCAGTGAAAGCGAGTTGCTATATACAATTTTTACACGTTTATCGCAATTACTACAAAATATATTTAGTACCTTTAACAACAGCAGTGCAGCGATCTGCTTAAATCAATGAATGTTGACACTTTGCCGCTAGTTGGGAACTAAGTTGCTTTCACGTAGTGAAAACGAATTGTTACAAACAATATTTACACGTTTGTCGCTATTACTACAGAATACTCTTAGTAACTTTGACAGCAGAGGTGCAACAACCGACGTAAATCAATGAAAATTGACTTTTTGCCGCTAGGTGGCAACTAAGTTGCTTTACCAATAGTGAAAACAAGCTGCTATAAACAATTGCTATGCGTTTATCGCTATTACGACAGATGAGATTTAGTACCTTTGACTGCAGCAGTGTAGCGATCGGCGTAGAACAATAAAAATTGACACTTTGCCGCTAGTTGGCAACGGAGTTGCTTTTCTAGTAGTGGAAAGGAACCGTTGTAAAGAGTATTTATACGTTCATCGCTATTACTATAGAGTACTTTTCGTACCTTTGACGGCAGTAGCGCACCGACCAACGTAAATCAATAAAGATTGACTTTTTGCCGCTAGTTGGCAACTAAGTTGCTGTTCCAGCAGTAAAAGCGAGTTGCTTTATACAATTTTTACACGTTTATCGCAATTACTACAGAATACATTTAGTACCTTTGAGAGACAGCACTGCAGCGATCTGCTTAAAACAATGAATGTTGACACTTTGCCGCTAGTTGGGAATAAGTTGCTTTTTCAGTAGTGAAAACGAGCTGCAGTGAATAAATTTTAGATGCTCATTGCTATTACTACGGAGTACATTTAGTACCTTTGACGGCAGCAGTGCAGCGATCGGCGTAAATAATGAAAATTGGCACTTTGCCGCTAGTTGGAAACTAAGTTGCTTTCTTAGTAGTAATAACAAACTGCAGTAAATAATTTTTATACGTTAATTGCTATTCCTAGAGTACTTTTAGTACCTTTGCCGGCAGTAGTGTACCGACTAAGGTAAATCAATGAAAATTGACTTTTTGCCGCTAGTTGGTAACTAAGTTGCTTTTTCAGTAGTGAAAACGAACTGCTATATACAAATTTTATACGTTTATCGCTATTACTGCGGAGTGCATTCAGTGCCTTTACGGCAGCAGTGCAGCGATCGGCGTAAATAATAAAAATTAATACTTTGCCGCTAGTTGGGAACTAGGTTGCTCATCGAGTAAAGAAAACGAGCTGCTGTAAACAAGTTTTATACGTTTATCGCTATTACTACAGAGGACGTTTAGTACCTTTGACGGCAGCAGTGCAGCGATCGGCTTACATCAATGAAAATTGACACTTTGCCGCTAGTTGAAAACTGTGGTGCTTTCCCAGTAGTAAAAACGAGTGCTGTAAAAGCATTTTCTACGCTTATCGTTATTACTACGGAGTACTTTTAGTACTTTTAACGGCAGTAATGTAGCGACCAACGTAAATCAATAAAAATTCACTTTTTGCCGCTAGTTGGCAACTATGTTGCTGTCCCAGCAGTGAAAACGAGCTGCTATAAACAATTTGTATACGTTTATCGCTATTACTACAGAGTACATTTAGTACTTTTGACGACAGCAGTGCAGCGATCGGCGTAAATCAACGAAAATTAACACTTTGCCGCTAGTTGGGAACTAGGTTGCTTATCGAGTAAAGAAAACGAGCTGCTGTAAACAAGTTTTATACGTTTATGGCTATTACTACAGAGGACATTTAGTACTTTTGACGGCAGCAGTGTAGCGATCGGCGTAAATCAACGAAAATAGACATTTTGCCGCTAGTTGGGAATTAAGTTGTTTGCCGAGTAGAGAAATTGAGCTGCTGTAAACAAGTTTTATACTTTATCGCTATTACTACAGAGTACATTTAGTACGTTTGACGGAGGCAGTGCAGCGATTGGCTGAAATCAATGAAAATTGACGCTTTGCCGCTAGTTGGGAAGTAAGGCGCGTTCCCAGTGGTGAAAACGAGCTGCTTTAAGCAATTTTTATACGTCCGGTAACACGGTGAGACAAGGTAGAAAAAGATACCTTTCAGATTGGGTTTAAGGTGGGGTAAGTAGGTTATGGAAAACTAGTCAAATAACTTACCTTCAGTAGGAGGTTATGTCCAAACCAACAATATATAAACAATTCTATCAATACCACGATCAGGAAACTAATCATGACGCACGTTTGAGGTATACTGGACTTTACCTGAAAAAACAGTCACCGTTATACCTTCTTCGTTAACTTACCACAACTGCGTTAAAAAGCGTGATACAGATGACGAAACCGCTTGCAACGAACTGCGTCAATGCGCTAAAGCTGAACACTGCGTCAATACTTTCAACGTACCTGAAAAAAAGCGCTGACACCTATCAACAACGCTTACACTTACTCAATTATTGTTTGGTGATGCACCACGCATTGCTTTAGCCTCATCATAACCACTTCATCCACAAACTCGACAATTTCACCTTCTCGCTTTTTATTATAATCGTCTCTGATACGCACAATTTTCTCAGCTAAGATTTCGAGCTGGATCGTCGCACTTCCTATGGTGGACGAACAAAGCGAGTCCAACGACAAATCCACCCAAACTGAAACAGCCAACGCAAACACCTGGTAAACGTACATACCTGGCATGAACCATCCCAGCTCGTACGAGAATTGAAAGGGTAAGTTTTGGTAGCCGAAGAGCGGGTACGAAGCAATCGAGATGACGTATATAAACGAAAACGATCTGAACAGCTTTGTTATGTTCTGAATAGCGGCTGTTCGATCGCGTACCATGTCGCAGAGGTCATCCGGATACGTCAAAAACATCGTGCCTTGGAGAATACCCATCGTGTAGACGAACCTACTTCGTTGCACGAACGTAAAGCACGTGTACTTGATTATGAACGCCACCACGTTTACGTTGACGTATAGCATCTCTGACAGTTTTATAAAATTTGAGCTGATGTGGTAACATTCCATGATCATGGTGATCATCAAGGTCACAGTGACAAGGTAGAAAAAAATACCTTTGACTTCGTACCACATCGTTGGTTTTTCTATGGGTAGCGATGCCGTTTTATACAGCATGAAGTAAGGTATCGAGATGGCGTTGAGATTGTTGGGTTTCGTCATGAAGGAATGGGTTGCGCGAGCGAAATGACCACTCATTTTACAAATTGACCCTTTAAAGAAATTGTAGGTCGCTGATAACTAGATAAAAATTATTTAAACGCCTGGTTATCGAACAATTAACAAAATTGCGCCAATTTTAGTGCCTGGGAAGCTTGACACGTGCTTGAAATAGGTAAATTATTCTAATTGGTTAATTGGTAAAAACAGAGCGTTTATCTATGTAGAAGTTTTGTTGTAGTCTAGGTATTTAGTGACTGTACTCAAGCACGAATGCTGCAGCAGCTGTTGGTTCTCAGTTGCTAACCATAGAATAAGCATAGAAGAGAACCACACAAGGGTTTGAAAACTGGAGGAAAGTATTTCTTACACAAGAATTTGGACTGTAAGTTAAAGCAGGTAATTAAATATCGCAGCTTTGACGAATCATCGCCACAAGGTGGCAACTTGGGCTAATGTCAGCAACATCTCCAGGACGGTCGTGCTGTATAGGCTTGTATCAGCTGTCGGTTGTCCTTAGTTCACGTTTGGGCACACCACACTTTTGGGCATCTTCTACAACAGCTCCCGAAACTAAACCTAGGTCATTCTTGGACATTTTACTCGAACGTGCTTTACGATATAATGCTACCTTCGATGACGCCTTCAAAAGATAAAGCAGCGCTTCAATAGCTCCAGAATATTCTTAGACTACGTCTAGATCAGTCGTTCGTTCAACCTGCCTCACTGGTCTTTGAGGACACCATCTGATGTCTCTGCGCTTCCTCAGCTCCAGGGTATTCTTAGACTACGTCCATGTCGGTCGTTCGTTCAACCTGCCTCGCTTCTTTCTGACATTCTTGGCACCTTCTGCGAGGGATTACACACCTTGTTAGGTCATTGTGGACTACTTTGGAACCGGTTGTACTGGTCTTTGACGACAGCTTCATTTGATGTCTCTACGCTCCATCAGGTCCAGTGTGTTCTTAGACTACGTCCAAGCCGTCTGTCCGTCCAAGCCACCTCACTTCCTTCTGACATTCCTGGCACCTTCTGTGAGGGCCTCGACACCTCGTTAGCTCATTGTGGACTATTTTAGACTTAGCTGTACTGGTCTTTGATGACAACTTCATCGAGTGTCCAACCTACCTAACTTCGTTCTAACATTCTTGGCACCTTCTATGAGGGTCTCCATACCTCATTAACTTCTTGTTGATTACTTTGAGCCCTACTGTACTGGTCTTTGACGACACCTTCATTGGATGTCTCAGCGCTTCGTCAGCTGTAAAGCATTTTTACACTATGTCCACACCGACCGTTTTTCTAACCTGTCGTAGTTTCTTCTAAAACATTTTTGGGACTTTTACGACGACCTTCACATTTCATCAGCTCATTGTGGACCAATATGAACTCGGTTGTACTTGTCTTTGGCGGCACTTTTATCGGATGTTTCAGCGCTTTACCACCACCAGGGCGTTTTTAGACTACGTCTAGGCCGGCCGATCGTTCAACCTACCTCACTTTCTTTTGACACATTCTCGGAAACTTCTAAGAGAACCTCCACACCTCATGGGCTGATTGTAACTACTTTGGACTTGGCTGACTGGCCTTTGACGACACCTTCATCGGATATCTCTGCGTTTCATCAGTTGTAAAGCGTTCATAGACTATGTCTAGACCGACCGTTTTTCCAACCAACCGTAGTTGGCACCTTTTACGACGGCCTCCACACCTCATTAGCTCAGTGTGGACCACTATGGACTCAGCTGTACTTGTCTTTGACGACACTTTTATAGGATGTCTCAGTGTTTCATCAGCTCCAGGGTGTTCCTAGACTACGTCCAGGCCGACTGTTCGATCAATCCACCTCACTTTCTTCTAACATTCTTGGCAACTTCTACGAGGACCTCCACACCTCGTTAGCTCATAGCGGATTACTTTGGAATCGGTTTTACTGGTCTTTGACGACACCATCTGACGTCTCTGCGCTTCATCAGCTCCAGGGTGTTCCTAGACTACGTCTAGGCCGACTGTTTGACCAACCCACCACACATTCTCGACACCTCCTATGAGGGTGTCCACACATTATTAGCACATTGTAGACTACTTTGGACTCGGTTGTACTGGTCTTTGACGACTCATTGGATGTCTCTGCACTTCATCAGCTCCAGGGTGTTTTTACACTAAGTCCAAGCTGGCCGATCGGGCAACTCAACTTACCTTTTTCTAACATTTTGGCACCTTCTATCAGGGCCTCCACATCTCATTAACTCATCGTTGACTACTTTCGACTCGGCTGTACTGGTCTTTGACGACACCTTCATCGGATGTCACTGCGCTTCATCAGCTCCAGGGTGTTCTTAGACTACTTCCAGCCTGGCCGTTCGTGCAACCCACCTAACCTTCTTTTGACATTCTTGGCACCTTCTATGAAGACCTCGGCACCTCATTTGCGTATTGTAGACTACTTTGGACTCGGCTGTACTGGTCTTTGAGGACCCCATCTGATTCTGCGCTTAATCAGCTCTAGGGTGATTTTAGACTACGTCCAGACCGAAAGTTCGTCCAAACAGCAGTAGTTCCTTCTACGACGTTTTAGGCACTTTTGACGAAGGCCTCCACACCTCATTAGCTCATTGTGGACTACTTTGACTCAGCTGTACTGGTCTTAAACGGCACCTTCATCGGATGTCACTGTGTTCCATCAGCTACAGGGTGTTCTTAGACCACGTCCTGGCCGATCGTTCGTGTAACCCACTTTACTTGATTCTGACATTCTTGGCTACTATGAGGGCCTCGACACGCAATTAACGCATTGTGGGCTACTTTGGACTGTACTGGTTTTTGACGACTGCATCGGATTCTGCGCTTAATCAGCTCTAGGGTATTCTTAAACCACGTCCAGACCGACTGTTCTTCAAAACCGCAGTAGTTTCTTCTATAACGTTTTTGGCACCCTTTACGAAGGTCTCCACACCTCATTAACATATTGTTGACTATTTTCGACTCGGCTGTACTGGTATTTAACCACACCATCGTTGGATGTCACAGCGCTTCTACAGCTCCGGGGTGTTCTTAGACTACGTCCATGCCGGCCGTTCACGCAACGCACCTCATTTCCTAATGTCATTCTTGACACTTTGTATGAGGACCTCGACACCTCATTAGCGTATTGTGGACTACATTGGACTCGGCTGTACTAGCCTTTGACAACTCTTTTATCGGATTCTGCGCTTTAATTAGCTTTAGAATATACTTAGACCACGTCCAGATCGATCGTTCGTCCATCCCGCAGTAGTTTCTTTTATGACATTTTGGCACATTTTGCGACAATCTCTAGGCCTCATTAACTCATTGTTGACTACTTTCGAGTCGGCTGTACTGGTCTTTGCCGACACCTTCATCGGATGTTACTGTGCTTCATCAGCTCCGGGGTGTTCTTAAACTACGTCTACACCGGCCGCGCGTGCAACCCACCTCACTTTCTTCTAACATTCTTGGTACCTTTTATGAGGACCTTCACACCTCGTTAGCTCTTTGTGGGCTACATTGGAATCGATTATACTGGTCTTTGACGACACCATCTGATGTCTCTGCGCTTCTTCAGCTCCAGGGTGGTTTTAGACTACGACCAAGTCGGTCGTTCGTCCAACCCGCCCCACTTCCGTCTAACATTCTTGGCACTTTCTATGAGGACCTCCACACCTCGTTAGCTCTTTGTGGACTACTTTGGAATTGCTTATACTGGTTTTTGACGACACCATCTGATGTCTCTGCGCTTCACCAGCTCAAGGGTGTTTTTAGACTACGACCAAGTCGGTCGTTCATTCAACCCGCCCCACTTTTTTTTAACTTATTGGCACGTTCTGTGAAGACCTCCACACCTCGTTAGCTCATTGTGGACTACTTTGGAATTGGTTATACTGGTCTTTGACGACACCATCTGATGTCTCTACGCTTCGTCAGCTCCAGGGTGTTCTTAGACTACGTCCAGATAGGTCGTTTGTCCGCCCGGCCCACTTTCTTCTAACATTCTTGGCACCCTCTGTGATGACCTCCTCACTTTGTTAGCTCATTGTGGACTGCTTTGAAATTGCTTATACTGGTCTTTGATGACACCATCTGATGTCTCTGCGCTTCATCAGCTCCAGGGTGTTCTTCAAGTCGGTTGTTCGCCCAACCCGCCTCACTTCCTTCTAGCATTCTTGGCACCTCCTATCGAGACCTCCACACCTCCTTAGTTTATTGTGGACTACTTTGGAATCGGCTATACTGGCCTTTGACGACACCATCTGATGTCTCTTTGCTTCGTCAGCTCCAGGGTGTTCTTAGACTACGTCCAGATAGGTCGTTCGTCCAACCCGGCCCACTTTCTTCTAACATTCTTGGCACCCTCTGTGATGACCTCCTCACTTCGTTACCTCATTGTGGACTGCTTTGGAATTGCTTATACTGGCCTTTGACGACACCATCTGATGTCTCTGCGCTTCATCAGCACCAGGGTCTTCTTAGACTACGACCAGGCCGACTGTTTGTCCAACCCACCTCACTTTCTTCTGACACATTTTCGACACCTCTTATGAGAGCCTCCACACTTCATTCGCTCATTGTGGACTACTTTGGACTCGGTTGTACTTGTCTTTGGCGACGCTTTTATCGGATGTCTCAGCGCTTCACCACCTTCAGGGTGTTCTTAAACTACGTCCAGGCAGGCCAACCCACCTCACTTTCTTCGGACACATTCTCGACATCTTCTATGGGGGCCTCCACACTTCATTAGCTCATTTTTGACTACTTTCGACTCGGCTGTACTGGCTTTTGACGACACCTTCACCGGATGTTTTTGCGTTTCATTAGTTGTAAAGCTTTCTTAGATTATGTCCAGACCGACCGTAGTTTCTTCTAAAACATTCATGGCACCTTCTACGACGGCCTCCACACCTCATCAACTTATTATGGACCACTATAGACTCGGCTGCACTTGTCTTTGACGGCACTGTTATTGGATGTCTCAGCGCGTCATCAACTCCAGGGTGTACTTAGACTACGTCCAGGCCGACCGTTCGTTCAACCCACCTCACTTCATTAGCTCATTGTGGACTACTTGGGACTTGGTTGTACAGGTCCTTGACGACTATTTTATCAGATGCTTCTATGCTTCATCCGCTCCGAGGTATTCCTAGTCTACGTTCAGGCCGACTGTTCGTCCGAGCCACCTCACATTCTTCTGACACATTCTCGAGGGCCTCCAATTTTCATTAGTTCATTGTTGACTACTTTCGTATCGGCTACACTTGTCTTTGACGACACTTTTATCGGATGTCTCTGCGCTTCATCAGCTGTAGAGCGATCTTAGACTATGTCCAGACCGACCGTTTGTCCAACCTGCCGTAGTTTCTTCTAAAGCATTCTTGGCACCTTTTACGACGGCCTACACAACTTATTAGCTCAGTGTGTACCACACTCGGCTGTACTTGTCTTTGACGACATTATAATCGAATGTCTCTGCGCTTCATCAGCTCCTGGGTGTTTCTAGACTACGTCCTGGCCGACCGTTCGTTCAACCCATCTCACTTTCTTCTGACACATTCTCGACACCTTCTATGAGGGCCTCTACACCTTATTAGCTCATTGTGAACCACTATGGGCACGGTGTACTTGTCTTTGACACCTTTATCGAAAGTCTCAGCGCTACATCAACTCCAGGGTGTTTTTAGACTATGTCCAGGCTGACTGTTCGTTCAACCCATCTCACTTTCTTCTGACACACAATCGACACCTCGTATGAAGGTCCTCACATTTTATTAGCTCATTGTGGACTACTTTGGACTCGGTTGTACTGATCTCTTTTGACGATTATTTTATCGGATGCTTCTATGCTTCATCCACTCCAGGGTGTTGCTAGTCTACGTTCAAGCCCACTGTTCGTCCAACCAACCTCACTTCCTTCTCAAATTCTCGGCACTTTCTATGAGGACCTCCACACTTCATCAGCTCATTGTAACTACCTTGGACTCGGCTGTACTGGTCTTTGACGACTCATTGGATGTCTCTGCACTTCATCAGCTCCAGGGTATTTATACACTAAGTCCAAGCTGGCCGATCGGTCAACTCAACTTACTTTTTTCTAACATTTTGGCACCTTCTATTAGGGCCTCCACACCTCATTAACTTCTTGTTGACTACTTTCGACTCGGCTGTACTGGTCTTTGACGACACCTTCATCGGATTTCTCTGCACTTCATCGGCTCTACTACGTTCTTATAATATGTTCAGGCCGGCTGTTCGTCCTACCCACCTCACTTTCTTCTAATATTCTCGGCACCTTCTATGAAGGTGTCCACGCCTCATTAGCTAATTGTGGACTAAAGTGGACTCGACTGTACCGGTCTTTGACAACACCTTTATCGTATGTCTCTGAACTTCATCAACTCCAGGATGTTCTTAGACTACGTCCAGGTTAACCGTTCGTCCAATACGCCCCTCTTCCTTCTGACATTCTTAGCAGCTTCTATGAGAACCTGTACACCTCATTAGTTCCTTCTGGAGTACTTTGGACTCGGTTGTACTAGTGTTTGACGACACTTTCATCGAATGTCTCAGCGCTTCATCAGCTCCAGTGTTCTTAAACCACGTCTAGACCGACCTTTCGTCCATACCGCCGTAATTTCTTCTATGACATTCCTGACACCTTCTGTGAGAGCCTCGACACCTTGATAGCGCATTGTGGACTACTTTGGACTCGGCTGTACTAGTCTTTAACGACACCTTCATCGGGTGTTTCTGCGTTACATCAGCTCCAAGATGTTCTTAGACTACGTCCAGGCTGGCTATTCGTCCAACCCATCTCAATTGCTTCTGACATTCTGGGCACCTGTTATAAGGACCTCCACACTTCATTAGCTCATTGTGCACTACTTAAAACTTGGCTGTACTGGTCTTTGACGACTCCTTTGTCGGATTCTGGACTTAATCAGCTCTAGATTGTTTTTAAACCACGTCCAGACCGATTTTTCGTCCAACTCACACTAGTTTCTTCTTTGACATTTTTGGCACCTTTTACGACGCCCTCCGCACCTCATTAAATCACTGTCGACTATTTTGGAGTTGGATGTATTTGTCTTTGACGACACCTTCATCGGATGTCACAGCGCTTCAACAGCTCCAGGGTGTTCTTAACCCACGTCTAGACCCAGCGATCATCCAACCCACCTCACTTTCTTCTGACATTCTTGGCACCTGCGATAGTTTTCACACCTCATTAGTTCGTAGCAACTACTTTGGAGTCGGCCGTACTGGTTTTTAACGACAACTTCATCGAATGTCTAACATACCTCACATCGTTTTGACATTCTTGGCACCTTCTATAAGGGACTCCATACCTCATTAACTGTTTGTTCAACCTGCCGTAGTTTCTTCCATGAAATTCTCGGCACCTTTTACGACAATCTCCAGGCCTTATTAACTCATTGTAGACTAATTTTGACCCGGCTGTACTGGTTTTTGACGGGACCTTCATCGAATGTCGTTGCGCTTTATCAGCTCCAGGGTGCTCTTAGACTAGGTTCACGCCGGTCGTTCGTGCAACACACCTCACTATCTTCTGACATTCTTGGCACCTTCTATGAGGACCTCAATACCTCATTAGTGCATTGCGGACTACTTTGGACTCGGCTGTACTGGTCCTTGAGGACTCCATCGGATTCTGCGCTGAATCAGCTCTAGGGTGTTCTTATACCACGTCCAGACCGAGCGTTTGTCCAAACCACAGTAGTATCTTTTATGACATTCTTGGCGCCCTTTACGAACGCCTCCACACCTCATTAACTCATTGTTGACTACTTTGGACTCGGTTGTACTGGTGTTTAACGACACCATCATCGGATGTCATACCGCTTTTACAGCTTCAGGGTGTTCTTAGACTACGTCCATGCCGGCCATTCATGCAACTTACCTCATTTCCTTCTGACATTCTTGGAACCTTCTCTGAGGACCTCCACACCTTGTGAGCTCATTGTGCATTACTTTGGAATCGGTTATACTGGTCTTTGACGACACCTTTATCTGATGTCTCTGCGCTTTATCAGTTTCAAGGTGTTCTTAGACTGCGACCAAACCGTCCGTTCGTCCAACCCACCACATTTCTTCTGACACATTCTCGACACCTCCTATGAGGGTCTACACACTTCATTAGTTCATTTTGGACTACTCTGAACTGTATTCTACTGGTCTTTGACGATTCCTTTATCAGATTTTTTTATGCTTCATCGGCCCCAAGGTGTTCCCAGTCTACGTTCAGGCCGACTGTTCCTCCAAACTACCTCACTTTCTTCTAACGTTCTTGGCACCTTCTATGAGGACCTCCACACGTCATTAGCTCATTTTGGACCAATATGGACTCGACTGTACTTGTCTTTGACGGCACTTTTATTGGATGTCTCAGCGCTTCATCAGCTCCAGGGTGTTCCAAGATTACGTTTAGCCCGACCGTTCCTCCAACCCACCTCACTTTCTTCTGACGCATTCTCGACACCTCCTATGAGGGTCTCCACACTTTATTAGCTCATTGCGGACTACTTTGGACTCGGTTGTACTGGTCTTTTTTGACGACTTCTTTATCGGATGTTTCTGTGCTTCATCCGCTCCAGGGCGTTGCTAGTCTACGTTCAGGCCGACTGTTCGTCCAACCAACCACACTTTCTTCTAACATTCTCGGCACGTTCTATGAGGGCCTCCACACCTCATTAGCTCATTGTGGAATACTTTAAACTCGGCTATACTGGTCTTAGACGTTACTTTCATCGGATGTCTGTGCGTTTCATCAGTTCCAATGTGTTCTTAGACTACGTCAAGACCGACCGTTCGTCCAACCCGCAGTATGACATTCTTGGCACCCTTTACGAAGGCCTCCATACTTCACCAACTCATTGTTGACTACTTTGGGCTCGGCTGTACTGATCTTTGACGACACTGTCGTCGGATGTAACAGTGCTTCTACAGCCCCAAGGTGTTGTTAGGTATCGCATACGTGAGATTTCAACCTGTAAAGGGCGGCAACAATGGTCTATAGGAAGCAGTATTTATCTATACTTTGATTTTATATCAATAACTTGTCTTAATGCAAGCATTTGAAAGCGTTGAACGAAATGAGATTTGTTGCAACAGTTGTTGCAACAACTGTTTCAGCGTATCGCAGACTTGACATTTCAGGCCTATAAAGGGTTGCAACTGCAGGCCATAGACAACAGTATATGTTTTTACTCTGACTGTTTGTATTGATAAAACGTCTTAACGTATGCATTCCAATACGTCGCACCAAATACGATTTCTTGCAACAGTTGTTGGCCATACACTAGTTAAATTTCCACCCATGAAAGGCCGCAACAACATCCGATAGAAAGCTGTACTTGTCTTTACTTTAAACTTTTATATCAATCAACTGTTTTAACGCATGCTTGATAACGCGTCGCACGGAATAAAATTTGTGGCGACAGTTGTCGAATATCGCATGCGTGGGATTTTAGCCCTTAAACGGCTCGCATCGGCCTATAGAAAACAGTATTTGTCCTACTTTGAATTTTGATATCAATATGCTGCTTCAACAGAAGTATTCCAACATGCCGCATGGAATGATATTTGTCGCAACAGTTGTTGGGTATCGCACCGTTGTATTCCGAATGCCATAGGAAGTAGAGATTTCAACTCCTAAAGGGCTGCAACTACAGCCGTAGAAAGCAGTAGCTGTTTTTATTTTCAATGTATATATCAATAAACTGTTTTAACCCATAGATCCCAACATGTCGCACGAAATGAGATTTTTGCAACAGTTGTTGGATATCGCACGCGTGACATTTCAACTTCAAAATGGCCGCAACTATAGCCGTAGAAAGCAGTAGCTGTCTTTATTTTCAACGTATAAGTGAATAAACTGTTTTAACGCATACATTCCAACATGAGATTTTTTGCAACAGTTGTTCAGTATTGCGCCCGTGATATTTAAATTCCTAAAAGGCTGCAACTACAACCGTAGAAAGCAGTAGCTGTTTTTATTTTCTCTATATATACCAATAAACTGTTTTTAACGCATAGATTTCAACATGTTGCACGGAATGATATTTTTGCAACAGTTGTTAGGTATCGCACGCGTGAGATTGCAACTCGTAAGGTGCTGCAGCAATAGCGTTAGAAAGCAGTAGCTGTCTTTATTGTCAATGTATATATTAACAACCTGTTTTAAAGCATAGATTCCAACATGTTGCATAGACTGAGATTTTTGCAACAGTTGTTCAGTATCGCAACCGTGATATTTAAACCCCTAAAGGGCCGCAACTACAGCCATAGAAAGCAAAAGCTTTTTTAAATTTTTAATGTATATATCAATCAACTGTTTTAACGCATAAATTCCAACATGTTGCACGGAATGAGATATTTGCAACAGTTGTTGGGTATCGCACGCGTGAGATTTCTACCGGTAACGGGTTGCAATAACAGTTGTTGGGATTCGTATGCGCAACAAGAGCCCATAGAAAGTTGCACATGATTTTACAATGACAGGGTAAGCATTTCAACGCGTTGCACGGAATGAGATTTTTGCAACAGTTGTTCAGTATCGCACCCGTAATTTTTATACCCCTAAAAGACTGCAACTACTGCCGTAGAAAGCAGTAGCTGTCTTTATTTTCAATGTATATATCAATAAACTGTTTTAACGTATGCATTGCAACATGTTGCATGGAATGAGATTTTTGCAACAGTTGTCGGGTATCGCACGTGTGAGATTTCAACCCGTAAAGTGCTGCAGCAACAGCGATAAAAAGCAGTAGCTGTCTTTATTTTCAACGTATATGTCAATAAACTGTTTTAATGCATACATTCCAAGACGTTGAACGGAATGAGATTTTTGCAACAGTTGTTGAGTATCGCACGCGTGAGATTTCAACCCGTAAGGTGCTGCAGCAATAGCGATAGAAAGCAGTAGTTGTCTTTATTTTGAATGTTTATATCAACAAACTGTTTTAACGCACCATTCAATCACGCCCCATGGAACGTAATTTGTTGCAACAGTTTTAGAGCATCGCGTGCGTGAGATTTCATCCCGATAAAGGACTACAACAACCTACAGAAATTAGTATTTGTTTTTGCTTTGAATTCTTTTTAATAAACTGTTTTAGCGCAAGCATTCAAACACATCGCTCGGAATGAGTTTTGTTGCAACAGTTGTTGGGTTTCCCATGCGTCAGATAAATCGCTACAACAATAGATGATAGGGAGTTGCACTTCAACGAATTTTTATATCAATAAACTTTTTAAGGCAAGCATTTCAACACGTCGCTCGGAGTGAGATTTTTTGCAACAGTTGTAAGGTATCGCGTGCTTGAGATTTCATCTCGACCGAAGACTGCTGCAACACCCCATGGAAAAGCAGTACTTGTCTTAACATTGATTTGTTTACATCAAGGAATCGTTTTAGCGCAAACAATTCAACGCGTCGCAAGGACTGAGATTCTTTGCAACAGTAGTAGGGTATCGCATGCGTGAGATTCCAACGCGATAGAGAGCTGCAACAACTGTTTGATAAAAACCCGAATTTATAACGCAAATTTGAACTGAAGTCGAAGAAAGTTTTTTCCTTGATAACTCTAACCTATTTAATGATGTTTTTTTTTGGTAGTGCTGCTATCACCGACGCCTGTTGCAATTTTAGGTGGTACAAATGCGAAAATGGCGTCTATGGGAGAGGGTGCATCGTCCACTCGCCGTGACAGATATAAATTCTCAGTCTTGTCACTTTCAACACTTTTTGGGATATATTTCGAAATCAACAAATTTCTTTGTTTAAAATTTGTTTTATTTTAGATCAAACGATGGGGTATTTTTACTATACGCTGCTGACCAATCTCGCACATAATTTTTAATTTTTTGTTATTTTTTTTGTAATCGTAGTTGTATGTTTAAAATAAAAATGTAAACAATTACCGTAGCTGGAACTGAACCCGCGCCTAGTGCCCACAGTACGGTATCTAACATACCGAACGTGTTACAATTTGTTACGTGGAATTTGCACTTTAACATTGTTAGTAGTTTAGTTTTTAATGTACGGAAGTTTCCCGCCATAATTTTCAAATACGCGGTACGCGAGAACTTTTTAAATAGACTAGGCGGAGCTTCCGGCACGTAATAGTAGTGAGTTTGCGTAGTGTGCATATCCCTATAGGGGTATGGCAATACTAGACAAAGAGTGGGGTCGTGTTTCCGTGACGCCCTGGAATCGGGGCTGTTTTCTTTCTACCTTCAAGTGAACTAGTCGTGCCGGGTGTCGTGTTTTATCTTATTATGTAGATTTCCTTATCTTGATTATCTTGTTTTGTCGTTCCTTAATTAACCTATTCCTGTCGTTCCACTACATATAGGAAACAGAGATGACCCTGGAGCAGCCCACGACCCCGAGATAAATTGGATGTCCAAGCTCTACCAGCAACATCGGAGCAATATCTTTATTTTCGACCCGGAAGGATGATAGGCGTACCTGGAGAATG
Source organism: Platerodrilus igneus (assembly GCA_036346225.1). NCBI lineage: Eukaryota > Metazoa > Arthropoda > Insecta > Coleoptera > Lycidae > Platerodrilus > Platerodrilus igneus. The sequence continues at coordinate 9,138,317 of JARFIW010001336.1, read as the reverse complement.
TCGGATTTCCGGGGTGAGTAATACCGTTTAAATGGTTCATGAATATGAACTTTTGTTAATTGTTTATTTAATTTTTATGTTTCCGATTATGGCGTAATATAAATTATTGCTGACGTCATGGTGGGGGCCGCGCACCAAATCTGTAAAAGGTTTGCGTTTTCCTCCGCCAGGGCGTAGCATTGCTTTTTAATCATTGCGCTGCGCGATGTATCTTATGAACTTTGGTAATTGTATTACCGGCTTTTAAGAACCATCTATCGCCATGTAGATGTACCACCATCTAAGTGTAATACTTTGTTAACTGTATTACCTATCTATAAACTTTCGAATAAAAGTGTAACAAATTCTAAAATTCAAAACGTCCTCAGCGTGTCTGACACCATATACTTGGAAAATGCTCAACTTTTTTAGCAAGGGGTAAAATTCAATTTCAGTGTAACGGCGACAGAATACGCCTGATGGACTCGCACCTTGTAGTCATTTAAATGATGAGCTGCAATCGATATTGCGATATACCTATCGTGACTCCATTTCTAAAATCATGGCTATCTATAACAATTAAGGACAGCACACACGCGTGCGCATGCACGCACGCATCCACGCCCACACACACACGCACACACGCACACACGCGCGCACGCACGCGCGCACGCACGCGCGCACGCACACACACACACAGACTAGACGAAAACCTTTCGCACCAAATCAAAGCGAATCAGCACAAATGAGACACAACGCAAATCAAAGCAAATCCCAGCAAAAGAGAGCAATTTAAAGCAAATTAAAGCAAAGCAAATCAAAGCAAATTGAAGCAAATTGTAGCAAATAAGAACAAATCAAAGGAAATTAGAAAACAATCCAAGAAAATGATACCAAATCAAAACAAATGAAAGCAAATCAACACAAACCAAAGAAAATCACTGTAAATCAAAGCGGATCATAACATATCAAATCAAATCTAAAGAAATCGCAGAAAATTACAGCAAATCAGAGCAAATCATAACAAATCACAGCAAATCAAAGCGACCAGAACAAATTAAAGTAAATCAAAGCAAATACCAGGAAATGAGAGCAAGTTAAGGGAAATTATAACAAATTAAAGAAAATCACAGCAAATCAAAGCAAATTGAAACAATAAAATCAAATCAAAGAAAATCACTGGAAATCGAATCGAATTAGAGCAAATGAAAGCGAATCGAAGGAAATCACAACAAATAAGAGCAAATCAAAGGAAATTACAAAATATCAAATGAAGACAAAGCAAAGCAAATCGAATCAATCAAAGCAAATCATCGTAAATTGAAGCGGATCACAACATACCAAATTAAATCTAGGGAAATCGCAGAAAATTAAATCAAATCAGAGCAAATTACAACAAACAAAGGCAAATCAAAGGACATTACATCAATTCAAAAATAATTAAAGCCAATCACAGCAAATCAACCCAAACAAGAACAAATCAAATGAAGACAAGTTAAAGAAAATTAAAATATATTAAAGAAAACCACAACAAATCAAGGCAAATCAAAGCAAATCAAAATAAATAAAATCAAATAAAAGGAAATCACTGCAAATCGAAGCGAATTAGAGCAAATGGAAGCGAATCAAAGTAAATCAAAGGAAATTACAACAAATAAGAGCAAATAGAAGAAAATTACAAAATTGTAAATGAAGACAAAGCAAAGCAAATCGATTCAATCAAAGCAATCACTGTAAATTAAAGCAGGTCACAACATTTCAAATCAAATCTAAAGAAATCACAGCAAGTTAAAGCAAATTACAGAACATTAGAGCAAATCGAAGCGAATTAGAGCAAATCAACGTAAATCCCAGCAAATAAGAACAAAACGACGGCAATCGCAGCAGATCAAAGCAAATCAACGCATATCAAAGGAAAACAAAGCAAATCGAAGCGAATTATAACAAATGAAAACAAATAAGAGCAAATCAAAGGAAATTACAAAAATACCAAATCAAAACATAGCAAAGCACATCCATACAAATCAAAGAAATCACAATAAATCAAAACGAATCAGGACAAGTCAAAGCAAATCTCAGCAAATGAGAACAAATTGAGAAATCACAGCAAATCAAAGCGAATCAGAGCAAATGAAAACAAATCAAAGCAAATCAAAGGAAAGCAGAATGTTTGGGCGTACAACCTTAACGCGTTTGTTGAAGGTGATGTACATTTCCCTAGAAGAATGCGTTGGATTTTTTTCGATTTTTTAGTGGACTGTATTTTGAAATAAAATAACTTCTTTTTATAAAGTGTATATTAAACATTTTACATACATGTTGGCTTGAGATGCCTAACCTACGGAGAACACAACACGTCTGTCTATCGAATAGACCTTTGTAATAATAGGCGGCGGGGCAAGATCAGCAAATATCAAACTATTCTACATAATCTCCAACACAGAACAAATCGAAGCAAATAGAGCAAAAGGTAACAAATCAGAGCAAATCACTGCATATGAGAGCAAATTGAAGGAAATTACAAAAGTCCCGAAAAATCACATCAAATCAATGCAAATCAAAGCGAATCACAACATATCAAATGAAATCTATGGTAATCACAGCAAATTCAATCAAATATGAACAAATTACCACAAACAAATGCAAATGAAAGGACATTGCAACCAATCAAAACCAATCAGAGCAAATGAAAACAAATTAAACAAACTCAAAGCAAATCGAAGAGAATTAGAGCAAGTGCAAGCAAACCAGAGCAAATCAAAAGAAATCACAACAAATAAGAGCAAATCAAAAGAATTTACAAAATGTCAGATAAAATCACACCAAATCAGAACAAAGCTAAGCAAAGCAAATCAAAGCAAATCGAAGCAAATCAAAGCAAATCAATGAAAATCAAAGCAAATCAAAGCAAATCAAAGCAAAGCAAAGCAAATCAAAACAAATCAAAGCATCAAAGCAAAACAAAGCAAATCAAAGCAAATTAAAGCAAATCAAAGCAAATCGAAGCAAATCAAAGCACTTCAAAGCAAATAAAAAAAAATAAAATCAAATCGAAACGAATTAGAGCAAATGGAAGCGAATCAAAGTAAATTAAAAAAATACACAACAACTAAGAGCAAACAAAAGGAAATTACAGAATATCAAATGAAGACAAAGCAAAGCAAATCGATTTAATCAAAACAAATCACTGTAAATAAAAGCGGATCACAACATACTAAATGAAATCTAAAGAAATCACAGCAAATTAAAGCAAATTAAAAGACATTAAAGCAAATGGATGCTGATTAGAGCAAATCAAAGCAAATCAACGTAAATTCCAGCAAATGAGAGCAAAACGA